>VZSC01010934.1:68321-103976 GCA_013398225.1 Steatornis caripensis
GCTGGGTCTGTTCAGCCTGGAAAAGAGAAGGCTGAGAGGAGATCTGATCAATGCTCACAAATATCTAAAGGGTGGATGTCAAGAGGACGGGGTCAGACTCTTCTCAGTGGTGCCCAGCGACAGGACAAGGGGCAATGGGCACAAACTGGAACACAGGCAGTTCCACCTGAACATGAGGAGGAACTTCTTTACTGGGAGGGTGACAGAGCACTGGAACAGGCTGCCCAGAGAGGTTGTTGAGTCTCCTTCTCTGGAGATATTCAAAACCCGCCTGGATGCATTCCTGTGCAACCTGCTCTAGGCTAACCTGCTTTAGCAGGGGGGTTGGACTAGATGATCTCTAGAGGTGCCTTCCAACCCCTACCATTCTATGATTCTATGATTCTATGACTTACACAACTGGAGTGGATGACTGTAAACTCTTCAGAAGAGATAGGCAAGGAAGGAGAGACAGTGAGGTAACCCTGTATATTAGGGACTGTTTTGACTGTCTAGAGTTTGACAGTGGTAACAAAAGAGTCAAGTGCTCAAGGGTAAGAATCAGGGGGAAGGCCAACAAGGCACATAGCATGGTGGGAGTCTCTTGTAGACCACCCAAACAGGATGAAGAGGCAGATGATATATTCTATAAGCAGCTGGGAGAAGTCTCACAATTGCTATCACTTGTTCTCATGGGGGACACCAACTTACCAGATGTCTGTTGGAAATACAGTACAGCAGAGAGGAAACAGTCCGGGAGGTTCCTGGATTGTGTGGAAGATGATAACTTCCTGACGCAGATGATGAGGGAGTCAACTAGGGAAGACATCCTGCTCAACTTGTTGTTTGCAAACAGAGAAGGACTTGTGGGTGATGTAACAGTTGGAGGCCATCTTGGGCATAGCAATCAAGAAATTATGAGGTTTTGACTCTTGGAGCAGTAAGGGATGAGGATCAACAGAACTGCCACCTTGGACTTCTGGAGGGCAGACTGTGGCTTGTTTAGGGGCCTGGTTGACAGAGTTCCTTGGGAAGCAGTCCTGAAGGGCAAAGTGGTTCAGGAAGGTGACACTCTTCAAGAAGGAAACCTTAAAGGCACAGGAGAAGGCAATCCTATGTGCTGAAAAACAAATTTGTGGGGAAGAAGACCGACTTGACTGAACATAGAGCTTTGTCTGGAACTCAGGGAAAAAAGGAGAATTTGTGACCTTTGGAAGAAGGGCCAGGCAACTCAAGGGGACTACAAGGCTGTCACGAGGTTTACTAAGGGAGAAAATTAGAAGGGCCAAAGCCCAGCTAGAACTTCATCTGGCTACTGCTGTAAAAGGCAATTAAGTATGTTTCTATAAATACATTAACAACAAAAGGAGTGCTATAGAGAATCTCCATCCTTTATTGGATGCAGAGGGAAACATAGTGACAAAGGATAAGGAAAAGGCTGAGGTACTTAATGCCTTCTTTGCCTCAGTCTTTAATGGTAAAACCAGTTGTTCTTTGGGTACCCAGCTCTCTGAGCTGTAAGACAGGGGCAGGGCACAGAATGAAGCCCAAATAGCCCAAGGGGAAATGGTTACCAACCTGCTACACCACTTAGACACACACAAGTCTATGGGGTTGGATGGGATCCACCCAAGGGTACTGAGGGAGCTGGTGGAATTGCTCACCAAGCCACTTTCCATCATTTATCAGTAGTGCTCGCTCACCGGGGAAGTCCCAGTTGACTGGAGGTTAGCAAATGTCACATCATCTACAAGAAGGGCTAGAAGGAGGATCGAGGGCAGCTAGAGGCAGCTGGTCACAAGTGGTGTGCCCCAGGGCCCAGTATTGGGCCAGTTCTCTTTAATGTCTTTATGAATGATCTGGATGAAGGGATTGAGTGCACCCTCAGTAAGAGTGTAGAACACCAAGTTGGGTGGGAGTGTTGATCTGCTGGAGGGTACGAAGCCTCTACAGAGGGATCTGGACAGGCTGGATTGATGGGCCACGGCCAACTGTATGAGATTTAACAAGGCTTAGTCCCGCACTTGGGTTGCAACAACCCCATGTAATGCTACAGGCTTGGGGAAGAGTGGATGGAAAGCTGCCTGGCAGAAAAGGACCTGGGAGTATTGGTCAACAGATGGCTGAATATGAGCCAGCAGTGTGCCCAGGTGGCCAAGAAGGCCAACAGAATCCTTGCTTGTATCAGAAATGTTGTGGCCAGCAAGACTAGGGAAATGGTCGTCTCCATGTATACAGCACTGGTGAGGCTGCTCATCGAATAATGTGTTCAGTTTTGGGCCCCTCACTACAAGAAAGACACTGAGGTGCTGGAGTGTGTCCAAAGAAGGGTAATGAAGCTGGTGAAGAGTCTGGAGCACAAGGCCTATGAGGAGCAGCTGAGGGAACTGTGGTTGTTCAGCCAGGAGGAAAGGAGGCTGAAGGGAGACCTTATGGCTTTCTACAGCTACCTGAAAGGAAGTTGTAGTGAGGTGGGTGTTGGTCTCTTGTCCCAACTAGCAAGTGATAGGACGAGAGGAAATGGCCTTAAGTTGTGCTAGGGGAAGTTTAGATTAGACGTTAGGAAACATTTCTGCACTGAAATAGTGGAAAGCTGGGAAAAGTCTTCCCAGGGAAGTGGTTGAGTCACCACCCCGGAGGTATTTAAAAGCTGTGTAGATGTGGTGCTCAGGGACATGATTTAGTGGTGGAGTTGGCAGTGCTAGGTTAATGGTTTGACTTGATGATCTTAAAGATCTTTTCCAACCTAAATAATTCTATAATTCTGTGATATGTATACAAATATATGTATATAATTATATAATAGCTGTGTATAAAGTACATATAGGTATATATACGCATGCATATATGTATATTCCCCCCCAGCTCACTCAAGGAAAAATTTGTTTCATACTGGTTTCCTTTGGCAAGAGTGATGATGTTTTGCAACATGGATATTTTACATTTGAGCTGTTTTATGAGACTGACACTCAAAGAAAATCTCCTGTCATGAAGAAACCCTATGAAACAAAACAAGCTTCTTTTACAGAGGTCTATCTCCATCTAGGTGAATTTAGGTCAGGATATATTTTGGTGAATGAAGCCTTTTATTTTGGTTCTGAATGGACGTTTTGTGTATTGTCCCACAAGAGGGCAGCAAAGGAAAATGGTTGCCAAAACACAAGACAAAAACATTCAAGGACATTTAAGCAGTTAAGTTTCCTACTGTGTTTAATAAGATACTGAAAATACCATTGTGTGGGAACTAGGAGAGCTTGTAGAAAGCCACCTGGTGAGAGAAAGGGAGATTTTTTTTTTTTTTTAATGCTCTCCAAGCTTCCCAATCTATTGAGAGCTTAATGAAGTTACTTGCTATTACCTTCAAATATACTCCCTGGTCATGTGATAACAGCACAGCAGCTAAACAAGGTCTCCTGGGCTTCAGCATCTTCATCTCTAGTGCTAATTGCTCTATTCTCACAGAATTTAAGTGCTTTCCCCCAAATCCCTCCCTCCCTTTCTAAACCACTCTGTCCCTGAGGAAGCGCTGATACAAACGGGGAGGGTTACTCTTGAAGAACAACCTGGTAACAACAAAACCGTCTGACTTTTGGTTATTTTATTCCAAGATCCCACCTAAATAATAAAGGAATCCTGATTTGGGGGTTTTGTTGTCTGGCTGCCTTACTTAGAGCTATCCAAGTGAGAGCCAGGGTGTTAGCTGGTTCAAGTTGCTGGAGGAGTGTCTGTGTGCCACAGCGCCTGTGCTGAATGCAAATCGAGATTTAGTCAAAGAAGCAGTTCTGTGCCGCATCCTACATTTTCATTCATGCATTCTGCAATCCTGCAGGCAACCAGGGCACTGGCATATTAATTATCTTTAAAGTATGCTGGAGACTTTTCCCCATTTTGAATGTTTCAGCTTCTAAATAAATGACAAACAGAAGGCAGAGAAAAAAAACTTTCACAGGAAAGCAAAGGCATCTTTCCAGGGGCTGTATTAGGGCTTGGATGTGGACTCAAATCTCAGACATTCTGTGGCCTCGGGATGGTGGCGTTTTCTGCTAGCGCTCCTGCCATATTTTACTTAACAGAAAGTGTACTCTGAGTGACACCAGAACATGAGTAAGAGGGACCACACAAGGACAAATTTGTTTATTTAAAGCAGGATTCCACTCCATGCTGGTTGCTTTCAATGAATGCAATAGAATGAGACGTGAAAAGAAGAAAGAAACAAGCGTAACCAAAAGTATTATAATTTAGCTGAGGTTGAGGACACAGTTAAACTATTGCTTTAAATGATGCCCAAGAGCTGTTGGATCTGCGTGCAAGACCTGGGCATCCCTCCACCATGTGCCTGATATTGCCAGAAAAGAAACCTGAGCACCTTCCCCAGGGGAAGTATCAACACGCTCCAACCTGCTGCTTGGATGAAGAAGTGGCCGGTGCCCCCATTGCCGTCTGTGGTAGATGCGGCTGTACGGAGTCAATGTCTTAACTGGGATTGGGGCAACTCTGGCTGGCTAGAGGTTGCCCTAATGAAGACTATTACCTCTGTGTGCCTCTGCCCCCCCCTTTTTTTTGCTGCAAACCACCGTGTTTCTGATTTCCTTATGAAGTCCTCCCCCTCAGACTCAAACTAGAAGTGATAACCACTGTGCCCTGTGTGCTGCTACTCACAGACAGACATGGTCCAACACTTACTGCAGAGCAACATGCTTTTTGCACCACCTTGAGCAGCAGACTGGGTCCTCTCAGAGACCTGTTTGCAACTGTGCTGAAGTTTTCTCAGTATGCCTGCCTGGCACCAGGACACCATTTCTTTGTGTCATGCTTCTGCTATGGCTTGCTGGGATGGGGTGCATGATCCCGTCCCTTCAGGGCTGCAAGAATCAACCCCAAATCACTTTCAGGGCAGGAACAGCCCTGGCTGAGCCCTGGCCAAGCCCTGGTTAAGACCAAAAGAGAAGCACACATATGATACCTGTAACACTTTCAAGCAAGCGAAAACAAAATCTTTTCAATGTTAGACTGAACATCTAAAATAGTAAGTACCCCTCAGCTCTCCAGAACTCTAGCAGATGGATGGACTGAGAATATTTTTTAAGCCATGTGCATCTCTCCAAGCAAAATGCCACTCTCCATTATTCTGAGCTGGAAGAATAATGAAAGAATCAATCAAATCCTCTAACAGTGACAGAAAATAGACAAAAATCCATGTGAGTCTCTTTCGAGGCTCTAAGAGGATTAGACTCCTCAAGCAGGAACTCTTCTATGAGGACTTGTTTATGGGGAGAAAGAAAAGTTTGACAGATGTGTACGGCCAGTTCAACAAAGCAGCTTGTAAAAACCTTGTATGCTATCTGAAGTAATGAAATCTGGTTCTTTAGGTCTGAGTTAGGATCGAGGACCTGAAATGCAATTTTGACTCTGATACGAACAAGCCAAGAAACATCAAACAAATCCCTCTGGTGCTTAGGGCTTTTAATTTCCTTCCCTATTCATCCGGTTTGCCTACTTGGATCACAAATGCTTCAAGGTTGTCACTACAGACACATTTTCAGAAGTAGCTAGCAAAGTGATTAATACAACCTGAGACCCACTCGGGGAGTCTTGCGGAGTCCCACCATGCTACATCCGCGTGCAGTGATGGAGATGAGAGGTATCAAGGAAGCCTCTCTCCCTTTAGGGGTGCCAGCACACCACATGGGATTTTAGTAGTGCAAGAACACTGCTGAATACTTCCCCTCACCCACAGTGTGACCGCACATGGCCCTGTGTCTGGTAACGTTTGCAGGGACATTGAAGAGATAATGATCTCCAGTTACACCATATGGAGTGGAGTAAAGTGGGATTCCAACCTTGCCTTGCTGTGCTTGAGATGAGTTCCCTATGACTGATGCCATTCACAGACCTGAGCTGGATCTCAGGCTGTGTTCTCTTGATCATAGACAGCAGAGGTCCCAGAACTTAATGAGTCATGGTAAGTCATGAAAGTTGTTTTAAACAAACTGACTGTGCAATTTCCAGGGGCTGTCAGCAGGCACCTGGTCAATCACAACTGGTACCTTTGTGGGAAACAAGTTTATGGAGCTGGAACATGGCTATGTTGACTACTACAGCATCTTGTGTTAGACATAAAGACAGACTGGATAGCTGCAGTTCTATGAAGTTCAGGGCTTACTGAGGTTTAGCAGGGAGAATGATAATGTCCTGGGTGTTGTTACTTTGTTACTTTCATTTAAGTCTTCATGGCACATGCGGCTGCTCTATAGGACCGATACTAACACAATCACTGTCCCAAGCTGAAGGGAAACACGGAAGATTCTGGAGATTGCTAGGAAGAAATCAGGTTAAAAAGTCTCTTTCAAAGCGTGATGATTTCCCATCAGAATCACACGTTTCCCAGCTGATATGCCAAACTGCTCTAGGTTAGTTTGGGCCCTACACCTGGCATGAAAACCTCAGAAATGTTATATGACCTGGGAAACTGATGTGATCTTTGAGCAAAGTCAGATGATTTCCATGCACTTTAATTTGCACTCTAAAATTTTCCTCAGCTGTAAATATAGTAGCATTATACTTTCGGGTATATCTGCCTTTCTTGCTCCAGACAGAGTGTGCTGAGCATGAGAAGAGCATCTGATGTTAGTTTGTTAGAGGCCCACATGAATTAAGAGCCCTTATGAAAAATGATGCACCATAGAGGACTGAAAGCAGCTGACCTTTTTGCACATTAGCATTCTGTGCCAGTAAAAGAGTGAGTGCTATTTAAAGGTGTCACAGGAAAGCAAGAAAGAGGAAAAGTTGTTTGTAGCTACCTAAACAATGATTACACAGTAAATGGATCTCTCAGAAAATACTGGAAGTGTTTCTAATGCTCGTGGTTTTCCTCTGCAAGCAGCATGACAGATTTTCAGATGAATTTGACTGTGATAGTCAGCAGATGTGATTGTTTTCCAAAGCCATTTTTAAGACAACCTTACTGAAATTCTCTGTTTTTTTTTTTTTTTTCCCAAGCTCCCATTTTGATCGTGAGACCAGCTGTCTTATGAAAAGCAAGGGAAGAATTTGCACTGAACTCTAACAAGAGCTCAGGTAATGCCAAGTGTGGGAAGCTTCATCTACTAAATTCATTTTCTAAGAACATGCATACAAGTATTTCAGCACCAAACGATGTGATGCAGCCAAGTGCTACAGCAAAGGTCAGGAAAGGGATCTGTTATGATCTGATTGCTCCAGAAAAAAGCCTCTTCAAACTTAACAGTCCTTAATATGCTTTGGCAACCACAGTAATGAACATCACGCTCCTGAGGGCTTGAATCCAGCAGAGTACAAAATTCAACATAAAGAGTGCCAAGAGTAGTCCCTAGAGTGGTCTTTCAATACTAGGTAGGATCGTGATAATGAGAGAAAGTTGATAGCAAAGATCAGATTAGGAGGAAAATTCACAGAGACGTCTGAGATGCCAGTAGCCATTTTATGCTCTTTGACTTGGGAAGACATGTCTCAGTTGAGCTGGTTGGTTCTCCAGTAAAACTTTGGGCTCCCTCATTCGTACAGCTCTGCAGTCCATCTCTCTGTGACTGAGATTTGCACCAGCAGAGTAGAGGCCTGACGAGTCTTCTGACACAGTTGGGAGGGGTTAGGTTTCCATCAATGCTTGAAGAAACGCAATGTATGTGCCACAGAGCAAAGTATTTGCTGTCCCCCTGATTGGGTTAGAAATTGCAGGACTCGGTAGACTGACAGTCTCCAGGTCATAGACTAAAAGCAAACAAGGCCAGAAATAAATGCTGATTTTGTGCCGGGCCATAAAACTAACTTACTTAGATTATCCAGTCCTAGGTGCTTTCAGCACAAGATAGGTCCATGCACATAACTTGCAGAAGGACTATGCTCATGGGCAATGTCCACAGTTCTGTATACATCATCCCTGCATCTCCTTGTGGTGGCATTGTGAAGAGGGTATCTACACAAAAGCGGTTTCTGCTTTTTCAAAATTAATAAATCGGTCCGTTGTGTGTGCTTCATTTTTTTCATCTCTTGAGCCAAGTTTCATCCTGCCTGCAGGTGCAAAAAGATATTGCCGTGTCATTTACACTTGTTTCTGGTTTTAAATGCTTTCTTCTTCTTTACAACAGTAAAAAGTGAGCTTCTACTGTAGAAATACAATATTAAGGTGTATTTCTAAGTAAATTAATCTAATAAGACAGATTCATTATTCCTCTGCAAGCTCTCCCACCTTGAATCTTTTAATCCATCAAAGACAGAGAAGGAGAGAGGAGAGGTTGCAAATAAAGATGTCTCTGCAGAAAGAACTTTTTACATAGTTCAGAAGCAACCTGAGGGGCAGTTATAAAGGGCACTATGGAGACAACTTACTCTAGTCTGCTGCAGCTTAAACCTCAAACTGGTTAGAAAGTAAGGTCATCATATTTCCGAACAGGTATTTAGACAGCATATACACTGATAACTTCCTGAGCTGTGCTTGCTGGTGTTTCCCGTGAGTCACACTGGTTCCAGGACACCATTAACAGGTGTCCAGCAAAGCACTTTCCGGTTGTCTTGGAGAAGTTGTTCCTCTGCCTCAAAAATATCATTCAAGCCTGTTAGATCCAATAGGAATAGACTAAACATCAAAGCTTGTGGGATAAACTGCATAAAGACAACCAGCAGAAGGGAACCACATTGCATGGCAATTCAGGCAAAATTTTATGTTTTCATCATCACAGATTTTAACTTTTTTTTAACAGAGCCTGAGGGGTTTGGGAGCACTAAACTGTTCTCCCTCCATTTAGTTGCTGTTGAAAATGCCTTCCTAAAATAACCAATGTGAAATCCTCATTTCATGCCCCTGAGCAGGATGATATGTCTTTAAGAAGTCTTCCCTGTCCTGAAACTGTACCTGGTATGAAATAACCGGGTGGACTCAAAGCAGTTTTAGAAGGCTTTAAGTACACTGGAAACTATGCTCCTTTCTCGTGAGGCACCAGAAAAGAGAACAGTGTGATTGGTATGTGCACTGCAGTGATACGCTATTAATAATTCAAAGCAGCAGAGGCTTTTATTCTGCTTGCCATTGTTACTTTCCAGTACAGATCTGTCACCTCTGTCATTTGGTGGGAACTGCTAATCCAAGTGAGATATTAGGACTTAACTTTTTCTCGTCTTGGTGACAGAAATGGGTAACGGTGCAGTTTGGGGAGGGAAGGGGAAAAATTGTTCTTGTCAGCCTTTGAGAGAATTTTGAGAAATGCATCATGAATTACAGTTTGCAAATAGGTAATTGGGTTATTTGGAAGATACTTTCTGAGCATTTAACATGCCTCCTTTTCTCCCCTCCACACAACTTCAGAGGAAGCTTTTATTTCAGTTCTGCTTTTATTGCATCCCAGGTTTCCTATTCAGCAGATGCTTTTCTGGCTGCGCAACAAAAGCCTCCAGAAGCTTTGTCAGGCTGGGTATATTACACATGTAGTATCATATGCTTGTATAAAAATATCAGGGAGACATTCTGATAAAAAACTACTCTTATAGCAGACTCTTCATTCAGTTAATTCAAAGACACATTTTTAGTTATAAGGGAAAATATGAACACTTTCATTGTAGCCAAGGTCACTTAACTGACAAAAAGATTTCCTGAGATCTCACTAAACTTTCTGTGAACAGGCTCCTGTTAAGAAACAAATGCTCTTCCCCAGTCGGTCTTAGAGCCCTTACTTAGAACAAATGCAATGGGGAGTTACTGCTCTGACTACTAGGGTAAGTAAGGAGAAATGGCACAGTGAGGGGTGGTGAGGACGGAATGACGGAATGCAATTGAGGGAGTAATTAAACTTTTTTCCTGATGCTTGACTACCGAGTTTTTTGCTAAAATCAATGAAGCAGTTATGTAAGTGTCAGGGAAGCTAAATAGCTTGGTAGAGTGTCTGCCAGTGAGCTGAGCCGCTGGTTTGCAATGCCTCCAGTGCCTTGCACAAAGGGAAACATACAACAAATTATGTTTTTTTCTGGGCTATGAATCAATGCATGAAATGGAAAAGGGTTGCCTTCCTCATCTTCAGTAAGTACTAGCAAGAGCTGTGAAACATTCTCAGGACTGAAGATTTTCCTGCCTTCTGTATTGGTTGCCAAATTCATGGATTTAGCAATAAAAGTCTTGAGATATCCAGTCTGCCTCTTGGGACTTCACAGGTTGTAGAAAGCCACATTGCTCCCCTATCAGTGGACTCAGGCACTTGCATTTGAATAAAGCATAATTTCGACAAAGGTCTCTATAATCTTGTTTTGAACTCTTCAGGAGATAATAGATTCACCATTTTTCATGGTGGCTTGTTCCAGCTGTTAATCATGTTTGCTGTCAGAAGTACGTGCTTTATTTCCAATTTGACCTGTTTAACTTCCCATCATCATTTTTGTTGTGCTTTCCGTCACTAGCTTAAAGAGGTCTCAAGAAACTACTTATTTTGGCCCATGAAAGTATTCATGTATTGGAATTAAACCAATTAATTCCAACAAAGCCTTAATCTTCATAAGCCAAGCTGCTTGACTCAGTTCTGCCACTCACCTCCAGCAGAATTTTTATGAACATGTTTTTGTCATCTTTGACAGTCTTGGGGATCACAAGATGGATTAACTAAGACTGTTACAGAACTGTGAACCAGGGCTGAAAGAACTTAACATCTAAAATGGACTTACAAAGGCAAAGGTGATGATGGCTGTTGTCTAGATGTAGTGGCTTCCACCTCAAAGGAAGAACTCTGGTCAGACACCAGTCTCTGCTCCAAAGACAGATCAAGGGTTTTGTTTTGTTGAGATTTTTTATTATTGTTTATTTTGAGAAGGTTTCTTTCTTTGTTTGTTCTACTAATAATGACTTAATCATTGGAACATGGAGCAAAACCAGCTTCTTCCTGACTGTATTGGTGCTAAGATGCAATACCTTCTGACATCCACAAGACATAGTCCAGTATGGGTTTAAAAAAAAAAAGGATAATAATATGAAGCTGTAAGAATGCTTTTTGGACTCAAGGAAAGAATACAGATTAGGGTATGGTTAAGTGTCTGGAAATGGAAGTTCACATTTCTGCTGTTCCCATCAAACTCTTCTTTCCTGTATGTTTGTCAGGTGATGCTCCACAAGAGACAATACAAAGGCATGGGTTGCTATGCCTAGCCACGACTGGCTAATGTCAATATGTTTTGCGTGAGAATACAGCTTAAATATGGAGGCAGGAACAAACGCGGACATAGAACTTGTGAAACTGTGTTTGAGGGGCAATGGGTGATACTGGTGCTTTCTGTGGTCACTGCGAGTTTAAAGCTGAAAATAAAACCTTGACTTTTATCTGTAAAGTTCAAAATAGCTTGGAACTTGTTTCCTGCAGAATTTTTCTTATTTCACATCATTCTCAGGCCCATGAAGGCCCTTCTGCTCTAGTCCTCTAACTCTAAAAGTATGGGAGCAGAAAGATGGGGTGAATTGGTGGCTGAGGTCTCCTTGCAAGCATGATATGTTCACAGAGCTGAGGGTGGAACACCTCTGGGAGGGATCTGTGGTGGAGATCCTTAAGCTGCAATGGACACATGATCAACCTCATCTGAGAGGGCAAGAAGAAGGCATGCTGCTTAAGTTGATTTTTAAGTATTGGACATGGGTGTGTTTTTTGTTTCTGAATAAATTCTGAATGGATAAATAAAATGGAAACTGAAAACAGATTTTTTGTTTGTTCTGCTGGAAGAAATATATAAAAAAACTGCCCAAAAACCGAAACCGTAAAAGGATTTGTTGGAGATGATTCCATGAAAACTTGTCTGCTAACATACATGCAGTTGCTTCTGAGAGCTAATGGGTCCTGCCAAGTTAATTGCTAGGAAAGAGGGAATTTAATGAGGCAGCAGGTGACTGCATACTGCAGTGTCAGCTGTGGGTCAGGGAGACATTCTCTGTGCCCTCATTACCCCTTCAGCAGGTCTGGGACAGCCAAGCTGCTGAGTGGCCATTATAACGATTTGCAGGTAAGTAAGTGGGCTATTAAGAACGAGCTATAAAGGCAGTGTCTTGACTCACCTTGTGGGACAAGTTCTGCTGGGGTCTTCCTTGTTCTGATGGCAAAGATGTTAGGTTATAGCTCCCAGCCTGCCTAAGCCCCTGGTCTTTTCTTTCTCTAGGAACAGGGACACAGGGAAAGAGCTGGCGCCGCTGCGACTCTTGGTCTTACCCGTACAAAGTACACTGACACCAGACGGGGATGTGACTCCTGACTCCTGGATAGAGCTTTAGAGTATTGATCTGGGCATATCCAGAGGTGGCAATCGCTCATCTGAAGCAAAATTACTTGGTGATTCATAGAAACTTAGAAAATTGACAGCCTGCCACAATAGTCTCTGTGAGGAAAGATGAGTAGGAAGAGGCTGTTGTATTTTTATTATTTTAAGTAATTGATGAGTTAATTAAAATTATATTTAATATCCTGTTGCTGTGAAAATATTCCTTGGTGTTTCCCATGTCACTGCTGCTGGGAGTGGGTTTTGCAATCAAAAGTCGTTTCACACTTATGTCATTTGTTTTAGAGCTTTAGTTTTTCACCAAACCGGCTGATATTTCTTCTTCTTTTTCTCCATGTGGCAAGGGTTGTGCTTTTTTTTTAATATTATAAATTGGGCCTTATCTATTAAAGTTACATAAACCAAGGAAATATTTTGTTCTAGCAGGAGAGCTAATGAGAGCATTCCTTAAATGCTAACTGAACTGCAGTAAGTTTCCAGTGCCCAAAGACATGCATATTGAATTTTTACCCCTTCCCTCTCATCTACCAACTGCTCCACTGCCTTTTTTTCCCATCCTCCAGCAAAGCATAGAGCTGGGCAAACCACAAACGCTTTATTGTGTCACTGCCATTGAGCAACAGAAAAAGATTGATGGGGAGGTTAATAAGTTGACTGTGTGATTATAATGCTTACCGTGTACCACTGACGATGGTTAATGTGGTTATTTCCTGCTCCTCTAATCATTTCACTGTGTGTTCGCCAAGTCAGCTCTGGAGCTGCGCTCTTTGCTCCGTGCATTGCATCTTGATAGTGTGCTGCAACAGGACGTTTGGCTATTAGCCACCTTTTCTGTGCTGTGTATTTGTATAAGCTCCTTGACTCCCATTGCACTTAGGAAAGGCAGCTGAAGTTCTGCTAGCGAGAGAAGGATTACAGGAGATATTTTTGCTGTGCTTTTCAAAATGTGCAAATGACTGTAAAGTAATCAGGAATGAATTAAAGTTGAGGGCAGTGAATGATATTTTTCTCCTGTGTGCAAGGGCTATTTTTTGAATTGCTTTTTTTTCTCAGCATGTGCTTTTAAATGATATCTCACCTATCACACTATTCTCAGTAGAGGTAAATTCTCTTCTGTCTTGAGTCTTAATGTGAGCTAAAAATAAATACTTTGACAGGTATCAGTACCTAACTGTGACTTTCTGGGTGGATATTACTAGAATTGGTGAATGGCATAAATTAATCAACACTAAAACCTTTTCACTGTCCTGCAAACAAACAATCTTGCCACAGATACGATCTTTGCTAGAATATAGGAGTGGTGGTTGCAAATATGCACTTGCAGCATTACAGAGTGCTGATTTTGGCACAGAACTGTTGTCCAGATAGTCAATGTTCCATCTGCTTTAACAATTAAGAATGAGTACTTCAAAGCTGGCATAAACTGCCCTTGATGTACTTGATTGTATGTTGCTTTCAGAGAAGAAAGCCATTTGTTTAGAAAACATTTAAGTCAGCAGAGCTTATGGCACGAAGCTTGTTGGAGGGACCAGGGTACAAATTTCTGAGCAAGCAGCTGGCTGCTGTTTGTTTCCATAGTGCGCATTTGTAGAAATAAATACGGTGACATCAAAGAGTATAGCCAGTTCCTGCCAAGGCTTTCTTCTCTTAATAGGGAAAATCTAGGAAAGCTCTAAGTATCTGCTAGCTTGTTTGGCCAAAGAGTTACAATATCAAGGCAATTTTCCTTTATTAACACAGGCATGTGTGTTTCAAAGGATATTAACCAGGTATTTTGGCTTTATAGGTCCTTCTGGTATGAATAATTCTATCCTGTACGAACAAGAAACCCTGAAGATAGAGCTGTGAGGGAAAGCCGAATACTCTAATGGTACCATAAAGTCATAGAGTAAAACCAGAAGACTGAGAGCACAGATAATAGCTGCTGCTCCACTGAAAATGGATGCTACAATGAAAAATAACATTGCTGAACCTTTAAGGCGATCACACTTGGAAAAGGAACAAGCAGTGTAATTGCTGGGGTGACAAATAGCTGTCTAGTGTAGACAAATAGTCCCAGGCAGGGATTTACCTGCTGCAGTCACAGGTGAAATTCCTCACTAAAGAATTACTCATGGTAAAGAGCTAAGTTAGCAAACTCTTTATCTGGTCAACACAGACTCAAGCTTCATTAGCAGGCAATTTTGCTTGGGAACATAGTTATGGTAATGGGGATTTTGAAAGGGACAACACAAAAAGCCATCCCTGTCTGTGACAAAAAGCAGGGGATTTGGGCCTGTGCTAAGGAGCAGTGAAGTTGCCCTCACAGCTCTGTTTTCCAATCCTGTTATCTAGTTAACACCTGCCACTAATTGTCATTACAGAGCAGTAGTGCTGAGAATTAGAAAACCAGTTCAGCTGGGATGTGTATTTAGCAAGAATTAAATATTTAGAGAACCAGGAGAAGTGAACCCATCCAGCACAGAAATAAGCTGTGAAGGAGAAGACAGTTGTTAATGAGTTGTTTAAACCAGCCAAAACTTCCTTCTTTCATGCCTCAAATACCACTGTAAATGTGAAATTCGTTTAACTACTTCGGATGCTAGCCCTTCCTTGTCTTAGTCTCCCACAGTATCAGCACTGGCCTGAGTGAGCTGAGGGGCTCAGCTTTCCCTATGCGGCACAAAAAAAAGAAAAAGATATTAGTGGGTATTCAAAGGAGTAATCAATTTGGAATGAGAGCTCAGTTACTGACAGCATTATCACTGGGTGCAACATTTCAGACTGCTCTTTGCTCTCTGTGTTCAGATCTGTCCTTCAGTGATACAATTTTCTCTGAAAATTATTTTGTCATTCTTACTATTTTCTGTTTCTGAAGACAGCACTCAGCTGTTTACATTTGCCCCACACACCCGCTCATCAGGCTATTCTACAAAGAAAAACATTATTTTTGTCTTGCTACAATTAAACACTTTCATGTTTTGGTGCCCCTTTTGTGAGTAAGCAATGATGTCTCAGAAAATGTAGGAATCAAGATTTCCTAGCCATACTGGCCGTCTTTATCAAAATGTGCCTGGTCCAGTGGTGATACTCCCAAGAAACTCCAGTTTTCATTAAGGACTGGGTAACAGCCTGAGAAAAGCAAGCCCTGTGTTTACAAAGAATCCGTATGTTGCACTGTATTGGTTATGTGGGGTCTTGTCTGGGGATTGCTTGTGATTACAGGTTCTGCTGCTTCCATCTATGATTTATTTTAAAGATAATATTTACTGAGACAAACCCAGCTCCTTTGAGCATACAAACTTGATGAAGGGTTCGTTTGTGCACTTTACAGCTCAGGATGAATCATGACACAGATGCATATAAGAACCTGTGCTATATGTTTATCGTTTCCAAGGGGAACCTGATTAGCCATTCCCCAAAATGTTATCCTCCTTTTGATGCAGAGCTTGTAGCACTGAGGTGTGCCGTTGTAGCATTTCAGCAGGACTGTCTCTGTGCTGGCACACAAATAATTTGGAGTATCCTCAGTCTTGGCTTCTCTCCTTGAGGTAACCGAGCAGTTTAGCAGTGAGCCTTATCTCCTACTGGACTTCAGCACATACTCATTTCACAGCTTTGGAGAGCCCTTGTTTTGGTAAAAAAACAGACTGGTGATGGAGTTAAGAGCTAAGCTCTGGAAAGTGGACCCAAAGAATTTGATTAATTCCTTGACTGGACGATAGAATCCAGACAAGTCATTGAAGCTCTAATTCTATCATCCATTCACCGGTGTCTTCTGTTGGTCAAGATACCATAGTGCATTTGAGCCCTCCAAATGGGACTGACAGATACGACATAGTGCCTACAGGAGAACTTTGACCTTCTGGAGTGGGTGCAAGAGGTCAGGTGGATACCGACATGCAATTTAACTGTCTCCAGTGCAGTCACTCACTTGTGAGGAGAACACTTTAGGCTGTTTTAACAGCCTACATCCTGTGGACTCAATGGAATCAGTGGGTTTAGGGTAAGATCTACCTCATCTGTCTCCCAGATATACCCTAAAATCCTTTGGCTGTATTGACTAACTTTTCCCTGGCTGTTACAGACACCAGGAAACCAGCTTAGACGCATATAACTCTACTTGAAGGAAACTAAAGGTGAGAAGAACCTACTCAATCTCCTTATGCCTTTGCTTTCATGCAAAAAGTGTGGACAGTGTTACCTCCTTTTCCCATGATTAACTCCTGACACAACTCTATGCTCTAAATCTTTCCAGTCAGAGGTTTATTCTCACCCCTTTCTACAGGTAACTGGCATAGCAGAGTAGTGGCCTACAGCTACTATGTCTGGGCATTCAGAGGTTAATCACAGCTGCGGGGTGAGGTGCTGGCACCATTCGTTAAAATGTAGGAATTTAAATCTCACACCAGAAAATAATCACACTTCTTCTAAAAAAAATTAAACCCTTTTTATTTGTATATTTATTTTTATATATAAAAGAAATACAAAAAAAAAAAGAACACAAACAAAATGCTGATTATGGCAATTCAGTTTTGTCAGCCCCCTCTGCCTGGACTGCTGCCTCAGGTCCACCGGGAGTGAGCAAAGTCCTCCGGTTGTAATGTCCTTTTATGATTCCAGAGTTATTGTTCTCATTAAGGATTTGCTTCTGTTTTTGCCTGTTAAGAGACTGTACAAGTCCTAATACAACAGCTGCTAATGAATACTGTCCAGTCAGTTTTCTTGGTTGTAAGATTAAAGGATTTGGTTGAACTCTTCCTAGAAGAAAATATGTTTTGATTTTTCCTTCCTGTTCACTGATACCTTTGACATAAATCTCTCCTCGGTAGTCGAAGGCAAATCCTCGGTCCTTCAGGATCAGATACGTTTCTTCAGGCACTTGTATTCTGTCACTAACACCTGTGCTGTCCATTCGACTTGCTAAATTAACCGTTTTGCCCCAGATATCATATTGGGGTTTCTTAGCACCAATAACTCCTGCTACGACAGAGCCATGGCTAATCCCTATTTAAAAAAAAAAAAAAGTAAATTTAAGAAGAGCTAGCCAGTTAGGCAAGAATGACTGAAAACCATATTTGCACTTAAGAACCAGATGAAGCCTGGTTCAGGTACACTTACCTCTATGCTTAAGAAAGAGGTGTATATATGAAGAAAGTAAGAAAAAAAGACCAAAAAATCTAGAAAACATGAAAGGTGATATCCACACTTATTTTACAGGATGTCTGTCACAGTGGAACAACAATACTTACGTATCATCTGTATCCTGCACACTATTGCCAAAGGTCCTGCATACTGATTTTAAGTACTAGAAAAGATCTCTCTGGATGGATCTTTCTAGGCTACACTTGTTGAAGGAAACCTTGTTAGTGCTATACAGTCAAGAAATTACGTTATGTTGCTTGAAGTGAAAATACTAAAGTATTCTACACAGATTGAAAGACTGTATCTCGTGAGATTTGCATAAATTCAAGACAAAAATAATATATGATTTTTTTTTTTCTACAGCAGTGATTTAAGAATGCATTTAGTGACAGTGAAAGACACATCTTTGGGAAAAGGATCTTAGTTTTTTAGATTTTATTTAAAGAATATTTTTTTAAAATTGATGATAGAAATGGTTTCCGAATACTGTTACATTCATGCTCTATGAAATCTTTGCAAGAGATCCACACTTACTAAGAGTGGACGCATGTTCCGTGAGAAATCTTGGGAACTGTGAGTTTTCTGTTCAAAACTATTAGGAAGTGCAGATTACAGATAGTGATGCTCCGACCCTCCATGCTGTGACTGATGACTATACTTTAGCGTTTTTATGGCAGGGTTATCTGTAAAGCATATGTTTCTTCCAGGTGGTTTTTGCTTGTGGCCAGTGATCCAGCCAGCATCAGATTTGCTCCTGCCACGTGCCATATATTCAGACCATCTTTTCATGTCCCATCCTACTAGCCATCCAGGATATCCCATCCAGGATAATAGGTTCCCCATCACAGCAATTCAGAGCTGCTGCCGCTGGGACAGGTCAGGTCAGAACTATAATTCAATTTTTGTGCAAAACCAAAGTATTACACACAGGGCTTAGGATAAGCCACTATTACTCCTTTACTGAAGAAAGACCTAAGACAGGCAGATTAATTAGAGACTGTGCAAGCCAGTATCAAGCTTGGGGTTACGTCTGGGCTGCCCAGTTCACTTTTTGTGTTACACCTATGGGCTCTCTTGGCTAGACTTGCTAAAGACAGAAGCTTAATTATGTATTGACATTTCACTAACTCTTAGAACTTCTACAGTCCACAAATCAGGGCCCATATTCTGCAAAGAGAGTATTTCTTATTTCTAACTTTGCTTGGGATGAAGTCAATTTGAAAATGGGGGTACAGTATTTGGACTTTTAAATAGTTCATGTCCTTGCAGTGCTCCTGGGGTGCACTTACATAGTCAGATCTTTGCAGACAAAACCACGTTTTGATTCTCGTGTTTGAACTATGCTTACCAATACGGAGTTCGAAGTTGTTAAATGAATGCTTGTTGATCTCCTGTATGCTTTCATTCAGAGCTATGGAGAAGTCAGCCAGAGCACACAAATGCCCCCATTTGTCTTCACATTGCTGTAAGTTATAAACGAATATGTTAGAAAGGTTTTGCAATATGCCCAGCCCCCATTCATCCCTACTAAGTGCCAAGTATCTGAATTAAGAATTTGTAAGAACAGTCTCAACATACTAGATCCAAGAGAAGTAGAATACTATTAATGGTAATGCTTCCCATTTATATTACAACACTTGTACACCTGGATACAGAGAAGCTTAGCATGATCTAGCAAAGAAAGTAATTTCCTGTCAATAATCTGACAGGCAATCATGGGAATTAATAAGGCATGCTAAATCTATCTAAGGCTGAGAAAGAACGCATATAGAGGATTGAGGTAGCTTAGGTGCAAGGGACGAAAACTGGTGAGAACCATGGGTGACCCACGTAAGCAAGAAGCAGAGCAAAAGAGGTGAAAGGCATAATTCTCCTTTGCCGGAACTGTCATCCAAGAAAAGCACCAATTCCAGTGCTATCAAGGATGGAATACTGACAGAAACAATGGGGCAAGCCAGGCAGCCTGGAACTGGTTAAGTGGGAGAGAAAAGGCAGCAGCTCATGAATTGCCTCTGCTTAGAGCAATCAAGTCACTCCCTGCTCCTTCCCCTGGGTTCCCATTCCTGCAGGGCAGTCAATATACAGACGGGGATGAGGAGTGGGGTTTGGTCTTCCAGAACATCAACAGAGCAGATGGTGGGGCAGAGACTCTCAAGAGAGGACAGGCAACTCCTTAATTGTTTCTTTGAGTAGGCAGTGGAGTAAGGAACAGCTGTGGTTTTGGCCCAGTAATGGTATGAAGTCATCTCATCTATTCTGAAGGCAGGTAATTCTTTCATAAAACAAATTTTCAGTCCGTAGGAACAAAACATTGCAAGGCCTCCCCTGGGTCGTGCAGTCTAGCCCTTTGCAATTTTCATCGTCCTCAGTGATTAATCCTGAACATAAGCATCTCCCCGGCATCACCCTGTTCTGTTCACACTGTGCTCACTCCTTGTCCTCAGCCTCCTTCAGTTCACAGTGTGCCAACCTCCCTCAGCAGCCTGCACCTCTCAGATGCTGACAAGGTGATAGACATGTATGCGTGAAGAAAACTATATTTAAATCATACATAAAAATGCCATTAGGCTATTATAGTTCAAGAAAAAGGATGAGTTAATTAGTCTTGGAAATGCAGTAAAGATTTTATCCCTTTGTATTTTTACCCACATCAAGAGTCAAAAGAAGTGGCTAGGAGCTGTGCAGCCATAGCTACCTACGTCCCTGATGTTCAGTTGTGCTTCGCTCATCTCTGCACAGAAGCATTTTGAGTTGAAACAAACAGAAATCTCGCACATGACTAGTTTTGTGGATTTCTAGCTGTCAGCATCACTTGCTACTCTCTATGTGGGAGCTGCTCAGCTAGTTGCACTCCACGTGCTTTATAATGTATTCTAAACAATGGAAATTTTCTAGTTCATAAAGCTCACGCTAATCTGGCTTTTGCTTTTCTGGCAATTGCAATCAATGCGGGCAGTTCTGATTCCCACTCTGCGCTTGATCTGGGGCAGCACACCCTTTTTTGTGGCGCTCTTCCTTGGGGACAGGCATTTGCTGCCAAGTAAGACAGATTTCAGCAACAGCTGGCTTCTTGCTGGATGTATTTTAGAGCCTCGTCCTATTCATCTGGAGACCCACTTTCAGGCATATCCTTGGGTGTAATTATGAATGGATTTCTCTCATCTAACTTCTCTGAGGTTTATGACTGTGACTGTGCATGTGTCCTCTGTGGCTGATTTTTCCCTCATCTTGCTTTGCACCTCTACAACGAGGGCAGCATGCAGACTTTGGGCTTTGTGATGTTCTCCAGTTGAACTGATGCATCTGCTTTTTTTTGATGCATAGTTTATCACACTGTCTGTAGACATACACCTACATCATCGCAAAAATGTTCAGATGCAACCTTACACTTGCATAAGTACACTGTCAGTTAATAGATCCTCTCTCTTCATAGATTATTGGAGGCCGTCAGCCAGATTCCGGTCTCAGTTACAGTGGTAACTTTAGCTTTTGTCTGAAGATATAGATAGATCTGCTCTAGATTCACATCAGCATGATTGAAAGGAGATTTATTTCTCTCTCTTATAAACCTAAATTTGAGGAAAGAATCCATATGGTTCTTGTTCCGAGCACAAGATGGCATTTCAATTCATGAAGAAGTGCAACTGTTGTCTGCCAGAAGCCCCAAATGTCTATTTCCTTTTAGCAAAGACAGCCCTATGAACATCAGAAAGATGACACTAGTATTCTCTAATACAAATGATGGGACATGCCAAAAGCTTTCCTTCTTAAAGATGACTATTAACTTACCTGTTTTTCAGGTGATAATCCTGACACGGCCATGTATGTGCTGCCAATGGTTTTAATTTTTTCAATATCTTGAAATCTCTCTTCACCTAGTAACTAATACATATGTTAAAAACCACTGTTACTTCTTTAATTCTTAATGCAAAATTCTTCTACAGATATCAAAATGAATCATTATGTTCATAGTTGTCGTCTAGTTGGATTCTGGGGCATACTGAGCTGGGACTCTGCAACATCATCTACCCACAGAGTGCATTCAGCTAAACCCTGCTGTACTCTGTAAAGCTGTTAGGTAAATCACATAATAGTTTATAGAAGACATGCATATTCCAGCCTAACTCAAATGTAGATCAGTCCTGTGTTTCCTGAGGTATAATTACTGAAAATCAGTGAACGCAAACTTTCTGTGTATGTATGTGTGAATATAAGTAGACTTGATCATTTAGATATTTCCTAAATCTCTGTTGGAGGAACTCAGTTTAGAAATGAAGTGCTGCTCCAGCAGCAATTCAGGTGATAAGACCGGTATTAAAGAGAACTCAATTCACTTAAAATGACCATTTTAACCATCTTACACAGTCAATGGATGGAGGTAGATGGCTCCAAAGAAATTCTATGACAGATAAAGCCCTCCTGTTTCGCATGCTTCTCTCTACTCACTGTCAGACATAACACTGGTATGTCCATCAAGTCATTCAATCTGCACTTTTGTTAAGGATTTTCCTCTTCTACAAAAAATACGAGGAACCAATGGGTAAACACCTGTATCTATTTGGGATAGCTAGAGGTGCTAAGTAGGCATAAAAAATGCGTCAGATAGATTGAGAATCTGCAAGAGGAAGAATAAATTTCATCTAGTAACTAAAGCACTGAGTGGAGTGGGAGTGACAGTTTGGTCCTCATGTCAAGTCCATACTCACAGTGTAACTTAGGACTTTCCATGAAATGGAAGCCAGAGCCATACATTCCTTGAGAGACCTAAGCAGACTTCAGGTTGTGAGCTGTATCAATGACATTAGAGCTTTATTTGGGATGTGGGCACATGTCACCTCATCACAGGCTTTAAAAATGTGTACTGCTGATGTTAGCATCAAAAGATGCCAGGAAACTTCATGGTAAGCAGTATAGCATCTAATAAATTTAGGTATCAATGTGGTTAGGCAGTCCTGGGAGAAAAAAAATCAGTTCACAGACACATGAAATTTCAAACTTTCAGTTCTAAAGGCTCAACTTAGTTGGGATTTGAAGGAAAAAAATTCTTGCTGTGGTCAGGCAAAAATTTAATGAAGCATTTCCCCCTTTTATACACTGTCATGCATTCTTTTTCCATCTTGTGGGTTTGGGTTTCCTGTCAATTAAAAACTAAAGGGATTATTTCATTCAAAGGGGGAAACATACCAAAGATATAACATGAAATATCCCCTGCCATTGAACTAACCACAGCGTACGTCAACTGGAGCTCTGGGGTCTTGGAAGCTTTGCTGTTCATGTACAGATATCGCACCATCTGTCTCTGATGGGAGCTGCACAGCATTGCGCACAGGGAATACAAAGCCATATGGTTAATGGCTTCCTTCCAAGTCAGGAAAGTCCAAAAACTTGACCTGCTTTTCGTTTTCCTTCAAACTGCCAGAAAAGCCCATTATCTATGTTTCCCTCCTACAAGGGAAGCTCTTCCAACTGCTCTCTTAAAGAAAAAGATAATTTCTTGCAGCTCTGCTTTTGTGAGCAGTCTGAGAGCACCAGGTGTGTGGGCAAGGGGAGAAAATGCTCTTGGTTAAAAACAGCCTATATTTTCATTTCCAGATGGTTACTGGAAGCAACAGCAAACGGCACAGTAATTTAAAATTTATGATAGATATCTAAAATTACTCTTTTTAAGAAAGAAAGAAGCTATTGCCTGTGAGGCGATTTAGACAAAATAATCTCAGGTTATCTTTTTTCTTCTCATTCATTATTGTTTCCAAATGTCTGTTTTTTTCCCTGCTTTATCCTGTCTGTTAGATAACTTCTTTCCTTCTTCAAATAATGGTTTATTTACCAATTACTTTCTTCACAGTATGACAGGATGATGGATTTTGATATTTGGAAAAGATGTTCCAACTCAGTCCTAAATCAACTGCTATTTGTTACGAAATTTTAAACAGGCTTGCTAATTTACCAAGATAGTCCAGGGAACATTTTCAAACACTAGAATGTGGTTGGTATCTGAAAGGCAACTAATGGCTTGATGCTGCAATTCATGTACAGTGAAGGTTATATGGAGGTCAGATCCTGGGATATACACATGCAATGAAACATGTACATAGTAGTACGAAAGAGAATGTTCCAGGGCATGGCACACAGTTGCAAAGTAATCAGCAAAGTCTAAAAGCAGGATCCTGCAGTCTGCAGAAACCTCTATTTGGGGCGATGCAATATATGAAAATCTGTTGTCATAAACACCGTGTAAATCGCTGCAGGATAAAGAAAATGGTGGGGGCCTTGGGGGGTGGCGGGGGGGTAGGGGGTGGAAAGAGCCCATGAACTAGAAAGCTCTTATTAAAGCACAAATCCCAACTGTAACATCACTAAGATACAGAAATAATAGATTAAAAAGAGTAGAAAGAATATTACATTCCCCCCTCCAAATTCCTTCAAGACTCATAATCTTCAGGAGAAATGTTCCAATATTATTTCTTTGGTGCAACGTCTCTAAGAATGGGAGTTTAGCCCTGTATGTGTCTTAAGACTACAGTCATATAAAAAATGGGTAATTATAAAAGGAGATTTGCGATGTTCATATGTGGTTTTTGATGTATGAACTGTTCCTGTCAGCACCTCTGAGTTTGGGTACAAAATAGGATATTATATATAACTGTATTCTATAGTAATGCTATATGTCAAATTTAAAAAAAAACAAACCTTCCTTTTGTCAGCCCAGAAACCCAACACCTCCCATTCTGTCTCAGTTGCCAGGAAGCCTGGCTAATTTGGAAATCAACAGATTTGTAAGCCATCAGGAAAAAAAAAAACCTGAATAAAGACTGTGCTTTGAGAAGAGTTAATCATCCACTCTGGCTTTCGGACCAGTTTTCCCTGGCTCCCTAAGAAAGGCCCAGTCATAACCTGAACCCTCTGTGGGCTCCTACCCTACACAGTTGTTGGCGGCAGGTTCTGTTCCACTGTTCACTATTTTTTGTTTACTGGCTATGACTCTCTAGCATAGATCCATTGTCTGGAAAACAAGATAACAGATCTGGATTGTAAGTATTCTGTTTTGTAGTAACAAGGAAACTCCACTAAAAAGAAGACAGAGGTAACCCAGTTCTTCTTCTTGTGCACCAAACCAGGTCAATTTATATTTTTACGGCTGCTTTCATTCAGAAATATCTTCCTGGCCCTATGGACAGAGCATCTCTACTACTGTTCTCTATGTAAGGAAAGGAAGGGACTTACAGTGTAGAATCTGATTTGAGATTAGGAACTCAATTCTAAACATAGATGTCTAGTGTCATCTAGAGCATACTTCCCTGAAAAGCCTCCAATGACTTGCTCTAGAACAGCACGAGTTTTCTGATTGTACAGTATGGGACCTGACAATGCCACATGGGTGTCTTAAATCACCTGGGATATCTCAAATGGCACCACGTACCAATGTCTTACACTCCTGTGCTAAGACTTTTACATTTGGATATCTCTTCTACAGAGGTGCTCACGTGATCCTGAGGAGCAAAGTTTTACCATGGCTAATGGATCTGCTCTGCTCTCAAGTTGCACATCTGCATTTTTCTTCCAGGGTTTTATTGAGACAGCAGAAAATCTTGGCAAGAAACATCATGAAAAACAAGGGAATAGCAACATCATGTAGCGTCAGTAAGTAGTTGCATGGAAACATTACTGGCCCTGAAACACGATACCTGAAATGACTTCTGGTTCCTTTTCCATGGGTAGGATTACTCACTTCAGTTCTGTCTAGCATATCACCTTTCAGATAACTTAGACAGAATAGCCTAATGGCGTGACCATTCTGGAAGTAGGTTAGGAGTCAGAAGGGGATCACATAATTTCATTTACTACCCGTACCAAGAACATATCTATTATTCAACTAAAATTGTCTGGGACATAATACAGTCCCTAATTAGGTCCTTTATTAATTACGGAGCAGGTGTTAGAGGCCTGAACGCAATATTGTGTTAAGGCTTTTGATGAAAACCTTGTCTTCAGTAATTGCCACAGCAGCAATGGAATTTTGTTGTGAAGATTATATGAATGTGCATGACAAAATATCTTAAATTAATTCATAGCAATAGGTTTTGCATTCAGTTTGAGCCATAATCATTTTAATCAGATCTGGAAAGAAAAACAAAACTATTAATCAAGAAGCATGCTGACATCTGTGTAAGATCTCAGAGATAAGAGGGAGGTATTTATACCTATAGGGAAAGCAGTGCAGGAGCTTTGCAGGTGACAGACCTCTCTGTTTTGTTTGTTCTGTTTTCTACTAAAATGTTCAGGTATGCATCCCCTGTGAATTCTTCTGTTTTACGCTGGTGATTTTATTATCTGACCAATTATATGGATAAGGTCTCAATTTCATTGTCTCTCAGAGTTTGGTAATCTTAACTCTGGTCCAGTTTTTATGAGCTCTATGGTCCAGTTTTTATGAACTCTATGAATGTTCCCCATGCAGAGGCCCAGGATGAGAAAGGATGAAGGTGCAGATAAGACCCTGATCTGGGTTCATATTGAGCTTCTAGCTTCTGATGTGGGCATAGGTATATTTGTTTTTTAAAAAAATGTAGGAAAGTTAAACTGAATTGCCCCCCTTGTTGCCTTTGTTTTCTACGTATGAAATGAAGATAACATAACTTTTACGAGAGCAGTAAGTTGAAAATAGATTCTTCAAAACTTATGAGAGGCCTTAGGTACTTGCTGCTCAGGATGGAATTAAAAAAAATAAAGTTTTTGTAATCTCTTTTTCTCAGTCATATGCTTTCCACTTTCATCTTTTCCTTCAGTACATTCCTCTGAAGCCCTTGGACATACTTGATCTTCAAAGCAAAATACCCCAAATGAAAGAACAACTCTGGGCTAGATCCTCAGAGAGATGGGTGTTTAAAGTGGAACTGAGGTAGAACTAAACAAATCCAAAAAAAGGTGCTGATTCTCAAATTTCATTCAGCTGTATTCTAAACCCTCGAGAGGTTTGGACTCTGCCAAGGTTTTTTGTTTTACAGAAAATTTTTCTATGTGCTTAATCTATGGGTAGAATCATGGTTGAGATGCAAAGCCTAAGTATGCCTTCTTGTCTTCTCTCAAAAACTCAATCTTTTGCACTCTGATAATGCTTTGTGAGTTGAGAGCCAAAGTGGTAAAAGATGTTCTCTTTTTTCAAACTACAACATAAGTGGAGTTTTTCCTTGCCCTGTTTTAAACAGTTGCCCCATGGTTATGTAGTCATGTGGGATGCAAGATCCAGTTCTTTTTGAGGGAACAAACTAATTCCCTCTGTTTTCTTGAACTCCATCTTAATTTTAAGCTGACAAGACACTTATCACTTCTCCAGCTGATACTCTACCGCAAAACAAAAATTAATTTAAAAATGCCTTGGGATAAACAGAGATTAAATAGAACTTAATTTTCTTGGGTAGGATTTTTTACTGTTTCTCAACAATTTCTTGTTATTCCTGTGCCCTCTCTCCTGCTGTCCAGTTCAGTGCTAACCTTGCCTTGCTCAGCAGAATTCTGAGAAGGTTGCCTTCTTTCCACTTTCTCTTTAAATAACTTATCCAAAACTAGACCAATGATACCACCACCACCTCATGTTTTCCTTCCCCTTTTCCATCTGGACCATTCCAGTCCTGAACACAGATCCAATCTCACTGTTAAGTAGAAATGGTTCAGATTCTGCTTCTACTCCTTGTGGAGCTCAGGAGGACTACACACTCCTGAAAACTTCTTACAGTGTATAGACTAAAATTCTCCATGCTAGGTTATTTTGGCCTTACTTTTGCACCTTTCCTAGTTTTAAATTTTTTTCAAAGCTCTTTGCTGGTCTATACTTCGTCTCCTTTCTTAATTCCTCTTGGGCTCATTGCAGGCCATGATATCACCTGTCTAAGCTTCCTTACTAACTTGTTGTCAGAGCAAACAATAGCAAGAATGTAATTTACTCCTTTAAAAAAAAAAAACAAACAACAATCCCTTCACCTCTGAATTTAGCAGGGATGTTTGGACCAGATGGTGTCCAGAAGTCCCTTTCAACGTCTACCATTCTGTGATTATGTGTGAATTCCTCAGTAAAGCAAGCAGCTGTACTTCATTTACTTCTATATAACATACCTGACCAGACAATTCTCCTCAGTTAATGTCATCACCTTTCATTCTCTACCCAACATTTGATTCTGAGCTGTGTGCTTCACATGACACAGTTTTACCTTTAACATTCATTGAGTCCCTTCAACCAATGTTTTCAAAACAATATCTTTATCTGTTTGGATTTAGACCACAAATTTCCAGAACTGTTGCAAATATCTTCATCCCTCTTTCTTTTGCAGAATTAAGGCATGTTGTACTTCTAGATACACTGAAGCAGACTGCTTTTATTTATGCATGTTTATACTCAAACAACTATTGATTTCAGTCTCTATCTAGGTTATTCTGACCAAAGTTTTGCAAGACTAAGTGCAAAGAATTGTAAATTCTAATTGGAGTAAAAAGATCAGATAACTATTGGAAGCAGAATATTTACTAAATTTGATAATTTAGGATGACATATTCAGTATTTGGGAACTCATTTTTTAAGCACTATCAGATTTTATATAGCTAGTAGGTGGTATTACCTCATCAAAGTCTGCAATAATTTCATTCAGCAACCGCAGACACTCTACTCCTTGGTTATTCATCTCGGTCTGGGAATAGAAGTCAGCAAATCCAGGAATAGAAGCAAACATGACACCAACAGCATCATAGGACTGAGAGTATAATTCCTGAAAGAACAGTGAAGAAAAAAATAGTTGAAGTGGTAATACAAGGAAGAGAACAAAATTGGCTGCAAGTAAAGTAGGTTTCTTATTTTTTTCCATTCATAATACCATAATATCTGATGTTAGGATTAGCATATTAAGTGTTAGCCAAGTTTAACACAAGGAGGCTGGCAGCTCTCACATTGTTATCATGGCTTTATATGCAAGGCTTGCCCTTTCTTTGAAAGCCTGCTCTTTCTGCTTCTGAGGTCAAGGGACTACACCAGCAAAAATGAAATAGAATTTTAAATTTTAATTTATATGGGGAATCACCTGAAGAAATGAAGGATTCATTTGCAAGTAAGAATACTAGAAAATCGAACACCGTTAGGAAAGTAAAAGGAACCTAATGTTTATTATGTATTGTTGCTTGTCTGTGTCATAAATGCAGTTGATGACATTTCTAAGTTTGTTAATTAACAGGGACCAGATGGGACCACTTAAAATGTCTAATATGACCTCTTTGTAAGGAGTTCTCTCAGCACATTTTCAAGTGGATAATTTATACTTCACACTACTGCAGCTCTTTACAAGTTTATTTATTCACAGGTTTTTAGAGAGTCCTTACTCTATGGTAAACTGCAGTTCTCTTAAGGTGACTATGGAGCTATTTGGTTGACTGGCTCTGGGAGAGGTTTCTGCTATCAGGGTTTGGAATGAGGGAGAAATAGAATTGAGGGTGATAATGGAGTTACTGGGGACACAAAACTGCTTATAATGGATCGAACACAGGACAAAAGTATGCCCTGGATAAACTTCCGCTTATGTTATTTGTATAATTCACTCTGGCACTGAATGACAGATTGTTTATGGATGGGTTATTGTCATTATACATACGAAAATGCAGTCAGTTCTTCTTTGAACCCAAACCAATTTTTAGGAACAAAACTAATTTTGACTTCAAACTGCCAAGGACATAGCCTCCCAACAGCTCTTATTATGCTTTTCTTGTGGCTAATATACCACAACCACATGTATTCTCCTTTAAGTTTTTTTCTAGCTTCAACTTCTGTAGTTTTACCCAGTGATGGATACTTAATTTCCTTTCTGGGACTTCTCTTATGACATTCTGACCTGGAGTAGTTGTTTCTCAATGTTCTTGTTAGTGTACTTTAGGAAATCTTAGTGCTTGGTCTCATGATAAAAGGACTTACTGATGGACGTCGTACACCTAATGTGAACACCTCAGGCTCCTCTTTTTCCTTCATCCTGCTTCTCCCTAGAAACGCACCCTGAAGCCCTGTCCTGCACTTTGCTGTGTTGCTAATGCTGCTACTTATCTAGACTCTTTAACAATGAGTCTTACAGTAAAAGTGGGGAAATCCTGCTAGTTTACAAGGACACTGCAAAGCTTTGGTTGAGGAAAAACATGATTGATTCCCTTCATCCCCTTACACTTTCTTTCACTGAAGAACATTTGCAGCATCATGGAAGCCATACTCTAAGGACACAATTATTCCCTTTCATACGTATAGAAAAAAGTAATACACACATTAGTTCGTGGATGCTTATGGAAAACTGGACAATATGTGCTAGAAGAAGCATGTATACACTCAGGCATACTCTTTCCTTACATCAACTGACTGAGCCTTCAGCTACTCAGTTTTTCTATTTTTGGTAATAAGCATCGAGACAGAAATAATATGTCCATGAGAAAAAGCTTACAGTACACATTCGGGAATTCATTTTTTGAGAGCAGAGAAATTAACTTAATGGCCAGACATGAACGTCAGGATTGATTGTACTGAAATTTGGTAGATGTTACAGCCAGCCGGCTCACACATAAATCATGCCCAAGTATAGTCACTCTGGAAATTGCCTTAGAAAAAGCAAGGAGGGTAGAATTGAATTCAGTGGCAAATTATTGAAGCATCAGCAGTGATCCATGGGGCATTTTTGAATATTATTATGCATGTGAATGAATGTGTAAGAGAGGACATGTATTCTTTGAAAATCCATAATGCAGATATGCCAGAACACACTCTTGGTTGGTATCAGGGTCTACTCCATTTGCAATGAAGAATTTTAACCTGGTTGCTTTCATATACACATTTTCTCACGTGCAGAGCAGTGTTTTTATGGCAGTTTAACACCCACAGAGTGTATAATTCCTCAAGAGGCTGACTTCTAAAGTGCTTTTCCTTGTAGCTTCTCACTACGTGCTCCTTCCTAGGTGATATTTGAAATCACATCTTCAGAACACAATGATTCCTCATGGTGCAGTCTAATTCATCTGGCTACATCTATTTCCAAAATGTACAATCGAAAAAGGATAGACATGATTCCTTTTTGCTGCACAATGAATAGATACGTCAGTGCTGGCAACCTGGATCTTGCAATGTTTGTCAATTCTTCATTATAAAAGGTAATTCCAACATTACATGTGAAAATTCCGGTTTCATCATACAATAGCCTTTATTCACAGACAATATTATAATATGCCTTTGTCTTATTTCAGATAAGGAGTAAGTAAGTGACTTACTACTATTTCCAGAAACAAATGCTGGACTCTCCTTTATCCCTTCAGCAACCTCTCTTCAAACGCTTATCTTAAGAGTATCCAGAGACTCCGTTATGAAACCTTTCTTTGTGTGCTACACTCTTCAGGAATACAGCCACAAACTATGTTTCTGAAATTTGTATTTTGTTAACTGCCCTAAAGAGGCAATGCAGGAGCAATATGAAATGGCAAAAAAGTTCTTTTAGGTTTGAAGATGAGAGAGGCTCAGGTCTGTTGCAGCCTGTTGCGCAGATTCCTTCCATAATAAATAGCGGGGCTGTAATAATACTTCTGCAACACTGGGCTGTTTTAAGGTTGCACAGGCGTTCTGTTAAAATAGTGGATGTTTTTTAGGAATACTAGATTTTCACAGACTCATAGGTTGGAAGGGATCTCTGAAGGTTGTCTAATACAGTTCCCACTCAAAACAGGACCAAAACAGGTCAAAAATCTCATGGTCTTGCTCAGCTGAGGGTTGAATACCTCGAAGACTGGGGATTTCACAAACTCTGTGAGCCCTGATGCAATGACCACTTTCCTAGGGATTTTTTTCCCTTGTATCTAACTGGGATTTTTCTTCCTGCAACTTGTGTCATTGCCTCTTGCCCTTCCACTTGCACATTGGAGAATAGTTTGGTTCTGTCTTCTTTATAAACACCCATTAGGTAGGTGAAGACAATGATGAGATCCTCTTTGAGCCTTTTAAGTTTGAATGAAACCAGCTCTCTCAGTCTCTCCTCATATGTCATGTTCCTCTAGTCATCTTGGTGGCCCTCCACTAGGCTTGCTCTAGTATGTCCATATGTCTCATGCTGGTGAACCTCAACATGGAAACACCACTCCAGATGTGGTCCTAGAAGTGCAGAACCCTTTGCTTTAAAACATGAATGTTTTTTTAATATGAAAAAGATACCAAATATTGGTAGTATTTGTGTAATGAATCATATCGAGACCTAAGTTCTAACAATTTCCTAACAAATGGATTTGTTTTTCTTTTGCTAATTAGACAAAAGTATCAGAAATAAAACTGATACATACTTCATTATCCCGATCCTTCTCCAAGAAGTGACGGGCAACATGACTGGGTAAAATATTCCGTAGCATATTTTCATTGTGCTCCCTTAACTCCTTCATTTCATTGATTTCTTCTTTTGCTTGAACACGCCACAGAAAATCCAACCTTGCTGTGTATTCAAGCTGTAGTTCCAGAAAGAAAAAAAAAAAAAAGGCAAAAATAAAACCTGGCAAGGTAAGAGTAGACATTGTATTGTCATACTGGCAGGCTGTTCCTGCCACGCCTTCAGTGCTGCTGAAGATCTTTGGCTCTGAAAGAATTTGATTTCATTGCCAGAAAAAGAGATACTTTCTTTACCTTGTGTATGGTGACTGTCTCAGAAGAATCTTGTTCAAAATAATATTTGTCATATTACTGTTATGGCCAGTGGCTAGAAAATGTCTCAAAATTATTTTCCTTTTAAATACCTTTTTATTAGATAATGGAGTCAGACAGGAGATAAGGTATTGGAAGATATTAGTATCAGTATGAAATAAATATTTTCCCCTTTTCATATGTGGTTTCAAATGAAATGGGTTCAATGAGAAAACAGCACAAGGGTCACTCTGAACACTTCGCAGAGATGGACAGTTTACTTCTCAAGAATGAACATCTTTCAGGAAAACTATATATAACAGCCCAACACACTCCCAAAGAGGACTTTCAAATCTGTGGTACCTAAATGAGATATTTCTACTGTTGGGACATGTAGTTATTTGCAATTTAAGTCTTTTAAAAGGTAGTGAAAGATAATGCTGTTTTATACCCCCTCAAATATTGATGTATTGTGGATCCAGGGTCTGCAGTCGCAATTTAGTATGTGCACAGTGGCAGTGTCTGATACCCTCAGCTACAAGCCAAAGCTAAATGGTTTTCAGTGCTGTATGTGTACAGAACAAAAGGAAGATTCCTGTATAGCACAGCTTACATATGTGTATATATATATAGAGTGTATTTATATATATACACACATATAAATGCATATTCTTATATATATAAATGGCAACTGTCTGCTAGCTGAAGTGGGGAACATGTCGAAACATCATGTTGTTTCCTGTGAGGCACATGTATCAGCACATAGACAAGACCAACACTGCCAGAACTTTTGGGTGCATTACACTGATGGAGAGTTTTAATCAGATTTTAAGGCTGGTGATACTGTAGCTTGCATAAGGGGTGACTTTGTAAGCTATGGCCTTATTGAAAATGATGGAAATACATCTATGTGCAGTAAACTGAAAAAGAAAATATATTGTGAGTCTTGAAATGCTCTAACCAGAGATAAAAATCAAACACCCAGCAGAGAAGCGTATTATACTAGCAAATAAATGCAGTTTACAATCTGGACAAACATTAAATGGCTTGCCAAAAAGTGCTGGGAATAAGGAAGTTGTTGGGGTATAGTTCACCTGCCAAGCTGAAGTTAAGGGTAAGCCTGCAGTGGGTGGGAATGACTAAGAGGCGGTTCAGGCATTGTTTAGTGACTCATCTTGTCCATGATTTTTGTCACCATCAGTGGCCAATGGCAAACTATTCAGAAGAAAATGCAAAGCACCTTGCGAAGGGTCTTACAAGTTGACTGTAGTCCAGGGAGCTTTCCTTCCTAAAAGCTAAAAGTGAGCCTGGCTTGATATAAACTTCCAAAGCTTGTATCCATTTTAACAGTAATTTACTTGCCCTCTGGAGGCTGTTGCCACCTCTATAAACAACTAATCTCTTTTCTAATTCTAATATTTTTATCTTCCATCTTGTGACTATTACTTATCTAAATTAATTACATCAAAAAACCTCTCAGGAAAACGTATTTTTAAATAACTTTTTCAACATTTTTCAGTTTTCTTCTCTCTTCCTTTTGTGCTAGAAGACAGAGCCCATAACAGATCATAACTGACCTTTATCTCTGCCAGCTGACTGAGAAGGCAACACTGTAATTTAGAACTCTGAAAGAGTTCTAAATGTATTTTACAGGTTGTCTTGGAGCAGGAGCTGGTGGTGGATTCTCGGTTCTATGATGCTTCAGATATTTAATGCTGCTACAATAAAAACTTTGCAAAAAACTGCAGTACAGCTGATTCCACAGCTGATTTTTTTATGCTACTGTACAGGAAAATTTCACATCTTTAAACCTAGCTCTGAATAGCAGCAGCTAATCGTTACATTTTAGATAACGTCATTCTGGTTATTTATAATCACCTTGTAACATTAAATATTTTTATTGCATCATCAGTGGACAACTGAGGTGACATTGTCAGTTCAGAGATAAAAGGGTGTGCTATATGTGAGGTTTGAAAATAGAAAATTTTAAATTTTGATATTTATTAAAACTAACAAAATTATAGAGTTGAGTTTCAGGTTTATTTTTTGATTGTGTAAAGATATAGTCCTGGGCACCGTGTTACCACTAAAAATGACTGTTTGCCCTCCACACACAAATCTTGAAATGTCCAGGTTTTCTTGCTCTGATATGTCACTCTATGAAACATTCCTAATCCCAATAGTGAGCGAAAAAAACAGAGAAGATGTATTACACAGAAAGCCTAACACTGCCTGTGTCCTCTAAATGCTGTACAACCCGGCTTGTGTAGACAATTGCCACATGCAAGGAAAGCACAAGGTAAGGATCAGTGTTTGAAAGGCAGAATATTAGAGAACAAGAAAAGAGGATTTACACCCAAAAGGGACACTTTCAACCATTGAAAACAGTCTAACTCCAGACAAAACTAGCAATATCCTTTCTTCACTACACTAAAATCTGAATATAGAAAAGACAATGAAGAAGCCTGAAGCATAATTAGGTATGTCTCTTCCTCTCTTCTACTCTTTCAATTGGAACAATCTCCGCTTCACATTTCCTCATTCCTGCCCTTTTCCCCAAGCACGAAGAAGGTTCAAGGGATCATGCTCGTTGCAGAAGAATTGTGTGTAGGGATGTCAGTCCTTCCTTCCTTCCTTCCCGCAAGGCTTTGTAGAGTCAAGCTGCAGCCCTGACATCCAGAGGATATTAGGTACATAGCCGTCTGTGCCTTCCCTGCCAAAGTTCAAGTCTTCCTTTGTAACATAGAGCCCCAGAAGCAGAGGAGCAAACCAATCAGTCGGTCAATACTTGCCTACACCAGAACACTCATCTGGTGTAGGCAAGGTCTACACTCAGATCTACAACCTAAAATAAACCAGAGAGGATTTTGCCCTCTGAATTATAAGGCTTCTTTTTAGGTCTAATTGGGGTGGAGGGAGAGGGGGGACTGAGTCTACTGTGGGCAATTTTATTTCCACTTTGCAATTGTTAAAACCTTGCCTTTTAAAGCCATCACAGAAGGTTTCACTCAGAGTTGATAGGCTATTTATATTGTGTGTTTTCACTAGAGATGTATTTCTAGTAAAGAAGACCGTATATGGTATTGTATTTTGATAAGGTTTTAAGGGATAGTTTATGTTCATGTAAAATGCTCTACTTAACTCATTAAAAAGATAAAGCAGTAAGTGACCACATTTTACAACAGAGTAAGTCTAGCCTTGAAGTTATCCATACCACTTCTGTCATGTTCTTTTTCTCAAGTTTATTTTGCAGAAAGATTTCCGTAAAATATATATTGCTCATGTCAAAAAGATGTATTTCCAGATGAAATTCGATTTCTAATAGGGAATTAGTCTGTTTAGCCTAATGTCATGTAACAGTGGTACAACTACTTTTAATTACGGGCTTTCCACTAGAGACCCTGGAGATTTGTTGGCTGAAGTACAGGTAAGATTCTAAGAAAGCTCTGAATCTGATTAGACAGTCTCACACAATGTTTTCTCAAATCTAACTTAAAATTCTGGGTGCAAAAGTGGGGATTAACTTTAAATAACAATGGATAAAGAACAGTAGATTGTTGTTCAGAAATTAAAGTTCCATAAGCTTAATCTTACAAAAGTAATCTTTTTTCTAAATCCAC
>VZSC01010934.1:104096-158158 GCA_013398225.1 Steatornis caripensis
CTAAATCCACCTAGAATGAAGCAAATTTCAAACTATTCTGCTTCAGAATAATTTTGCAGTCTGTGAGAAGCAAAGCTGTGCTGGAGGATAACTTTATTAGATTTAGTGTGCTCCCCATCAATTCAGAATATTAAAGCAATCTTTTTTTAATGAGCTCTGGATAAAATTTTTATATCTATTTTTAATTTGTATTTATACAGAAACCCTTAGGTTAACTCAGTAATAGGAAACTAAACAATGCAAGGAAATGTTCCTGGACACTGCCGTTGGATATCAGTAAATTGGTAGAGTGGCCCTGTGAATCATTTGGGAGAACACGTAGGAATTCACACATCATGGAGACCATTTCCAAAGGCAGTTTGAGTGCAGCCACCCTGTTTTATGGAACAAGGAAGATTAATAGGATGGAAAAAAACCTGTGTTGTGCTAACAGACCTCTGGGCTGGAAATTACTTCCAAACACCTCAGATCAGGCTTATGTAGAAGACAGACATTTACACTCAGAATTGTGATCCTGAAGAGCATTGCCTGGATTCTGCCCAAGCCTTGCTCTACTTAAACTCCTTTAGTGTTTTCTTTCTTAGTACTTACTCTCACTTTAGAGCATTCCCAATCCTTAGATATGTATCTTTGCATATGTTAAGAACCATTTGGAATATTATAAGGCTTATCACAAATTTGGGGTATTCAGTTCTTATTTCTTGCATATTTTCTTAGATGGACTTTATGTCTTGATAAAGATGTGTCAAAGTATATTGTTTTCCATCAAACTTAAATCTGGGCACAAAGCACATTTGATCCTTTGCTTCCCCTACTCACTCATTCTTTGTTTCCTCAAAAAGAAGACAAAAAGGAAGAAAATTACTGGAATATTTAGGTTTTGCCTTCTTTTTACTCTCCTGGAGCAAAGGAATGGAGCCTGTATGTACCTGCACGACTTACAAAGTTATTGTAATAAAATGTATAATGTGTTATTCATCACCACAATATTCCTCTCCTATTGTCTCACTCAAATTAGGATTGAGAAAAGCTGGTATTAATCAGCCTAGTGCTCATGAAGGGAAAAATCTTTAAGCAAGTTGAACATGCCTGCAGGACAATGTCTAAAGGCAACTGTTATTGCTGCTTCCTCTAATGCAGTGGTCCCATTTGTCTTTATGTGAACAGAAACAGCCTGAATTCAGCATGTTTGACATGCAGCAGCCTCAAGGTTGCCAACCAGAAGCACTGTGGAGAAAACACTCTGCTTTAGGTGGCTTTTACTCAATGTATTTTTTTTGTTTTAAATCTGAATTTGTCATACTTCACTCCCTGTGCAGTGTGTATGGATACTTGAAATATGTGGTTTCTCAGTTCCTCCTTGAGGATATAAATCCTAAAGCTCTGAGACATGTAAATCCTGGTTATGGTCTAGGTCCACATGACAGAATTCTTGCAAGTAGTCCATGACCCGAAGAAGTTAGTGTTGGTGTTTAAGTACAAATCTTCCTAATTTCCTCAAATCTCATGTTTTTTCTCTGTGAATATACTAAGCTATTTCACAGGAGTTTTATTATTTATGTTATTCCCTTTCTTCCTTTTGAAATTATGCCTACTCGAGTGCACTGAAGCAGTCAGATGCCACTGAAATTGTACATGTACCTAAGATAAATGAAGACCCGTTTGTTCCTTCCAAATCTGTTGGAAAACACAATATAACTTGCATATTGCTGAATAAAATATTGCACATGTTCTTTAAGCATGCTAGGCAGTGTCAGATGTGGGCTTTCTTTAATCAGATTTTGTGTATGGTTTATTAAATTGTTAAAGGCCACATGCTCAAGTGGATAAAAAGGCAGTTGATATTTTGAAAGTAATTATTGTCACATCCTGCAATTGCAAGTGATGTAGGGAATGGTTAAGGCAAATGTTTGCATTACCTGTTGACCATGATAAAATACGGCTAAAAGGAACATTGCCATCAGTAGTAAAGATGCCTCCTTTGTACCCAGGAAGTCTGTGCTGGAAAAAAAATCCAAAGTAAAGTACAGTTATTGATTTGTCAGTGTTGTAATTGTTCAGAAGTTTCATTTCATGATGCACCCTGATAGTTCTTGTTCTTTAAGAAATCCCCTGTATTTGAAAATTTAACTTAGGAATAATAGTTCAACAGTGCTCACTGTTTGGAGACAGATGTATTAAGTAACTAAACTGTAGGTACACAGAAGGTGACGATCTTTTTCTGTCAAAGGTGATATGCAAGCTGTGTCATTCTCTTTTCCTGGGAGCTTGGTAAACAACCGTGAGCATCGCAGCCTCTGTGGAGTGCAGGAGGTGGGATCTGGATGGGGAAAGGTTGACGCCTGGGCTGGGAAAGGGAAACTTCCAGGCTGTCAAAGTAAGAGCCCAGAGAATGGGCCTAGAGAAAAAAAAACGAACCCCGAGACAGCTGCTGTAAGTTAGACATCCCCACGTTGTGAGAAAGGTTCAGAGAAGATGACAGTTGAGTTAAGGAAGGAGGCGTGGATCAAAGGGAAATTAAAGAAATGGCAAACAGTAATTAGGATTGATATTACTGAGCCACAAAGAGGAGAGCAGAGAAGAAATGTCTGCCTATGACAGGGGAAGTAAAGGAAACTCTTGCAGACAGTAAGGAAGCACTGAAGATGAATCAAGAAGGTATGGCTTTATGAAATCAGCTGTATGAAATTGTTGAGATGCTGTGTGTGGAGCATGAAGAAAATGTAACAAAATAAGGTGAAAGGGGTCCAGAGCAAGTAAAGTAGATTTCAAATGTAAGGAGAAATTCTAGTGATGTGGGAAGGTGACAAAACTGAAAAAAAGTGAGTAATATCAGTAGTATTAGCCATACTCCTGTAGTATCAGTGGGCTTTAAAAAGGTGTAAATGAGCTGGTTGGGGAACTGGTAGGGCCAATCCTGTAGTAAAACAAAAGGGAGAAAGAACTAAATTTGGAGGTAAAGGGAACATGAACACCTGGCCATCATTTTGTTGAAGGGAGATGAGGGAAGATGAGGAAATGGTTAAAAGGTGCTTAAAGCTTGAAGCTGTGAAAAAAGTTAATCAAGGAATAAACAACAAGTAGAAGTTGGAAGGGACTTTGGGACATTGTTCTGTCTACCTTGAGATCTAAGAATAAAGAAAATTTCAGACCCCAAAACGATTTTTAGTAGTAATTTGGAAAAAAAAAAAGAAAGACCAGGTGATGGAGAATAAACCAAAAAGAAACTTTCTTGTCGGAGCTAACTGAACTGACTTTGTGGGCCTAATGAAGAATTTACTGTAAGGAAATGTGGCACTATAGGATGAGTCATGTGTATAGAGCAAAAAACAGAGAACATCTTTGTAATCTGAAAATATTTTGGAATTCAAATGTTTCCCATTTCGAAGTTGTCTGAAATACAGCCTCACAAAGATTTCATTCCAGAAGGATTGTACACTGGCTAAGGACAACAGCCTTCATTATGAACTCATCTGTTCTTGCACATTGTGGTAATGTAGCTATAGCCACAAATATGTGAGCTAGACGAGTTTTGCAGGGAATTGCGAAATCTTTTATTCAACTAATTGCTACAGCTAAATAACAACAGAAGTTTCTGGACACACAGCCTTGAATCTCATGCTCCCTAATGTCAGAGCTGAAGTTTAGGTCCTTGTCCTGAGTGTGGAGCATCTCAGCTGAGTTCCTATGTTTTGGGCTGTTGTCTACTGTAGAGAATATTCCTGTCTCTTTCTCACTCTTCTGTGATAAAAGTCACTGGAGAGTTTTGTTGATGCAGGGAATAGAAACTACTGTGAATTCTCTAAGATTTGCACACAAGGTAGAATCTTTCATTGCTGTGCTTGATTAGTGACAAAAGATAAAGACAATGATCATGTTTTCTGTTTCTACTTAGCCGAAGTATTGCTTACTGCCATTTCTCATATATGCTGGGCTCTGCTGTGAATACGCTATATGTCATATTATTAGTCTGTAGGAGCACAACTAGCATTAGAAAAAGGAATTGCATCCTAAATTCTTAGTACCTTGCTACTGTAGGAAGCTAGCAAGGAAAATTATGTGGACAGAGTCTTACTATGTATAGAGATCTGGCTGTTCTGAGAACTAATTACTCTGCAAATCCGTGTTTTTCTGTCATTCTGATGATCTTCATCTGACACACACAAGCACAAGTAACTGCAATACTAAATTGGTAAAGTATCAAAGATTGAAGAAGTGTTTCTCTGAATGAGATAAATCACTTGTGCTCTGGATTCAGTTATTGCAACACTTGGTGCAGCTCTGACTCTGTAAATTACTGTTGCTCTTCTGTCCTCCTCTTTAACTCCTCTAACAGGGAAGGAAGACTGGGAGGAAGAGTCTGTCCTTCAAATGCCCTCCTACAAAATGGGATCATCCCTGTATTTATTGTACCTTTCACAACTACGTGTTATACTTTGAAATTTATACAGTTAAAACCTTGCCCTTAAAAAAACAATTGTCCACTTTTTTTTTTTTTTTAAATTGAGGTCAGAGTTTCAATCAGTACCTCTGGAGTTTTCAAGAATAGAAGCAACCAATGAATATGTGCTGAAATATATATTTTTACTAACAAGGATAGTCTATGGGAGACATAAGATATAAACCCTGCTCAATATTTAAATGTCTGCATGAAATGAGCATTTTAATAAAAAGATGTGAGAAAGAATCACATTCTAAATCTTTTTGGATTAGTCATTGACTCTTGTAGCCATCACTCCACACTTAACTATGGTGCTATGCAATATATATATACCCTGTCAAAACCTGACCCATTACCTTATTAAAAGCAGTTTCTAAAGGGGGCTGCGAACACTTACTCTCCATTGTGGTTAAAGTTGTCATATTGCAGAAAAAGGGAAGCATAAATGGTCTCGGTCAGCAGAGAATAGATTGCAATCATGATGAGAAGTACTGCCAGCTTCAGGACAGAGTTGAGACGAAGAAAGACTGCACAAGTCACCATTGCCAGCACACCAGTGAAGACAAAATACTGAATAGAAAACAGCAGTGGTTACTTTTTTGATCAGTGACTACATATTCACTCCATAAATATCTAGATAAATGATCAAATGATCACAAGTATAAAAAAATCACACTGAATTTCAGTGCTCAGCTAAGTCTTCTTAGGGTACAGGGCACTTTGGAAATAAGACTTTTGCTGAAATAGAATGTGAAATTACAAAGTGTCTGTTTTGCATGGCACCTCCATGTTAGCAGAAATCCTCCTCTGAGCCTTTATGACATTTCATTATATTAGAAAGGAAAGGGCATCCTGTATAGTGAAAAAGAGGAAAGGGTGAGATACTACATATAGTAGTTTGCTAATGAAAAGTCAACTGAGAGAAAATAATTTATATTCCTTTGGATTCTGAGCTTCCGCAAGACCCATATTAATCAAGATCGGAGAATCATATTCCAGCCTTAATCCTTTTCCGGTGCTACTTGAAAAGAGGATAAAGCCATGGGTTTGGGTGGGTTTTATTTTTATTTTTATTAGTTTTTAATATCGCAGGTCCAGTTTAGTTACATTATTCTCTTAAAATGTGATGCCTGGAAGTTTTATTCATATCTCATTTTCTATCTCTTCATTGTCTTATTTTTCTCAATGATTAGTCATCTGTCAAATGCAATCCATGCAGCTGATGCTGGATATAGAGAGACAATCATTGCCATGAGCTGTTCAGATTTAAAATAGTAGCATCAACACCCACAGTCCAAATGTATTTTAAATTAACTCCTATCATACAGCTTTAAGAGAAGTAGCATTCATTTTTCTAAGTACAAGTTTCTAAGTACAGTTTTTCTTACAGTTCTTCTGTAGGAAAGTCAGTATCCCTGCAATTCGTGGCATACCGCTGGCAGTATCATGACATTGCCATATGACTTTCTAAGCAACATCCTTCTTCTACATACACATGACCAACCCATTGATTTTGTTGCCTGCTTGCTCATCATAGAGAGCATTTTTTTTTCTGCAAACGCAAATTTGAAATAACTACGACAGAATGACTGTTGCTTTTGCTATGTGAGCGTCTCCGTTAGGTTTAGATGAATTGTGTGCTTTATTGCAGTAGGTTCATTGGATCATTGCTGGATGTATTTTCAGCATAAACATTCTCTATGAAGTTCAAAGGTTGAAACTTGGTTGTAAAGCCCCATTAGACCATAAGATTAATTCCTTTTGTAACCAGCCTATGCTTTTTCTATCAGCATATGGATAGATGCAAAGCTTCAGCTTCAGATTGTTGTTGAAGCACCTGACTCCACCACTAGAACACAGGTCATTGATGCCAGGTAGTGGTTGCCATGTAACCTTTGTGAGTATAATCATAGAATCATAAAATAGTTTGAGTTGGAAAAGACCTTTAAAGGTCATCTAGTCCAACCCCTCTGCAGTGAGTAGGGACATTCTCAACTAGATCAAGTTGCCCACAGCCCCATCCAACCTGACCTGGATCCATGCCTCAGATTCAAAAGTTCCCTCAGAAATACCTCAGGATAGGAACAGATGTCTGTAAAAGATGCAGATGAATTGAATGTTTGGTTCTTCAGGGTTACTGGTTTGTCAAAATCACACCATAGCTGTGAAGAAAGAAAACAAAATCAGGGCTATATTGTACACTGGTGACTAAGTACATTTGTGGCCAGCTGGCTGGGTTCAGGGATGGAACTGGCTGACCTGCTGCTCTCCATGACAGCTCCCTAACTGGCACCAAGGATTAAATGGGCAGTAAGAAAACATACTGTGGGGATAAAATGGGAAGGAGGGAGCTATTCATTCTATGGACATTCAGCATCTGAGTAGCCTTCTTATGCTGTCTTGTTGCCAAAGGGTAAAGCTGAGCTCCTCTGGGAGTTTCAGAGGACTGATGTCAGACTCTTAAGAATTACCCTCCAAAATGCTTATACTTTGCTATAAATTATAGAAAAATTGATGAATGAATGAAATGAAAAGAAAATTGTTAAATTTGGAGCATAAAATTAGACTGCATGTGTACACTTGTCTGCAAGCAGGTATTTTTTGCAAAGTTGCTATGGACAGTGTTATGTTTGTAGATGTGGGATAAAACCCCATGGCATTACACAGAACTGGCTTGTACCAAAGAATAGTGTGGGCCCAGAACTGCAACTGTGATGCCTAGAATAGAAGGGAATGAAGATTCATTCATGATACAATGGTTTTGAGAATATAATATGGCCTTTTCCTGTTATGACCTGCATTCATTTTAATGGTATTTCAAACCAATTGTATTAAATATAAACAAAACCCCGGCACTGAGTTGCAATACATCATGGTCTTAGAACGTAGGAAAAAAAACATTAATGGTTTCATATTTTGACACTTAAAGCAGGTGGAGTCTCCTGTTACGTACATTAATCCAATTTGGATGTTTATACTAGGTCATTTCATCAACCTGGTATGTGCAAGCTAGTTGCTCTGTCTTTCTTTCCAACAGATTTAGAGAGTTTGTTTAATGAGGCCCGATTTCTTATAATTAAACTCTAATGAATTTTGAACTTGGAACTCTCCTGTTTGTTCTTTCAGCAATTCAGTCATCTCTGCAATGAAGCAACATTTTCTAGGTTGACTGTGCAGTCCTCTGTGACCACAGATAGTTAATGGTACCTTCTGCAAGTTTATGAGGTGTACATCACCTGTCTGCAGGGCAGAGCGCCATGAGAACCACTCTGGGTGTCTTTTTAAAAGACTTTCAGGATCAGAAACTTCATTCTAATTTCACAACTGTAAGAATGCACTCGATGTAAAGAACCACAAGACTCATTTGCCCCTCTGGTGAAACAAAAGCTTTATGGTTCTTGTTAGAAAGCATCTGAATCTTAGTCTCCTCCAACTGAGGGCATTTGAATTCAGTGGACACATATAGTTCAAACCGAGCTGCATTACCTCTTCTTAACTACATGCAGGTCCTTCCTGAGTGCTAGAGTCCACTATATGGAACCCCACTGGCTGCTGTGGTATCTACTTCATGAAAGTAACTTTTTTTTTTAAGTCATGTACAGGAAGTAGTTAAAAGTAAGCTATTACTATGGCAGGATTTTGACTTATGGAATAATGAGGTTATATATGGTTTCCTGTAGAGAACAGGACTCGGTGACTTAGGTCATTGTCATTCTAAATATATGACAATAAATATGACTGTTTGCTATGTTATAGAAGCCCATTCATATAAGGGTAAAAAGAATTATTCTTTTGACTATTTTTGAATTAGCCATCCCACAAGATTGCAGTGGACACAGTCTTAAAAAACAATCCACAACAAGTCAGGAGGAAATCGTGTCATTTTCATATCCATAGCAAATTGGGTATGGATAGCTCTTTGCAGGCCATCTTGAGCAAGATAATTTCTGCTCAAATTTTCCTGACAGATGTTTGTCAAACATGATTTTAAAACCTCTAAATTCTACAACACTCCTTAGTACAATAACATACCACTGTCCTTATCTTCAGGAAGTTTTCAGTCCTATTTGACTTGTAATTTACTGTATTTGTGTTTTCTCTGTGAGGATAGCAATCAGTGGTTACATTCTTCTTTCTCTGACTAAACCTCCAATCAGTGACTACGTGGTATCACTAAAACACCAAGACAGATGTCGAGTCCTAGACTATTGGCAACCTGAATTTAATCATGGCAGAATGACAGCAATATAATGTAATAAAATCTCATATCTGTTAGCAAAAGATGAGGCAAACCCTTGAACTATCAGACTTCAGTATCTTTACTGCAATGATATAATAATCTTATTCATTATTACAGGATAATTATTGTTGCTATTATGTTGTTATAGTTGCTATTACTGTCACTAAATGCTTTCTTGGTCTCATCTAAGAGAAAATAAATATTTACAAAGAATAAAGTTGAGATGAAAAAGCAGTGCTATATCCGTAGCCAAAGGATGCCCTACAAGATGAAAGAGTGATGAAAATATTACTTTCAATCTATAAGTGAGATATTTACCTTCTTCTTGGTTCAGGTTGTCTGACAGAATAATCTGCCTAATTCATGCAAAGCTGTCTCGTATTTCTGAAGACATACAGATAATCAGGGCTCTATTTATTTGTATTTGTTTTATACATGTCTTACAAAGATCCCACTCTATTACCATGTGATTTTGTGTACAGCCAGGACCACAGTATTCAATTATTAATATTTTTATCTAACCATAGCTGCTAAGCAAAGTTTCATGCATGAGTTTCTTCACTCCTATATATCAGATATATGCTATAGAGATACTGATGATATAGACATATTGATATATAACAGTATGTAAGAGATACACTGACAAACTTTGTTCTAGATTCATCACACTTTAGGGTCTTAATGGAGATGTGTATATTAGGAGTTCAATAAGACTAAAATCCCTGTGTATGCAGTAGAGAGAAGAAAATCTCTTTATTTGGACCAGTATGATCAAAAGAAATCTTAGGGGATACCTGTTCTTCTGCACTGACTATAAAGAAAGCTGAGAGTGACTATGCCCCTAGTTTGGCACTTAGCTAAGGTGAATTTGAGTGAAGCGGGTTTGTCAAACCACTAAACGAGCAAACGATAAAGTATCTCTAAAATATAAGCTTTTTAATTTCTTTTTACATGCTGTGGTTACTGGCTCAGCTTGACCTGCTCAGACCTTTCTTTGAAGGTATTTTCTGGGTTCATCGACACTTTTCATTTTTTTTAGTAATCTAATGGGAAAACTGTGAGATGAAGAATTTAGTACCTATGAATGTTATCTGGATTGACAGTCTTTAAGAAAGTATATCGCCATATCAGAAAATTACAGATGGTCCTCAAAGAGTAGATATATTGAACAGAAAGCAGAAAAAGCGGTTTTAAAAATAGATGATACTCACGAGAGAGAAATAATTAGATATTTCAAAAATACATAGTTTAAGCAACAGATTGAATTTTCTGTAGCTGTGGTACTTTGCCTTTTATATTTAAATCATAGCTGGCTTATAAACACATTAGTTACCAAATCTTGTAGCAAGCTTAATAATTCATAATTCATCTTTTTCTGTATGATATTTCCTGGTTCCCTATAAGCTTACGATATTGATGATGGCTCCAAGAAAATTAATCAGAATGGATGCAAATATAATGACATTCCTAGCCAGGTAGGTCTCATTAATCCAGCAGCAAGTTTTCCGGAGCATTAAGGGTAAACACTTGTAATCTTCTGCCGTAGTGATTAGCAGAAGAGCAGAGTGCAGCATAATCAGAATTGAAAACTGAATGACCATTGGTATCACCCTGGGAAGAAAAGAAAAAAGAACCCAGCATTAAAATTCAACACAATACTGCTGCTAATAAAAATAAATGCATAAACAATTAAGAGTAGGAAAAATTAGTTGCCATAAATCTGAAACAATTAGTCTAGGAAAAAAACCCAGAGAAAGATTTGTTCATCTTCCATAGGTCTGCCATTTCTTCACATGGTTTCTTGCTGAGAAACTGCTGCTGAAATAACTGAAATCAGAGAAATCATTGCTATTGCCTCTATCTGTCTATATAGAGTCTGAGTGACAAGGATGTCTCTTCTTTTGGGACTCAGTTGTTTTTTAAATTTCTTTCAGAGCAGATCTATTTAGTCTGTAGGATCCTAATGCCAGAATGAGCTGGTTCCCAATATCATAGGCTAGTTTGGAGGCAGTTTAGGAGGGTGTTGTGTTGTATACAGCACAACACAGTTGTCTTAAACTTATACAATACCGAGGGTCACAGACTCTAAAGGGAGTACAATAACGCAGCCAGATTTCTGGAGTAATTCAGGATATAATAATTACAGAAATGCAAGATTCCTCTCATTTTAATTAACAGTGACCCAACTGCAGCTAAGAGTCTCTTTGGTTTCTAAAAAAGCAAAGAACTAATGTACCATTTTCATGGAAGCCCTTTAAAATATAAAGCAGATGAAAAGATGTTCTATGATCCAAACATGTTTAAATAAAACATGTCATTTGGCATACCCTTTAAACTTTGTTCCTGCAAATGTGATTGTTAATCAAGCATTGTTAAGTGCATACACAGAATAGACAGTTCAATTCCTGAATAAACCATTAAACCCCATAATTTCTTCTAGTCCAAATTTCATTATATTTTTCTAGATTTATTCCTTTTTCTTGCTTAAATCTGGGACCGGAAGTCAATCAAGTAACCGACGTGGCTGGGAAATGCAGCAAATAATTGTTTTATTTCGTTGAGAAGAAAGCACTCAGTACTTCACAAGTTAAGGGGTTTTGTCCCTATTTGTGCCAGTCATTGTCCTTCTGTGTCTCTTTTCCCAAAGATCAAACCCATGCAAATTAAAAGTAACTCCACTGCTCCTGCAAACCTCTCCCCTCTTCATTCTGCTTTCCCTTGGATTTTGCTGTAAGGAGAATGATTGAACTTGAGGCTTTGAATTAAGTAATTAAATTTTCTAGTAACCTAGTTGTATACGTGCCAGTACACTACAGTGATTTAATCATAATGTCTCACAGAAAAAAATCTTTGAAAGTGGACTATCAGGGTGCTCCAAGGAGACTTCTGCAGTTCGAGGTGGCCGAGTGTAGGTAAGCTGTACTCAGCTCACTAAACCTTCTGTAAATTTATGTTTTGTCTTGCTGAAAGCATGAAGTTTCAGATTTTGCTACACACCACCTATCCCACTTCTTTTTGGGTAGGGTGCGATGTTATTTGTACACTTGTGCCCTACAGCAAGACAAATTTAAGGGTGTAAGGTGGAAACAGATCTGAAAACATCAACATAGCTTTTATTTTCTTATTTTTCAGTAGGTCTGCCAGATCCAGTACCTGAATCTGAATGGACAATATCTCAACCTACCTGAAATTCTCCTCAATTTTAGACTATTCAAATTTGGCTTTAGAAGAACAAATTCTAAACTCATACAGATCTGAATTCAGATGTGTGGTTTGAGCCTATTAACAAAGCTTTCACTCTAGAAAGTTTCACCATAAGCTAATAGGTACGTAACCCATGGGAAGAGGAAGCCATGCTGAGATAATGGCAGGAGAGGGCACATGAAAACAGCAGGACAAGCTTGAGAATCAGTCTGTGTAGGAACTGGCATTTCTTAGTTCTGGCCATGTTTGCAGCTGATGGATAGAGTCCAAAATATTTGCACCAAGGAGAAACCAAGGATGCACTGGATAGCTTATGTGAAAACTGTGAGTACATCTTCCTCACAGTACAGGTGTTTGAACAAAATACCTAGAGAAAGCAGGATAAATGAAAATGCTTATGTTTAAAAGGAAATACATGTTTTGGAAAGAAGTAGGCCTAAGTCAGAGTATATGTGGGGAAATACTGGTCATATTGAGGTTGGGAAAAGAAATCAATAACATATGAGGTACAGGTGTTAAAATTGAAAGAGATGTCATTTCAGAACAGTACTACTATATGCTTTAGCTTGTTTAATTTTAAATATTATCTTTTACAAGCGTGTTCTTATTTGTAATGCCCCAATTCAGCTGTGATGATAGAGTTTCATATATATTAAATCTGATGATATTTTAAAGACAATATTTGCATAAACATTATTCCCTTCTGATCATCCAAACAGACTTGCTGGGACAATGACTCCTTTAAAGTATCAGGACAGTATAATATACAATTTACTTCAAACTTTCTTGTTTATCGCCTAGTAAAATTAATCAACCTATTTAACAAACACAGATGTATGATCAAGGTATAAGATTTTGAAAACAGCATGTAAGCCTCAGAATAATTTACAGTAATGCAGCTATGGTTTATATGTACAGCTCCTACACTCAGAACCTCAAAATTAATGAGACTTGCAGTGTGGGAGTCCAGAAAAGAAAATTGGTTAAACAAATAACAAACAGAAAACAAGGCTGTAGTTAGCAGAGAGGTTTTCTTTTAGGACATATCTGAATTTCTATAAGTAAAATATATATGATTAAGGTGACTTTCTTTTGTAGTACCAGATTACATCACAAAACATTTTGAAATAAAATGTGAAAAATATCAAAATGGAAATTCTGTTCTGTAATGAACTGAAATAAGATCAATTACACATTAACTTCCCTTGAGAGCTTCCATGCAGTAATATTAGTTTTGACACTGTTCTGATGATGTACCATTAGTATGAAATGTTATCTTACACTCGGGTCAGCATTTCACTCCAACAAGCTTTGTCAGAGTTTTGTGTGTGACTTGAATAAAGGATATAGTGGGTCTTCCCAAAAAAGTCCCATCCTCACCAGCAAGCTCACCTAGAACTAAAGCTTGGTTTTGAAAGAAGCAAAAATGTAACCAGTAAAATGAAAATATATTATGAAGTGAAGAGTCATAATGAGGAAACAAAGACTGGAGCAGGAGCTACAGATTTCATCCTGTTCAACTGAAGGTTTTATAGGAAGAGTCTCAGGACTTGCTGAAAGTCCCAAGGCTACCAAGTAGCGACACAATGCAACGACGCCTTGTGAGCAGCTTCTCTCTATGGAAATCCTCAGAAAGCCAAAGGAGAGACAGTCAGTAAAACCAGGGAAGAGCTGGACAATGTGTTCATGGGGAACTAGTCAAGAGAGTCAAGATGGCTTGTAAAGTAAGCTGTGTAATTTGGGGTATGTTTCATCTCACTGCACAGCATTATCTTACACTTATTCAAGTGGAAGAGAGCCTTGAGATCCACTGATTGACCCAGTGGCTGTACTTTGAACCTGGGATATAGACACTGACAAATAGTTATGTGAGGTTAATTCCTTCAGTTTCCCACACTAGAGCAGTATTCTGCAATAGCCTTCTTGCTTTCCAAAGCCAAATGACTGAGATCTTCTTTGGAACTGATAGCTTCTATCTATATCTCAGGTATGTATAGACAGTCTATATATACAGATGTAGCTTAGCAATTCTACAGACCTACCCTGATCCAGCTCTAAATGAAACCAAATTAAGGTTTTCCAAAAGATTGGGGTCAAGCCTCCTGTGGTCATACCTGAGTACACTAAACATGAGTTCTTATTTTGGACTGCGAAACACTACATGTGAGTCTCAGTGCTATTGAATTAAGGTACTATAAAGTGAGCATCTAGAGACCTAAGTCTGGAGTATCAATCCAAAATGCAGCATAACCTGCTTAGCTGTCTGAGAAACCATGGCCTTGTATTTGTTCATAACAAATATATAGGTAAGAAATATTCTTCCACTGTAGCTGTTCGGTTGAACATTGTTGTGTTTGTCTCTTGTCCAAGTCTGCTTGAGATAAAAACAAAACTGAAGTTTGCAGACCTATGACCTCGTAGCAGATCAATCCAGTATCTGTGCAAAGATTTTGCTGGCAATATGCTGGTGGGATCAAATAAAGTAGAAGACATAGTGAAGGTTAGAGGAATAGAAACAAATAGCCATAATACTCTTCTGCCTGTGAACTTCTCCCAGAAGTAGGACACCTGTGTTGGATCCCCTCTTCATTCAAGAAGAGATTCAAGACCAAATGATTTTCTTTCTACGAGTTCCCTTACTGTCAAGATCAAGTGAAGTTTGAAATGGAGCTTTTGTCTTCCCTCTTCCTTGGGTACAGTCACAATTCAAGAGTGGAGCCAGAAGGAAAACTTACATAAAACAGAAGATGCAGATGTTTAAATTAACAACAGTTTGAAATTTGTTTTTCTCCACAGTAAAAACTGACAGAAATAAGAGTAGTTCAGCAGTCTACTCTAGTATGATCTATTGCTCATGTGAGCATATAGAAAGTTCATTGCAGGAAATGAATCAAACTCCCAAGTCTTTCAGATAGAGAAGATGAATCACTGCAAGGTCGGTAATGTAACTTAATGGCTTCATAGAGGATAATTAGAGCAGAAATATGGCATTAATTTATGTCACTTGGAGTAATTTCCCCAACTCAATACTTCAAAGAATGAAAACTATCACAAATACTTTTAAGTTCAGTGATGTACCAGTCCTGTCAGGGTAAAGTATGAATGGATCAAATATTTATCCTGCAGGATACAAACGTAAAAGAGAGAATATTCTGAAACTCCCATACGTAGTAGATACAATAATAGAAATATGACTTCCTTTTTTAATGCACAGAGTAAGGCAACCTATCTGGGAATCTTCCTGAAGGTTCTTAGTACAATTTGTTTTACGATTATTTAAATAATGTTTTCTTTCACTGAATTTCCAGAAATCCCTAGAAGACTCCACTCAGAAAAATACTTAAACATGTACTTAAGCAAATACAAAATTCCATGCTTGTTCAACAGTGCTCTGAAGCATTCAATGAAAGATTCTTAATTGTGTTGCTGGGAAATGGATAGGTTACCATCAGCAGTGTGAATTATAGTTTGTTGTTCCATGGGAATGATGTCCATGCTCTTCCACTCTGGTGATTTACTTCTCTGATATCTACTAGAGGGGTAACAGATGAACATGCAGTTATCTCCAACACTCTCTGAATCTAAATCCTACCTAACTTTGTGATAGCTTGTACATATGCTCATACCTTGAATTGATTTTAGAATTAGAATTTAGGAAATTCGAACTTCCAGATTATTTCCTCATTCAATATGTTTAAGCATGTTGAAAACTTCTCACACAAACCCTCTCATCCTGTTATTTTAGGGTTGCTCATCTGTTGACCTCTGTTCATTTAACAGGCCTGCTTTTTAAAGATTGAAACACATTTTTTGAAGCAGAATATCAGAACTTGAAAAATGAAAACCAAAATTTGCCTTCTAAAATATTGACAGTGATCTTCAGCTCCTGAAAGAACATGAGAACTACCATAAAGCACCCATGTAGCTCCAAATCTTCTCTCACAAAATGAATTGTGGTAAATATGTTTTCCCTAAATATCTTCACAGGTTCCAGTAATCAACCTTTAAGGGCATTCTTGAGGTCAAGGTTCCATACTTTCATTTAAAAACCTCTGCTGATCTTATCTTTCAGGAATTTATCTAATCTTTATTTGGACTTATTTATATTTACAGCCTCTTCAACATTCAGTGATGAAAAGGTCCAGAAAACATTTCTGAAGTGCAGGGAAAACATGAGACTACTGTGCAAGACGGGAAATCAGGAAGTGAGACAGCTGCAGGCAATGTGGTTATGTGACTCCTTCTCCCCTAATTCCAATGCCACTAGACACCTTCACGAGAATTAACAGAGATGAATCTGTGCAGATAGAAAAAATGTCATGTTTTTTTGCTGGTATAGCAGTGATTGATATAGCAGCAGAAATCTTTTTGGAAAACAGGTTCCATTAATAGGATCCATAAATCTTCTTGTATATGCTGGGGAAAAAAAAAAACAGCTACCAGAAGTGAAGAATTTTGAATGTGTGTTGGGAGAACATTAAAAAAGCAAACAAACTTACTATTATTAGACCAATATAGCACGTAAGGAACAGCAGAAGGTCAGGTACTACTCTGAGTACTTTCCCAGCTGAGAACTACAAAATACATGGGACATCACTGCTGCAGTATGCAGTTGCCTGTCTACATCTAACCACCATTTTGGTATTTTTAGACATAAACACGATGAACCAGGTCTTCCAGAGATGATCCCAAGAAATATTGCTGCATTGCTGTAACATAATAAGTCTTATTTCTTACACAAACACTGTATTTTCAAGGTTATTCTACAGACAGCCGTAAGTTAATTTTCATCTTAGTGTTAGAAACCACCTGAGAGTTACGTCCACCTGGACATTTCCATTTTAGCACTTACTCTGCCAAAGACCAAATGGGACCAGACACATGTTTTAGTGGCAGTCATATTTTGCTGGCTCAGCTATGGTGCTAGAATACTGACCTTAGTCCTTGCACACACTCTTGTGTTCTCACTACTAAATAGTAGAAAAAAAGCCAATTGTTTGAATATATGAAATGTGGACATGGAGGTCTTAGATATGTCACATTTTCATCACCTTGATAGGAAGTTGTTGCTTGGTGAACCCCAGATAAAAGCAGAAGTGAGAAAAGATCTACCAGATCACCTCCTTGTTTCTTCTTAATGGCACAAGATTGCTTTCCCAGCTAGGGTATGTGTATCAACAGCAACAAAGCACAACAGTGTGTTTTTCTTATGTAGCATGTAAGAAACAAAACCTAAACAGTCACTGATTCCCAAAGTAGTTACCAGTCACGTAGCAAAGAGACACTGTTATAAGTCTGAATCAAGTTTTTCTTGAACACTGGAAGCAGTAGGCTATATCACGTCAAAATTTTGTAACCCAAATTTCTCACTAATTTCAGTGGGGATTCTGCTTAAAACCACAATGACATAATGTTAGTAGGTGCTGCTGTCTCACATGAAAACATGTAGCTGCAGATAATGTGATAAAAAAGTAGTTAATATTGGGGAAAAAGTAAAAAAGAAATCTGAATGTTTTTGGGGAACAAGCAGATTTTATTGGTTCACTCCATGTCAGTTCTAGAAATGTTATCTTGCTGTTTTCCCAAGAGCACCTTTACATATATAGAGATATATTTCTGTATTTACCTGGAAGAAGGAAGTAAGCTTTGGATAGCGGTGATAAATACAAGAACAATAAATGCGCACACCAAGTTTGATTTGAATACTTCATCCCGCATTTGAGAATACTAGAATAAAAAAAACAGGAGAGTAAATTAGCTGTTCATCCATGCAGTAGTTTCATAAGGACTGGTGCATATAGGAGACTTTGGGGAAATTAGCAGGAATAGCTAATAAACCAATAAAATGGAATTTATTTTAAAAAATTAAACCCAACAAGTAAAACATTAATAAGCTGGTAAAATACTTTCTCCAAGAGTAAAACTCTGTAATTTGCAATACAAAGTTGTTTTATTTTGTTGCCTCTTTTTTTGCTTTTGTTGCTTCTTTAATTGCTCTAAACATCCACATGTCCACCATACTAGTGGCTTGTACGTCTGAGTAGAATACTAAATACCTGATAGCTTAACTAGAGGAACCATGAGTTTCCTCACCTGAAGACAAACACTGAAGTCAGCTGCGACTCTGCAGGCATGATGTATTGGAGGTGTCTGCATGCTTGCCAAATTACAGCCATTGTTTTCTTTTTTACTTTTCTTTTTTTTTTTTTTTTTGGAAGTACATAGTTTGAGACATTCTTTGACTATCTGGGATGTGGGTCATGATGTCTGCATCCTAACTTATCCAGAAGCTGTGCAGAAACTTGGCAGTATGGGCATTCTCCAAGGAGAAGATCAGAGTAGTATTATGTAGAAGACCATTTGAGGTGCATTATTATTATGATTTATTGCGAAAGAAATTTTCTCCAGCATATCAAACCACTGAAAATGCTAGCAGGTTCCCTTTTTATGAGAGTTACCAAGAAAAGGAGTAATGGAATCAGTGAAACATGATGGATGTGTTGAAGTGAAAATGTTAGCCAAGCCCTCAGCTGGCATTTATCACTGCTAATTCATTTAAAATCCAATTGTTTACAGCAGATGAAGATTGGTGCATAAACTTCTTTTCTTTATCCTATACTGATGCTGCTAAATTTTCTTCACCTAATAAGTCCCACAGATGCCTGCTCCAGTAATTTTTCCTCCTCTGAAGAATAACTCCATTCGATTTAATCTCTTGCAGTTTTGAGGCAGCTGAGTCAAATGTGCAGAATGAAAGGAGACCAGAGTCAAAGAGATATCACATGTCAGAACATCTCTTTGGAAATTTGGAAATAAGGCAATTTGTACTTAGAAATGCCTAGAGAATATTATAATTGAGAAACGTGAAAAAAAAAGATTAAGAAATATGTCAGGAAAATGCATTGAGAGAGTTCAGCTATGAACTCCTGCATTTTATAGCTAATCTGCTCTTGAAAGAAGATCCTATCTAGACTTAGACTATATTCACTACATAAACTTTTAGTAGGGACTTTATCTCGGTTATAAAGATCTGGTCAAAACAGTGTCAAGTTCCTGCAATGGGAAAAAGGCTTCACTCTTCCCTGCTCCCATTTGTTATGAGTAAGAGAGGGGGTTTATTTGTTGGCGTCCCTCATTTTGACTCCTCTTCTTCTATGATTATATCCTGTGTCTGCTGTTGGCAGAATAGTATCACTTTGACATGATTTTTGATGGTGCTTACAGGCAACTCCATTTTGCTACTGGAGGTGCAGAGGCACCATCTCTGATTTCATGTGCAGGAAAACAGAACTGCACCACTCCACTTAAATAATGGACCAGTTTTTTTTTTTTTTTTTTTTGTTGCAGCACAAAAAGAATCAAAGGGGAAAAGAAAGGTACGTTCCTTAAAATATAACATGAAAATCCATAACTGTTCCTTAGGGAAATTATAGCAAACTAATTGAATGAAACACAAACATGGAATTGCCTGCTGTGTTGAGCATTATGTCAAAAGGATGAATGCTGTGGTCTAATCAGTAACAATGTTGTGATGAGAAATTGTTAGCATCTCTGAGGCAGCAAAAACACCAATGATAAACGTAGTGCTTCTGTAGCAGTCTACTCCTTAATGACTTGGAGAAATAATTGAAGGATAGACTAAGCCTCAAGGCACTTCCATAAGTATGGGGAGGAGTGTAGCCAGCTAGAGCTGCATAGAGTGGTAGGAAGAATTGTGATGTGACCTACTCTGCAATGAAACCCTTAGCTGCAACATCCCACAGACCTACCTGCACTGGCATGACTTGCTTACAGCGTAGCAAAAGCTCACCCTGCTTTCTGTGGGGCTTGAGCTTTTTGCCTGTGCTGTTGGGGAGCACTGTTTATCTACTGGCTAGCCCAGCCAGCTAGCTGAAACTGACCTTGCATAAGAAAGGCCAAGTTTCCTCTGCCAAGTAATGATATTTATTCCCCACCTCTCCTCTCTTTTCTCAGGGCTCTTTGAAAGGGGAATACCGGTAATACAACAGGCATTGCATTTTCACCTAGAGAACTTTATGCACTGGGGAGGAAGGTTTTTGGCCTTATCCTCACTGCTGCTCTTTGACTTAGATAGAACCTTATGGATGAAAAGGGAGACTGTGTTTGCTTTGTTTTGCTTTGTTTTGTTTTGTTTTGTTTTTCCTTCAGAGCAGTGGTATTTGTGCCACTGGAAAAGCTTCTGCAGTACAGGGGAGGGACAGAAGATGATGTATCAGGAAGTCCAAGGCAGAAGGAGAGATGGATGAACACCTGAGAAGACCAAAGGTTAGACAGATCCAGGTGCTGATAAATGACAGAAAAGAAGGCGCCGAACAGGCCCACCGGTTGCTTAGTGTTTGTTGCAGACCTTCATGCCGCTGTAAGTTTCTGGGTTGAAGGAAAGAGGTGAGGCCCATGTCTGCAAGGATAGAGCATGCAGGATGTGCGAAATTTTTTCCCTACTCACTTTATTTCTATTTATCTTATCCATCAGAAATTCTGAAACAGAGAAACTCAGATATTTAGGTCTAATATTTGACTTAAGAAAATGTATACTGCAAAATTCAAAGCCCTTTTGATATTTTTAGTGTGCTCACCTCACAGAAAATATGTAGATGCTTCACCTGTAAGTGCAGTCTGATTTATGATCCCAATATAAATATGCAGAAAGATTTAGAATATCTTCATACAAATCTTTACATTGGAAAATTTCCTTAACAAAAACCTTACCAGTATATAAAATTCCCTGCACTGTTACTATGCTTTATGTTGTATCAAAGTACATGGTACCGATATTTCCAAGTCACTGCTATTAAGGTACAGCATTATAAATATATCTTTTAATTATTGGAAATAATCTAAAATAGTATTGGAATTTCCTTATGAGCTATTATATATTTGGAAACCCTTAGTGTATTTTCATACTACCATTAGAAGTAGTCTCTTGTGTTGAGACTTTTGTTCTATCTGCCTACATCCTATTTATGAAAATAACCTCTAGGAAAATTGAGAGTGACTTAGTCTCTAAATGAGATATCAAGTGATAATGAGTGGAATATAGGGTAGTAATCACACGTCCATCTGGGTAAAGGATCTATAAAATACAGCAGGTGGGAATCCTGTGCAAATCCTCTGAAAAATTAAGTATTACAATATTCATGTGGAAATATACATAGTGCCTCAGGGAGATAACTTATTTGCTAATACAACGATTACTGCTTGCCGTGGAATCTACATTTATTTTTATATATATTTATTTTATATATTTATAAGCAAGAAGTACATAGAACAATGAGATAAGAGAGGAGTGCTAAGACGTACCCATGGTTTAAACTGCTGTGATATATCAGTTGTTTAAACCATAGTAAACCAGGAGCAGTGCTAGCTCCCATGGTAGTTTGGGCATGCTGATTTCAGAATTTTTTTTTTTTAACTTTTGAAATTTTAAAGGAAGCAAACCAGCACTTTCATTGCTAGCGTAAATCTGCTGTCTGCAATTGTTTTACAATGAAAAAATGCAAACCCCAAACCTCAGACTATTTAAACAGAAGTCCAGCCTGACATTTCAGATCTATTCAAGTCACTCCAAAAGATTTATGATCGCATGGCAAGGTAGTCCTGTTACTAACACAGGAGGAAGAAATATATTTTATTGTTCATATGGTTACTCACTTCGCTGTGGTTCGAGGCACAGAAAATTAACACAATTCTTATTGAACAAGGTTAACGTAACTGTTCTTGATCTTAGCTATGGGTACTAGTTGTTTTGCCTACTGAATAACTGTAAAGTCTAGGGTAAGAAGTACTTAAGGAGAAAAGAAATAAGTATTAGGCAGATGCCAGTGCTGCTTGAATGTCTGATGGCTAAATGTGAGGGCACAAGATTTTACATAGGAGAAGTTACTTTAGAGCTACCTCTGACTTGAAGCTGCCACCTCACTGAACAGAAGGTGAGAGGCAGCAAATGAACGTGGCAGTGTGAGACAGGACACCCACAGACGCATACTGTCTACTTGCTCAGCAACACTGCAGCGAGCAGCTCAAGATGCTGATGTAGAAGGTCATGTAAGCAGATGCAAAATGTTAATGGCTAGAAGAAAACATAATTCCAGATGGGGAGTTAGAGTTGGGGAGAGAAGAGAGGAGAAAGCTGCTGAAATAGCTTTAAATATGAGATTGTTTTGTTTTGTTTCCTAAACGGGCAGGAAAAAAAGGAGAAAGTGACAGTAATGTGAGATAACATGGAAGAAATAGCTACTTTCTGTAGCATAACAGTTCACACACTATTTTTTTCATGGCTGCCTATAGACTATGCTTGAAAACGAAGGCTATTGGGACAAACCTGTAATTACTGTACAGGGAAATGAGGAGGGAATGGAGATTTCCCACATTGTCCCACAAGACATTACCCCTTCCTATAATGAAGAGATCACTGTGATTCATCTTTCCTTAATCCACATCATCCCATTGCATCCTGGTGTATTCCTCATCCTTCCCTGAGCACATTCATGTTGCCCTGGCACCCTGAACACAAGCAAGGAGGTTGCTGGCCAGCAACTGTCCAACCGTTCAAGTTCGATGAGCCAGAGCATAATAAAGCAATGTTGATATTTTTTAAAACTTTACTGCTGTGTAATGCTAAAACCCAGAACAATTTAGAGGACAGAAAGAAGATTCAGTCTACTTTACTGAAAGGATTTTGCATTTCTACTTCCCCTACTTACTGGTTGGGACTAACACCTAAGGAAATATAGAATGAAAGCACCACTTTCCAAACATTGCAGCAGAATTTTCCATTGGAAACATCATACTGAGAAGAAAATGTATCAAAACTGCTAAAAATGTTGACCTTTAAATAGATTTTTTGTCATCCAAATGCAACAAAAAAAATTATTAATATTTTAAATCTGACCTATGTAATGTGATGAATTAGAGCATGGTTCTTTTTTTTCCCCCCTCCTTACAGTGCATTTAAATGAAATTCTACACTTTCCCTATAGACTTTCTTTGTGACTGCTAATTATGAAATCTAAAATGACAAGAAAGTTTATATTTTGAGTATAGGATCTGACTCTAGGCAGTGTCCCTTTACTCCAGCCCATGTTTAGGCCTCATTTTTATTAAGTATCAGTGTAAGGCTAAGAGAATCATTGACAAGTTTGCTCATTCAGCAAATTGTTTGTCACCAGGCTGGTTCCTCTTTTGCACAAAAAATTTCTAATATACCATCTAGTTTATATACTGGTTTGTCTAGGCTCCTTTTCTTTTAACCTTGTGCCTTGAGAAGATTAAAGCTTACTCACGATGTTTGGGCCTTTAGATGGTAATTCACAGGAATCAGAAATCTTGGATTTCACTTCTGGGTTGCTGTCAGCTTTGCATAACAACTGCACTGAAGGAAATATCTTCTTATCTTATGTTGCAACAGTAGTGGCTAATTCAGCTTTGGCGGTTCTACCTTGTGTCTCAATGTCATAAATAATCTCATGGGGAAATTGACTATTTTCTTTATTTTTTTATTTTAAACTAACCTTTCTTTTTCCTGCTACATTATGAAATAATGGCTTAGATATACTTCAAGCAGAATTTTCCTTTTCCAGTGGTTTTCATTAAGCTCTCACCACTGAGACAACCTGAGGACTGGCCTCTCAAAAGTCGAGTAAAAACGTCTGTTTTCCAGTGGAGGTTAAAGTGATGATGGAGAATCACAGAATCGCAGACTGGTAGGGGTTGGAAGGGACCTCTGGAGATCATCTAGTCCAACCTGCCTGCTAAAGCAGGTGCCCCCAGAGCAGGGTGCACAGGAATGTGTCCAGGCGGGTTTTGAATATCTCCAGAGAAGGAGACTCCACAACATTCACGGGCAGCGTTCTGTGCTCTGTGCCAGTGCTCTGTTACCCTCACAGTAAAGAAGTTCCTCCTCATTGCCCATTGCCCCCTGTCCTGCTGCTGGGCACTGCTGAAAAGAGTCTGGCCCCATTCTCTTGACACCTGCCCTTTAGATATTTATAAGTATTGATGAGATCCCTCTCAGTCTTCTCTTCTTCAGGATGAACAGACCCAGGTCTCCCAGCCTTTCCTCACAAGAGAGATGCTCCACTCCCCTCATCATCTTTGTTGCCTTCCGCTGGACTCTCTCCAGTAGTTCCCTGTCTTCCTTGAACTGGGGAGCCCAGAACTAGACACAGTACTCCAGATGTTGCCTCACCAGAGCAGAGTAGAGGGGGAGGAACACCTCTCTTGACCTGCTGGCCGCACTCTTCTAAATGCAGCCTAGGATGCCATTGGCCTCCTGCATGCTTCCAATTCCCCAGTGTTTTTCTTTCTTTTCAGTCAAGTACACATCTTATAACAGACCTGCTTCTGCTGCGTTGTAATAGCATACAAGTCAATGAAATAATTTGATTTGTGCATCTCTGCATCATGTCATCAGCTTGGAAGGGAAGTTCTTCCATTGCCTTAGTTTTTTAACTTACAACTTACATCTGGATGTAGACTGAAATAGAAATCAGTGAGATCATATTGCTGTTGAGAAGCAGCAAATACAACAATAATATTTACCTCTTAAAAGCAGAAGTTAAAAAAAGAGGATGTTTTAAAACAAAGACTTGACAAATTAGTTTTGACTTCAAATAAACATAACAGCTGCCCAGAGGACATCAGATGGATCCTATGACTAAATGGAAGAAACATATCCATATAAATATAGATATATGTTTTGAATAGAAGTGTCAGTTTATCAATATGCTCAATCACTGTTTGTGCCAAAGCAACCTGTCTTCTGACAGAAAACTTCTTGTACTCGACAGCAAGTGAAACCCAGCAAATGGCTGCTGTTTTCAGAAGCAGAGTTTGCTCAGTGTAGACATTTTCCAACAATGAAATGTAATCATTGCAGCATTATAACACCTCCATCATAACACTGTCTATTATGACCTCTAGCTCAGTCCTCTGGAAACTGAAACGAAATGAAAAATAAAAACAAAACCAGAAAACAAACAACGCAAGCTAGAACCTACAGCTTCTCTACTTCAGTGGACATTTATTACAATTTGAGTTGCGAATAATGCAGCTACCAAGACCCAGCTACCTTATGCTCCAGGCTGGAGTCTTTAAACATCAGTGAGAAAGGCTTGATATGCTCTCTTCTCAATTTATCGCCACTCCGTAAGTCGATGGTGTGCTCTATTCGCTTGTTAATTTCCTCAGGCCCAGACTGGACATGCAAAGCTTGTGCAAGATGATTTGGAAGCAGATTTATTGAATTTCTTGTTAGGGCAGCCAGAGTCTAGGGGAAAGCACATGCAAACAGAATAAACCTGCTGGTCCCCTTGGGTTAAAAATGCAATGTTTTAGATCATGTTGCATTGCAAACCATTACAGCATTCCATGCAATTCATTCAATGAAATCCATAGAAGTGTAAAGTAATAAGTCTGTTCCACTAAACACATACAGTAAGTAAAGGGGAGTACTTTAATGTCCTCTTTTATACAGACTAGGAGGTTTGATGCTGCACTGAACACTAGGACAGTATTTGCCTTTCCAGATTCTGCTAGTTAATTACTAGATCATGCATGAGGAAGTACACACCAAAATCACAGCAAGGCATCTAACTCAAAGGTGTGCTGTAACAAGTAAGAATGGAAACTACAGAAAACAGAAGTCACAAAATGAAAGTAATGTTGTTTTTTGATCGTAAAGTTACTGGATGTGTGTAGTTAAGGAACAGATCAGTTAGGCAGGAGTGAAGAAGGTGACATTTCTAATTACTTTGGCCTGGGTTTTCAAATAATATGTTCTTCTTCACTACTGGTATATTTCAGCCAATTTATATTACACTTAGGCTATATGATTTAATTTAACTGTAATTCATGTTATTATTATAAGTATTATTTCAAATGTATTATTCCTTTGGTTTTTCATTGACTAATCATAGGAAAAAAAGAAAATACTTTTGCACAGCTTTGCAAATGAAAGCTAGCAGAGATAGTACGAAGGGTGCTTCACCTTAAGGAAAGTGCTAGAGTTTGCTTTCATAAGGAGAATATGCTTTCATAAAGAGAATCCAGTTTCATGGTATCATTTCATGACACAAACTGCAGTGAAGCAGTACTTTCCCACTTGAATGGGAAAATAAACCCTATTACCTGTGATACTCCCGAGGGTTAAGAAATGTTAATGAATGGAAAGGACATAAACCTTCATACATCACAGCATAAGACATTTCAGAATTATTATGCACAAGAAATACACTTCTGCTTGAGAAAAGTTATCCCATAGGTCCTTGCTAGAAAGATCTTCTGCTATAGTCCCTACTGGGCATTGTTGGAAACAGGAGTTTGGGATGGTTTACGACTGGATTTCTTTGGAAAGCCATTTCTTTGGGTTCATGGGATTACATACAATAAATTATATAAGGCAGTTTCCCTTGTTCATATTCAAACTATAGTCAGCAATTACATTCTAATGAATCACGAAGAGCACACTAAAATGCAGGAAGGGTCTCAGGCACACACTGTCAAACCCCAAGTGACAACTTTCTTTACAATCCTAAAATCAACTTCATGGACTCTGTAGTTACAGATAGTATCTGTTTTTCTCATATTCCATCCTTTAATCAGTAACTTAAGAGTCCAAAATATAACAGAAAAGCATAACAACATTGAAATCTTCTCTCTATCTAAGTGAAAAGCAATATTCCCATGTGGTTTAGTAGAAAAAAGTCTTGAATAGAGAAGGTTTGGCAGACCACTCTACTCAGCCTCCCCATCTTCCATCTAGAAATTCAGTATCATCAACATTTGGAGAAAAAGAAGTATCAAGGAAACTTTTCTCACACTAAAGTTTCATACATTCCTGAATCCATATCGTAGCCTTGGGGTTAAGCTGGTAACTCTTTTAGAGCTAAATCCCAGGAAAATAATCCATTGAGTCAACTGGATAAATACTATTTTACTACACACTAAGACACTACTTTAGTTTAAGTATTCCTATCTCTTTTAAACTGAACTATGAAGAAAAGTTATTATCAATTTGTGGTGGCTGAAATCACACAAATGGGTCTGAAACAATTGTTAAAGGACAAGATCACATCAGATGCTGTTGTGTGCATTAATACCTTAAAATTAGTTCATATTGCTGTATCTCCACTGGAAGTGAGGGTGGACAAAGTGCCTAATGTTTTCACTGAGCATTGTGTTTTATTCACATGAGGAGAATAATCTCAATTCATCGTAGTAAGTGACTACATTATGCTTCAAGTTATATTTTAAAATTTGATTAATATGAAGAATTGTCTTTTTGCTGAATGTATGAAGTGATTTACAGTTTGTGGTAGATGAACATGACATAATATCACCACTATGGCAACGATGCCAGTAGTGGTGCAAAACTGGTCTCTGAATTCGCATTTATTTTCAGACGATAACAAGGAAATTCGTATTTAAGTTTAGTGGTCTTGCCTCCCTCACACCCATACACATATTTAAGAAAACTGCTTCCATGTAATTAGTAATAACAATGAAAAATATCATGCAAATTATTGTCCCAAGAGTATGTTCTAACCTCATTTTGTCTCTGTATCCCCCTCTTTGCTCTGCCTCTTTTGACTGCATCTTAATATGTCAATGTAAAGAAATACAGATTCTCCTTATTACCTCTCCTACACTTTTGTGAACAGCTGTGTGGAAAATACAATCGTAAACTCTACAATGGGCTGTTGAACTTACTTTCCTGATGCTGACAATAACAGTTCATAATATAGGAACACTTACAAAGTTCTGTTAGGAAAAAGCTCAGCAAAATTTGCATCTGAGACTAAAAGATAGGATGAATTAAAACAAACAAATAATAAAACTCCAACTATAGACATATTTTATAGAGATTTAAAAAAGGTAACTTGGATTAGATTTTACTTCCTTCCTGCAAAGGTTTCATGCAACAAGTCCAGGCATCCTAACCTCAACAAGAAGGGAAATTTTTAATAAATGATATTTAGAGAACTCTAGGAAGGCTTCAAATTATTTTTTCATACTGCAAGCATCAGATCTTGGAGGGAAATAGGGAAATAGAAGGTCACATATTTAACGAGATGGGATGCAGGCAGGATTTGGTTCAAGAGGAAGGCATGCAAATGAAGGTGTCTGGGTGCTTGGTGTCTAAGCTTCAACTGGCAATGTACACTGTGGATACTTTCAGTTGCCCAACAGTCTGGGGCTATGAGATATGGCACAAGACCTACAGAAACCGCGTGCTGTTGCTGGTTGGTGGTGGGGACCAGCTGACGTGTGCTAGGGTATGTCAAGCTGCAATAGACAGACCCAGTTAAGAAGCTGAATCGAGCTCTTACTCAGCATGTTTCAGCATAGGTGATTAGCACTATTTGAGATATCAGAGTCTCTTACCTGGCTTTTAACCTATACTCCAGATGATCACAGGTCTTTTATAGGCCCCTTGTCATATGGATGTCTCAGGTACCCTAGAGCACCACAAGTAGCACAAGATCCTTATGTTTAGGAGTCGAGCTGTGCAAGAGGTCCGCACCTGGGGCAGTCAGTAGGTACACAAATGCAGGTGCTTTGGTATTAAACTGAATTGCACCTCATTATTGATAATTGTCTGTCATCTTGTTGGTCTTTAAGTATAATTTTTGTGATAACACTTGAGAGTCATTGCAGCCACAACTAAACTATGCTTTTACAAGACACAGACATTTTAATTTATGTTTTTCCTAATTCATGTCATTACAGGCCCATCAGGTGCCTCCAGCACCACAAAGAGTGACCATACTATGCTTTCATCTACTTCTTTTGGAAGGCCTAGAGAAGAAATCCAATTTCATCAGCTATTGATTTATTTCAGAGGAGGATGCCTTAGAATCATAGAATTGTAGAATGATTTGTGTTGGAAGGGGCCATTAAAGATCATCTAGTCCAAATGCCCCCTTCAATGAGCAGGGACATCTTCAACTTGATCAGGTTGCTCAGGGCCCCTTCCAACCTGACTTTGAATGTTTCTAGGGATGAGGCATCTACCACCTCTCTGGGCAAATTGACCTTCACTCTCTTAACACAAAATAACTTCATTCCAACATTCTGTGTTCTAGAAAAGAAGCCCAGATACTTATTTTCAGTGACAGAAAACTCCATCCATATTGGGCAAGGTCTGAATTTCAGAGCAGACACCTGGATCCTTAGCTTACCTCACCACCAGAGCTAAGAAACACAGTGCTGTGCTGTAATCTCATGCAACTTCTGTTTATGTCAGTGACAGTGTACCTAAAGAGTGGTTATTCTGTTCCTCACTCATATCAACACAACTTCAATTCACTATCTTAGGCTGTCCATAGAAAATGATTTTGAGGTAGAGAGTATGGGCTGTGATGAATTTGAGTTTGGCAAGAGAACTCACCAAAGGCTTTGCAATTTCATATTCTTCCTAAAATAACTACAGCTAACAATAAGGTACATATGATCAGAGTTGCTCAAATTTTGTTGTAATTTATATTGGGTAAAGAAATAATTTAAATGCTATTGGCAAATATTCAAACATATGGAGTGATTCATTGTTGAGTCGCTGCTACTTGTATCCTCAATATCTGCTGCTGCCAGTCACCTTTAGGTTGCATAATTAATGTTATTAAATGCTTGTTCTGTCCAAGGTTGACACACGTCTGGAAGAAGCTACTATATCCTAGTATAATTTAAATCTATCAATCATCTGAATTTTGAGCTGAAATACTTTATTTATGAACAGTAATGCCTATTGCCTCAACTTTAAAATGTAAAATTACATAATAATTGAATCACACATGGAATAGCAGATTTTTAAAATCCTGTCTCTAGCAATAAGCTTATTTTGAAGCTGTGTAATATAAAATTATAGTTATTTCCAGCACAAAATGTCTTAAAAAAAACAGTGAGAAACTATTCTGAAAATTGATTGTTTATTGCCATAAGACAAGCATCTGCTTTAAGACAAATGTTATGCCTATTTCAATGTTTTTCATGGGCTTTTTAGTAGTTTATTGGGTGGGAGTTGCTCAATAATCGAATAAAACCAGTAGTCCTTTATTTCATTCCTCCTTTTTATTAGTATCAAGGTCAGGTTTATCTGAGAAAACAATGAACGAAATAATAGCCTACTCCATGTAGATTTTTTTGACTACCGAAATTGGAATGTCTTAAAAGGAAAGAAAAAACAGAGAGAGATCAGGAGGTATTCACAGCAGCATGCACCCATACCTCTATTCCTAATGAAATGAGAATATAGACACAGGTCAACAAAACATAAAGAATACTAAGAGGCAGTGTACATGCAGATGCACAAATATACAGAACACACATAGAACAGGTGTTTTATATAGCAGCAAACTATGTCATGCTCCTGTTCAGTTAGAAGAGACAAAGACATTGCCATGGCCTGATTTATTATGAAGGCTTATCACTTCTGAGCAGATTTTTGAGAAACAGAAGATGGTTTACAAAGCAAGACCTCCACACAACAACACTTGAAGTCCAATAGATGGTGCAGACAAGTAGGACTAAGGATGTGCAGCAGAAGAAAGGATATATCATGTCATTACAGATCCCCCAGAAAAATGGAAGAAAACTCCAGCTGACCTTGTTTCATAAAGACTCATCAGTCTTTCAAATGCAGCGAAGAGAGTGGTGTCTGAGGGCATTTTAACCTTCCCATCTTTAATTCGTCCAAGCAAGCAGACTTCATAAGTGATTTTTATGACTGTACAAGAATTGCTGGTTCCCAGGGTGCTAGCAAGTAGCCACACAATGCTTTTGGAAACGATCTGATCAGGAGCAGTTGTTATTATCTCATACTTCCGTTGAGCTATGCATGACCTTAGAGGCTAACTCATCTGCTAGTGAACTTTAATTATGTCTTGGATTCTAATTTTTAATATATTTTTAATATAAAAAGAAAAAAATTGAAGAACGGACAGATTGTTTTCACAAGATGCTTTTTAAACATAGATCTTTTTTCTTTCCCTTGCATATCAATAACCCACACTATGCTTTTTCCTCTGGCAAAACATCCATTCACTCATCCCTTTACTTTGATGGCAGTGTAGTGAAGCTGTGCAATGAGATACGTACTCTGACTAGAATGTCCTGGCTAGTTTAGTAACATTAGCTTTGCTTTTAATTTACTTATTTATGGACTAATTCAGTTAAAACTAAGCCATGTAGTATTTAATTTTGGTTGGAAAAAACCCCCAAAAGTCTGGTCCCCTGGCATTTCTCCAGTTTGAATATATTTATTTCTGCCCTGAAACAATTTGTTTAATCCTCTGCTGTTACAGTACGTGTTAGAATAAAGGTTAAAGATGAATTTTCCTCCTCTGAGACTTCCATTATCAAAATGCACTCATGCATGCATTCATAGTTGATGACACTAAAGGAAGTTTGACTTACGTTCTGTTTTCCCACTATGTTATCAAATGGAAGTTCAGGGCTCCAGGATCCTTCGGTAAATGTTGCTCCGCTGTTTCTCCTGTCAGAGGAGCTGACAGCCTCTTTCACAATATCTTCAGGTAAAGTCAACAGACTCTCCTCAGGCTGTTTAATTAAATAAGTCTCAATGTTATGTTTCCTCAAGAATTCATTACGTTCTTTGCCATGTCCTTCTTCAACTTTATAATCCCCGTTCAGGCAGTCCAGAGTCGCTTTGGAGATGTGAATTCTCCTGCATAAGTGAAATAAGTAGTAGCAAATACTGATTGTGCTCTAGTACACATAAGTAAGAAGGAGTTTAGGAACTCTGCATAATTTTTAACATGATGGATAAATAGAAGTTTTTCTATTGTATGCAATGATTTCCATAAAGAAAATGAAATAGTGTATTCAACATCAGCTTCATTTAGTGACAAATACTCTCAAGACACGTTCACATCAATAGGATCTCGTGAATGCAGGAAGTCCTGTCACAGGAAAAACACTTTGATATTCATACTTGATACTTTTGCTCACAGTAACAGTGTAATAGGAGACCTTCCTGAGTAAAATACTATTCCAAGTTAATGAAAATTGCCAATTCAAGTAAATACAGTGAGAGGAAAATATATGGTATGCATTAGAACAGTTTATGGAAGGTCTTTAATTTCCTTCAGTTACCTGAGGTAGCTTAGACAATTGAAATCAGTGGACTGATTGTATCTGAAGTAAATTAGGGAAATAGGGAAACTATACAAAGGCAAATGAGGCGATAATTTCTAAGCCAGGAGTTCAAAAAGTTTTTGCAAATATGAAGTTGAATTTAAGATATATTTATGATATATGAAAAGCTGAAAATTTGCAAAAGCACAATAGGACTTTGGACGTTTTCCAAGGAAATTTGAAGATGTATGGTATTTAGACTTCCTTTACCATAATTATGACTGCTTGGGAAGCACAGAAAAAAATTTAAGTTAAAAAAAATAGTAGATCTTTCTTATTTCTGTTTTTAAGAAATCTTTAAGTTTCTACATGTAGGATAAATTGCAGACACCTCTAAAATAGATCCACATGGTTCGCCATGCTATACTTTATAGCACAGCATCATAAATGCAATAAGAGGAGATGTTTGTTAGTCATTTATCTAACTCAAACAAATAAATGTAGTGACTCCATTAAGACTGGCTCATTTTTCAAACTGAATGCATGGCACTTTCTGAAAGTTTGACTTGCAGACAGATTCCTAAAATTGAGTCAGCTGAAATTCTCGATCATTTCTTGATGATACTTGCTGAGGCATTTTTCTGAGGCACCACAAATTGGCTTATCTCCACTGAGGGAAAAGCTCCTAGCACGCCCCACGGGAACTTTCGTCTGGAACTTAAAGGATGACACTACAGACTTGAATTGCATAACATACGGATGGAGTAAAGGGCTATAAGTACATGTATGATGTGCATGTATTACCAGAAAATAAAGTGCTGGTTGTCTTTAAGCAGTGTGAAATGCCCAGGGGTATCAGAATTTGGCACGAAACAGGTCTATGCAGAGTATTAAATATCAGTATGTAATTAAAAGATCAAGAATTTGTGTCTATCAGCCATTTTTAACCTGTATTTTCTTTCCTCTGAAGCCAACACAGATTTTGTAAAGCTTTCACTGTCTTAAGTCATGCCGTTAAGATGTCCACAGAGATTAGTACTCTTTGTAGTTAAATGTCAGTAAAACTGACAATAAAAACCAGTAAAAATGTTTCTCAAATATAAGCAAGTTTTGGCCTGGACTTTAAAACCAGAGCATATGACCTCTCAGAAAAACAATGCATTTCCTAGCTCTTGGAAAGTGAATTTGCCTAAATTAATTTAAGTAAAGTACTAATTTTAAAATAAAAGAAAAAAGGAAAAAAGAAAAAAAAAGAAAAAAGAAAAAAAAAGATAACATTAGTTGCCAGGGTGACCACCTTTGTCCTGAGTTTCAACTAATACAGTTTGGGAAGATTACATTATAAAGCCTTGAAATTTGGATTTTATAATGGAAATTATAACAACTTTAAGTAGACTGTGGAGCTGTCTATTAAAGTAACACCCTTAAATGGACCAAATATTAATAAATAGTTGGTAGATTAAAAATATTTTCTGATTTCACCTTTTGTACAGCTTGCTTAAACAGCCTTCAAGTGTATAGTGGAGTGATGTCCTTCCAATTTTATACAAATGCAGTAAATTTGGAACCTGAGTACTGAAGTGAAAAAGTGTAGCCTTACTGTTGAAAATATATCAGGCTCAAAGCTTTACATGATACCTGTCATGGATACATCCTGGGAAAATAAATATTAGCTAGGTTTTTATGTCAATTTAAGACCACAGATTAATACTTAGATACACCAGGTGAAGACTATTAGAAGACAGGGTCCTGGCAGAAGACTGTCTCTGAAATAACACTGTATGTAGAATCTTACATGGTTTCCTTCTCAGGTGTTGTGGAACATCTTTTTCCTTACAGAAAACCGGAACTGGTTGCTTTTTCTCAGTGCTCTCTAGCGCCTCCTTCCATGGCAGCTGGGCGACCGCTTATGTTTCTTCACATGCAAACAATCTGTCCCAGCAGCACCATTGCTCAGGTGCTTGTGAGGTCTCAGGGTGATATGCAACTGGCAACGGGAAGAGCTGAGTCCCTTCACTCTTGCCCCCAGACTCGGTGGAGGGATGCTCCCCATCCTGGACAGGTGAGCTGCCTTCCTGCACTGTGCACTCAGGGAAGAACTCTGGCTCATCTTTGCTCTTGTTCCCCACCGTGGGAGCAGGACCATTCATAAGTTCAGAACAGCTTTTCTGACAAAACCGAGGAAAGCAGTGCGTCTCTGGGAGTTGGAATTATCTCGGTGTTGTGGCAAGCCAGGGGATTTGAATGCTGGCAGCAGGGAGAAGTAAGGAGAGGCTGAAGTGAGCTTAACTGCTCTATTAAATCTGCTTTGTGCACTAGGAAAGCCTGATGTAAATCACTGTTTTGAAGGACTTCTTAGTGAATTACTGTCATGTACAGGCTTTGTTCTGTTGGCAAACTGATACACAGGAGTACAAATCACTCTGCTCTGAAAGACTGCAAGTTAGCCAGGCATTTTATCAGCAACAGCAAATTGGTGTATTCTCTGGGTTATTCATTAATAGTCATACTACTTGCACACATTAACAGTAATAAACTAGACTTTTTGCAGGTGCGGATGGAGAAACTTAGATGATTGATTTGCTCATGTTAACAAAGTAGCATGTGACCTCTTAGTCATCTGGGGCTATCATGTGGGATAAGCAGCAGGGAAAGAAATTTTTTTATGCAGTTTTATACAGTGGTGACATATGCAGAGAAGGTATTTTCAGAGGATGCATTGTTTAATTTTCTGCTGATTCTAAGAATATATATTAGTATAAATGTCTGCTATGGGGAATGGTGGGAGAGGCTTGCATTTGCAAATGCAATATAAAGCAAACATCTTCTGAACTTCCTAGGAACATGACAGCCCTGACAGATCCTGATATGTGTGTAGGGACTACAGCACATGACTCAGATTTCATGACTTAAAACTTCTCTCATTCAAGATGACAGCATCACTCAAGATTTTTTTTCACATAAAGATGTCAACTGCTGTTGCCTCTGTGTTCCATGGCCAGAATCTAAATGGTTGTAGAGCAACTTTTGCTACAAGTTTCATCAATGGGAGGTGGAACTGAAAGTGAACAGAGGATTACTGCAACTACTACTGTTTCTTCAAATTTAGGATTTGCAACTTCCAAACTACCATGAGATATAGACCTTGTCAACCAGAAATAACACTCTATCTTCCAGGTGAATCAGCAACTTCAAACAAAGAAAAAACTAGGCAGCTCAATGGAAAACCATATATTTTCACATATAGGCAGGCTGACATGAATGTATCAAAACATCTACTAAAGTATCAAATTACTTAAAGGACTTCCTAGAGAGCCCGCTGTCCAGAACACCTTGTTATTAGCATAATGGCCTATGAACACATAATTCTTTCCACAATTTATGCATTATGAAATAAAATAAATTACAGCTTTCTGACTTACAACAGCATTCAAATGCAAAAAATGAAAGAATAAAGCATGGAAAAACTCAGAAATGGTCAACATCTAACTGGGAAAATTGGACGACCTCTGAGTATTATACGGGCTGAATATAACCACTGACCTTTCTCAGGAAATCATAGCTGGCAAAGAAAAAGAAATAAGTTTGTCTTTTGCAATGCCTCTGCAAGCTGACCATTTCTAAATTTTTTTGGCTACAGCCTCACAAATCCTTGCCAACCACAGAATAGCAAAAAAAAAAAACCAAACAAAAAACCCCACCCCAAAACCCAAGACCCCATAGTTGATGAAATAATGTAAGACAGGTTGTTGGCAAAGTTAACAGTGTACCGTGTTGGCAGTGTTTTCTGACTGTGGGACGTACACGTTGCCTTACCCCGGAATTCCACCTGACTCGAGCTTGTTTGCGATATCCACGTCCCATGACCAGACATCAAATTGCCACTTTCGCAGGCCCAACACTCCACACAGAACCGATCCTGAATGTATCCCTATTCTCATGTCAATGTCATGTTTTGTTCTTGACCTAACATATCTGTTAAATAAAACAAAAAAAAAAAAGAGAAAAGACCAGACTCATGAAAGTATATGCCATGTTTTTTTGTATCTTTTAGAAAAGGGTATGATGTAAGATACAATGTCATTCGTTATAAAGAACTACTTTGTAAAATGAAGAGATAACTTTCTAGGTAGCAAAGTACATGTAGTGACAAAATACTCTAAAAGCGAAATTATCATTAAGCGCTTAATTGCATGCATGGTTCAGTGGCACATGTTATTATCCCTATCAGAGAGAAAGAGAAAGATAATGAGAGAAAAAGATGTCTGAGTGAAGTGTCTGGGCTTACTGGGTCCTTTAGCTTGGAATTATAAAAGAACATTCAGCAACATTTCAAAAGCTGTTGTCATTAAAACTGCATATACTTTTATATTCTATTGTACTTTTTTGAATGATTTTCAATATTAAAAAAATGTTGCTTTATTGACTGAGATTTCCCAAAGTTACTCTTTGTCCAAAGGTGAATTACTTTCAGTAGATTTGACCTGAACATAATTTGCTCTGTTATGATAATAGTGTGATTCTCAAATCAGTTTCTTCCATTCTGTGTGATGGCAAAGACCGTTTAATGTCTTCAGAACTAAACACAAATTTTGTCCCTGCACTGTTTTCAATTAATATGTCTATTGGTTATAAAGGGAATTTTACTGTCTTAAAATAGCTTCTTCCTCAAGACAACATACATTGTTCATACCCACAGGCACTTAATAGTGTATTAGACTAAGACTGCCTCTTCCAAATCAGTATCGGGATACTCCAGCACATTGCTGTGGGCAGCTCACAACTACAATAATTAAGCTGTATCCACTGGGATGACAATGAGAGCACTTTTCCAGTTCTGCCTGTGTGACAACAATTATTTACATCGGAAATACCATTAGAGCTAGTGTTCATTAATATTTGAATAGCATACTCAGGACAGGAAGAGCGGGTTCCTACTGTTGATCTACAAACAAGGTTGCTGTTTCTCTGTAAAGAGTCCCAGTGCAATGGTCACTGAAGTCAATAGTAGCACAGCAAGATCACACAACAGAGCAGGCAAAAAATAAACAGCTCTGTTTCACAACTCTAAAGCTAACTACTGTTGCCTCAGATGCCTCAGTCATGACCTTGACAGACCCTCTCTAGAGGAGAAAATGGTAAATTGCTCACTGCATTCAGTACTTGGCCTTTCATTGTTGCTGTGTGGCATCAATTCAGTTTGTGGGGAAAAAAAAAGAAATAGGAGTTTCAAAATGGAGAGAAACTAGTCATATAAAAATATGAGGAATTGAAAACAAGCAATTAATCTGTATTTCTCTTTCCTGCATATTCAGAAACCTTGAAAAAAAGCATGCATATGATATGTCCCAGTGCAGTAGTTTGCCTACTACAGAAGATCTGTTAATCTTATCAGGAAGCTAGCATATTTCAGATATCTAAAAGAATGAGATTTTTAAGAAGTTAATCATAAAATAATAAAAAAGAAGCTTTGAGAGGGATTTGTCTGTGTTCTGATACTCCAAGTTTATAGTTTTCATTTACAAATTCTTTATTGTTTTGCAAGCAAGAGGGCTTGAAATATCAAAATTGAACAAACAAACACCTGTCTGGAAGATGGGATACAGAAACAACACCTCCACACTGAAGTAGTACCTTAAGTGTTGGGAGAACAGTTAAGAGAATTGAGAGCACTGTAATTTGCAAAGTTTTTAAAAAATTTTAGAGATATGCTTTAAAAATATCTAAACTAACACTCATAACTGTCAGAGGAATTATCACACAACTCCCCATATGATCGTTTTCCCAGTCTGCCTTTTTCCTTTGTTCAGACTAAGATAATTATGTCTCATTTTATGTCTGATTTCCTTATCTTGAAATAAAAAGCTAATTGGATCCAGAGGAATAATTGAGCAAAAAGCTTTTCATTGAAAAATGCACACAATAAGAGGACTTTAATAAAATGATCTAATAGCATATATTTATGTAATCTCTCTCCCTTCATATACACGCACAGGCTATTAGAATAATTTGGACTATAAGTACTATGGTATTTAATTGCTACTAAGTACGAGTATGAAATACTAGAATTGGGGAATTGCCAATGGCATGAAATTTAGTAAGTCTAAATTTCAGGTTCTGCACCTAGGATGGAGTAATGCCGGACACAAGTATAAGTTGGGAGAGGAGTGGCTGAAGAGCAGCCCCATAGAAAGGGATCTGGGACGCTGGTCGGCAGCAGGCTCAATGGGAGTCAGCAGTGTGCCCTGGCAGCCAAGAGGGGAAATCATAGTCTGGACTGCATCAGACACAGCATCACCAGCTGGTCAAAATAGAGGATTATCCCGCTGTGCTCATCACTGGTGCAGCCTCATCTTGAGTACTGTGTGCAGTTCTGGGCCCCACAATTTAACAAGGATGTTAAAGTCCTTGAATGCGTACAGAGGAGGGCAGCACAGCTGGTGGAAGGGCTGGTAGGCATGTTCTATGAGGAATAGCTAAGGACTCTGTGTTTGTCTAGTTTGGAGAAAAGAAGGCTGGGGGGTGACCTCCTTGCTTTCTACAGCTTCCTGAGGAGGGGAAGGAGAGAGGGAAGTGCTGATCCCTTCTCCCTGGGACCCAGTGATAAGATGTGTGGGAATGGTTCAAAGCTGTGTCAGGGGAAGTTTAGACTGGACATCAGGAAGTATTTCTTTACTAAAAGGGTGGTCAAACACTGGAATAGGCTTCCTGGAGAGGTGGTCAATGTCCCAAGCCCTGTCAGTCTTTAAGAGGCATTTGGAAAACGCCCTTAATAACATGCTTTAACTTTTGCTTAGCCCTGAATTGGTCTGTCAGTTGGATTAGATGACTGCTGTAGGTCCCTTCCAACTGAAATGTTGTATTCTAGTCTAGTCTAGTCTAGTCTGGCCTATTCTAGACAGTTAAATACTGTAAATTATGGCCTTGTATTTATACCCTATATGAGAACTAACAAACAAAGATCTCATTGGAGAAACCAGGTAAAAGCGATGGTGCAAATGAGCAATACATCCCCCTGTTTCCAGAGTGTTCACTAAAGATTGCTAGATTTTAACTTTCCCTTTGTCATAAAAATGTGATGATGGCCTGAAAAGGCTTCAGCATCCTCAATCAGCCACATAGGACTTCTACATTTGTTCAAAGCTTCACATAGCTGTGCTGTCCACGCCTCCTTCTGCTTGACACTGCAGAGTCTAATCAAGATCCTACACCCATTGCCTTATCTGTTGTCTTTCACAGCCTCGCAGCAACTTCTTCCTGTGTACTGCTCGGGTGATATCTTATCTCAGTTCTTCATCTGCAGTTGATGCGGATTTGGCTACCTGCCTGCATCCTTTGACTGAGGGCTGTTCTGTTTTTCTGTCTGCTGCAGTGCTGGTGCACCTGCAGGGCCCCCATCTTCACATCCTCCTCTTACTCGCCCTTCACAGCAATATGCTCTTATGTTGATAGGTAGGAAAATAATTGCATGAGGGGACCTGATCGAATCGAGCCACAGGCAGTCTGAGATATAGTTAAACAGACCCTATCCAGAACATGAATCAAAGCATAACAGCAATCTGGTGCGGCTCCCGTTGCTTTATTATTTGCAACACAAGACTGAGAGCAGAGCAATGGAGAACCTGTTTGTGGAGATATTAATTTTTACCAAACTTTTGTTGTAATGCTTTAAATTGAATAAAGAAGAGATTATTGCTGTTGTTGAAAAGTGAGGTGATTGATTAGTATGTAAAAAGCCATAGCATTACTTTTTAAAAAATTTGGAGTGATGTGGGGCGAAATAGATTTCTGAATTTTGTAGAGAAAGGAACTTCACCATGATCAAATCCATCTCTTTAATAGCCAGACTGACACATTCTTTAAGCGGTCTTGTTTATATACTGGTACAGGAAAAAAGCAATTAAAAACTTTGAAGCCCTGAATCGTCTTCATCAATAGGGCTAGCTCTATTTATTCAGAAAAAAGGGTCTCGTAAATAATAGCATGTACTAGATACTGAAAAAATGAAGTGTTCATTTTGCAGAAGCTCAGATGTTCCACATCTTTTAGTTCTTCTGTCTCAAATTTATTCAGCTATCAAAGAAGCTTCTAAATAAAAAAATGCATTTCTTTAACTGTTTCACAGCCTCTCTGCAAACACTTTGACCAAGCACATGCATGAAGCTGCATTATTGATGATCTATAAAGCAGCTCTGTTTACCTCACAAGCTGTCTGATGTCTTAGCCAGGATGAGGCAACTGTGACTGATGCTATTCATGCCATATCTCATTTCAGTCAAGTCAGAGATAAAAATTTCATTGATTTTAATCGTATTTTGCCGTTTCCTTCTAGCCAGCATTCTTTGATGGGTATTCAATTTTCATGCTGCTAGTCAGAAGCTTTCCTATTTACATGCAGCAGGTGAGTCAGAAGTCAAAAATCTGCTTTTCAGCCTCTTCTGTAGATGTGAAAAATCTGAATATCCTGGAATTCAAGCCTTGCAGGTTCAGACAGTAACACATTAGCTACATCTGTGCTGAACAGATTAGCTCTGTAAGGCTCTGTCTACGCTTTGAAATACTTAAAACAGTCCCAGAATGTTTTTTTTTCCAGTCCAACTAGCGCTCTTGCAACCTATTTCCAGGTTCAGGAGCTCATGTGTGTCAAAGACTGTTTCAGTAGGCGTTTTGGATGCAGTCACTTCCAACGCCAACCAGTCTGTCACTCTCTGATTCTGTGTTTCTGTAGATGGAGTTTACACAGAATTGGATTTACAATTTAAGGTACATATTATCCCAAGAAACCATTTTAAAATAGCTGCAGGGTGAGTTTACCTTGTAATTAGAGCTGGATTCCAATGTCAGTAGAAACTATTATCTGGAAAAGTTTCATAACATCAGAATTACTGACTTGCTCTGAGTTCAGATGGGTACTATAACAACAGGGACAGATTTAAACCACTGTTGTATTCCTGTTTCTTATGCCTACCTGCTCTGAGAGGCAGGAAACTAATATAGCACAAGGGACTATAAACAATATTATCAGAAGTCTGCTTTTTCATTTGAAAGTATTGTTATAAAAAGCTATGTAGTTATATATACTCCTATACCATCTTGCCAATATAGCTTTGATTGCATTTGGTGGCACATTCAAAGAAAAGAGGTCTCAGAGGTACAGGAATCTGTTAATCTCTACCCAGTTCTCTACATGTAGTCACAAAACAGCAAAAATGTGGAAAGATACACTGTCCTGACACTCCCTGCATTCACAGTCAGTGGCTGAAATGGACACGTGGAGGTGATGATGTGATCCAGTCCCAGTGTAAAACCTACTCACTCTGTGGCCTGTCTGAAAATTGCTGGCTGAACTTGTGAACATCTTGCAAAGCCCCTTTCCACCACCATATAGAAATGAAGGTAAGGAATACTTCTCAGTTTTGTGAAGCATTATTCTGTCTTCTGTGAATCGAGACAAATTATGACGTAGGCTGAGCCTTCTACATTGTACAAGAAATAATCTGTGGAAGGAATCCAGAACTGGACTAATTATATTACTATATGATTAAATAATGATTTATTTATCATGGAATATGAAAGAATTTCTGGCTGTTTCACTGCCTGAGTAACTTCTTTGATCACTTGATTTTTTTTTTAAATACTTGACAGATGAAGTTAAAAGCATTTTTTATTGCAAAAGGCAGGAAACCTGTCAGGTCAGTCACTGAAATAATCTAAAATCATTGTGGTGTTTTGAGGGTTTTTTGGGGGTTTGGTTTGGTTTTTTTTTTTGTTTGGTTTTCTTTTTCCTCTCTCATGAACTGATATTAATATTAGTAGTTAATTACAGACTTGTAATGAAGACAAGCTGTTATCTAATTTCTGGGGTTTAGCTTACATTGTATGCTGAGGCTATTTTTTCTGTCATAATAATTGCTCTTTCAGCTGGTATTTTAGTGGGAAATAATCCAAAAGATGAAACCACTCAGAACTCCTTGACTTACCAAACAAATATACCAGCATAAAGGCTTGTTTAAATTTCTACGATTATCATAGAATCATAGAATGGTTTGGGTTGGGAGAGACCTTAAATATCATCTAGTTCCACCCCCCTTGCATGGGCAGGGACATGTTCCACTAGACCAAGATGCTCAAAGCCTCATCCAACCTGGCCTTGAACACTTCCAGGGAGGGGCATCCACAACTTCTCTGGGCAACCTGGTCCAGTGTCTCACCACCCTCATCACAAAGAGTTTCTTCCTGATATGAGGATTGTTACGTGGATTATTGCTGGATTTCCATCATTATACCATGTGATTTAGTCCTTGAGGAGCTGGACCTCACACAGTCTCCATCCCCCTCTTCTCCCTAGTCACAGGGATTTTAGGAATAACAACATTTGAGAAGGTTGTGGTGAAAGCAGCGGCCTTTAACCCCTGGTGGCAGCTCCTGTCGCTTACGCTGCCACTGTGTCCCAAGCTGAAATACAGAAGGGACAGTTATATTGTCCACCTTAATACCCCGTGTCACATGAGCTGGTACGTTTTACCACTTGTTTTTTTATATTCCTGTAAGTTGTGCCTGATGGAAGTATTTACTCTCAGAAGAAATTCAGTTTTGATTTGAAAACACTGAGGGACAGAAAAGCCATTGCTTCTCTTAGTAATACCATCACCCATTTTTAAATCAAGTGTTTTCTGCCCATAAAATTTTTTATGTGCTGCTACCAAATAACTTCTGGGTCTCTTTTTTTTTTTTCTGAGCTAAATAGATCAAGCTTCTCAATTCTCTTATTTTAAAAGCATTTCTGTTTTACAAATTATTTTTGTGACTTTTCCCTGTACCCTTACAAAAATCTTAAACAAGCTTTTTTAAATGAGGCCACCACATCAAGATTCATTATTCTCATCTTGGTCTTGACATTGACAGACTATGCTCTTGAATTTCCACTTTGGAAGTACTGTCTCCTCTTATTTGTGATTGTTTTCTTCACCTCTCTTCACAGTCCTTCCTCTACTTCCACTTTCTTTCATGCTTCCTCTTCCGTGCCTCACTTTCCCTCAGACCTTTCCTCACTATGCTTTATGTAGCTATTCCTCTCCTTACAGCCCAACTCAAAGAATGAAAAACCCTAATGAACAAGCATACTACTTATTTCTGGAGTATAATGTGATATTTAGAAATTATCTCAGTTCACAACTATTTTGTGTTCTGTACCTTTCTCTTATCTATTTTACATCCATTTTAATATATTTGAGGAAGCGATTGTCTCACCAAATCTGTTTTCATTTTATTGTTAGGTCGTAAGCTCATGTTCCATATTTGACTGTCAGCAAATAGATATCCCCATCTTTAATTTTATCACATATACCATCCATAATCCTGTCCATCTGGCACTCCAGGACACCTTTGGAATTTCACTAACTCATAATGAAAACGTCGATGACTCCTTTCTTCTTACAAATCCTTTCCTCTCCATATAGACATGAAGATCAGATGATTGCTCTTTTTTATAGGCAAGAGCAGTTGCAGATTTAGTTTCCCTGAGTGTTATCTCTGACACCCATTTAGCTTGGGTGATAAATGTTAGAATGAAACATGATCATCTCATGACTAAACATTCCACTAGTATGTCATTTCTATCAACTGTCAGTACAGACAGGCATTAATATAATAAAATTAAAACCAGGAAGAGTTATGCTGCATGTGAAAAGATAAAAGAACCAGCTAAATAAATGAACCCTTGTGAAGAGCGTACTCTTTTTATTTTCATTTACATTTCCAACTACAGATAAAGAGAGTTTAGAGAATCTTGGGTTTTGCAAGACAGCCAGAGTCAGGATTCTTTTTCATGCACGAATGTGATGGGGCAAATCTTCCTTGCTTTAGGGTAAACATCAGATTTCACGGAACTTTCCCATGGCTGAAAATTGTATTTTGATTGTACTCAATGATTAAGGGAGCAAAGTACAAGAAGATAGAGTGGAATAACAATAATAGCTTTTTTTTATAAGATTTGTAACAAGACACAGTGATGCAAAAAATCATTACAGAGACAATAATGATCTTGGATTGTTCTGTTGCATTCTGAACAGTTCCCTATATCTGCAAAGAGAGAAGTGGAGCAGCAAGACTCAAGTCTAGATCCTTGGTATATCAGCTTAAGATCAAATTGTGAAGTGTCAATTAACAATAATTTAACACTTTAGCTGTATGGATACAAGCTATATTAAAACACTTCGAAGTCCCTTGTGAGTCAATCTGTCCATGTAGATTTATTTTACATGTGTAATGAATAGACTTGAAATTCTTGTTCAGTTCCTGCTGAGCATGCAGTCATCAAGAAGATTAGGAGGAAAATTCAGTAACGGTACTTTGAGATGGTAGATTTTTGAGCACTGCCTCATCAGAAATGTTGGTACTGATCTTTGCAACGTTACTGACTACCTGTTGTCATTGGAGACAACAGGAATCTTGAAGGACCTGCAGGTGAAAATCTGGTCTGCCTAATTTAAAGCTTCCTTCTACCTTAGTTGCATAAAGAATTTAAATTAGTACATGCATTGAGAGTTCTAGAGTACCTGAATTGCTCTCTATGATCTAGGTGCCTAAATCACAATTATAGGTGGGATGTTGTAGCATAAATACTGGGTTTTGTTTTAATGTCTAATGCTTAAGCTAGGCTATGTGCTTGAGCTAAAATATAGCTAAGATTTAAAAGCTAAGATGTAGCTCAGCAAGAGGCAGAAGAAATAACTGTTAATGTAGGCTTTATGAGTACTGATTTTTTTGGAAATTTCCTGTAAATATCCTCTGATTTGCAAGAAGGCTTTGAGTTTGTCTATATAACTTGAATGTAATTGTGAAGTCTGAATGACAGTCTCCCATATCTTGGATCATGTCCCTATTATTTTGAACATACAAAATACTTATTTTGTCAAATCTTCAGATGAAGATAAAAAATTTTATAATCATCAAAATGTCATTTCTATTAGATTTTAGACCTGCTCAAGTTCTGCAGTGACCAATACAGTAGAAACTCAGTTTTCTGAAGAAGGTTGGGTTTTTTTTCATTTTTAATATGAGAGATACCTACTGATTTAAATTTTAATTAATAGACTGTGGATAACTCCCAATTATCTTAGAAATGTGGACAAAAGTATTTGTAATATCCCATGGAAGGGTTGGTCCTTCTTGTGAACTATATGAACCCACAATAAGATAAGTAACGTAAAGCTTCTATACTCTGGATAGAAAAGACTGGGGGAAAAAATCATGCTCACTGAATGGCCAGAAATTCAGATACTGATATGATCAAATAAATTGGAGCCAGTCTGAACTGAATAAGCCTGAGATGACCAAAGTCCTTTGGTTGCTCAGCTCCCACTGAATGTAGCTGTCGTTTGAGATACTAAAACTGCAATACCATTTATACTGGATTACTGGCTTTGAGACCCGGTTCATAAAAGGGCACTGTGGTGTTAGAGACTTCCACATGTGTAGGAAGATTCAGAGAAATTTCCTATCTTAGTGAAAAAATGACTTACAATGGGTTTGCTGCAGATGGTATTAACAAGCAAATGCAAATGATTTGTTATGTGTCTCTAAGACAACGCTGGTAGCTTTTTTCTTCTGTATATGTTCCCTAATTCATGTTTCACTTTCATTGTGGAGATTCCAGAAGCAAAATATTGATTACTTTGTGCAACATTTAGTCTGTAATAATTGAATACAATCTTCTTAGAGATCATTGTTGCATAATCATTATTCAGTTACATTTTCCATTAATTACTTTTTGTCAAATTCTTTCTCTATTAAGACCTCAGTAATGTAGCTGCAGTGCACATTAACTGTCTGACATATGTAATGAGACACACTCGGATTAAAGGAGGAAAGCAGTCTGGAAAAGAAGCAGATAAAGAGACTGAACAACAAAACATCCATGGAAAGAGGAGAGCACTCAGGTTGGGCAACACTGTTTTAGGGAAGACAGCAAGAGAAGAAGTGTTTGGAGAAGGGGATCTCAGCAACATTGATACAGAGGATAAAAAAGATGGAGAATACCTCTCTTGGAACATTAGGTGTTGGTCACTGTCACAGTAAATGGACAAGCTCTATTTATGGACTGCTGAAACATTGTTATTATTAATCCTGATTGAATTAAAACACAATAATCTGTCAGCTGTATTTACGTGATGGGAACACATCCTTCAACTAAAACACTTCCAGCCCTTGTGGATTTAAGCACCAACCTAATTTAACAAGTAAAATCTACTCATCTGGCAAATCTTAGTGCTTATGAGTTTTTCTACAAGCTATTTTCCAAGCTAAAGTACTGCCACAGCTGTCCATTTAGTATTTATATTGTAGTTTTGTTTGATTGAAGGGCTTATTGGAAACAATTCAGTCTCCTCCTCAACAATGTCCTCTTAAAAATGACAACAGTACAAAGTAAGAACTGTTAGAATCTCTGAAACGTATTACTCACGATGCACACACAGCTACCATCTTACACGCTCCGAACAACACAGGTTAATAAAATGCATTTAGGATCTGTTTCCATGCATTACATGGGTTGAAAAAGTCCTGCCCTTTTCACAGTGATAATCCTGAGGTCTCTGAACCACCATTAGGAGTTATTTGTCTAGTAATAGCATTCTCAGATAAGAAGTTCAGGACACACTCAGAAACAATGAAACAAGAAGAAGAAGGAGGGTTAAAAAAAAGCATTACCTGATAGTTTTGATCATGCTGAGCCCCATTTCAACACAGCAGTGTGCATGGTCCTGGCGAGGTTCTGGAAGCCCCGACACACAGTAGTAACAGTCCCCCAGGATCTTTATTCTGAGGCAATGATGTTCCTGTACATAAATGCATCAAAGAGAAAGCAAAGATTTGCAGGTATAATTTCATAATTTTAAGATGAATGTGAAAGTGGTTGGAAATGTACTGACAAGATTTTTAAAACTTGTTGCTGGACATTTCCTGCTTGTGATTAGTACATTCTTGATGTATTTTAATTTTGAAATAAAGTACCTTTACGTTTTCAGTAAAAAAGGATATAGTGATTTTTGTGTTACGCTAGTCAGAGGTGTCCTTGCTGGTGGTGAGGAAGGTTTCATCAGAGTTAGGCTGGAAGCTAGGCCAAGGATTCAGGAAAGCCAGCTGAGATAATAACTCATTTCAGACTATATTTCTCCAGGGCATCCTTTCTGCCCCCTATTTACACTGGAAATAAATGAAAAACCTCTGTCCTCCCACTGATAATCCTTTCCCACCTAAAGTTTCCACGGTCACACTGAAGCATTCCCAACACCTGCAGCAGCTGATCAAGTATCTGCAGGCCAAAGATATCAAAGAAAATGTCTTGCATTAGGCTTGTACTGTGGAGAAATGACATTTATTTGGCATCCAGCTAGAGACATTCTTTATCCTAGGAGAAAATACTGAACCTCATTACTTAAATATATATTAACAGTAGCTTTATAGACTGAAACAACAAATTACTGAGTGATTGGATCATTATTTTAGAAGATCCTTTTCTATTGAGCAGAAATACCTGAGTTGCCAAAACTTTTGCAGTTCATAGGCAAGCAAAACAAGTGAGCCCAAGATTAGCTGTAAACCTGCCCAAATGTGTTCTGCTGGCTTGGCACTCACAGGAGACAATCAATGCACAGGAACAGAGACCGCAATAATTCGAGGACAGATCTGCAAGTGTTCAGGGGTGGGCAGTATTACAAGTTGAGTCAGGGAAGTGTTTTTATGATGAAGAATCACTGAAATTATAAGTGCAGTATTAGCACTCAATCAGTAAAGGTTGCAATGACAGAACATCAAAATGAAGACCAGTCAATACTGGGGAGCAGGATAATGATTTGTAAAACTGGTTCATTAGGTGATAGCAAAATTTGTTCTGTGGTATTTATTTCCATTTTCCTCTTTTTCGCTCTGGCAATCTGTGGTGGAGGCTGCACTAATCAAAGGAGTGGGAATACGCTAAACCCTCTGGGGATGAGAGAACTTTAAGCAGGACGTAGGAGCAAAAGTGATTGCTGACTATGCCTCAGGAATTGAGTACTGGCCAAATGAATGTGACTGCAGGTTATTATTCAAGATTTACCTACAAAGAATGAAGCTTTGTAGTCAACCTCAGACAAGTCTTTACAAATCTTATAGTGGCAAAGGGAACCTGCACACTTGTACCCAAAGCTTTTGCAGAAGTTAGCTGAAGCTTTAAGCATGCTAGTGAGGATAAAATCAACTCTAGGCACAGGGCCAAAGTAAGCTGATTAACCCTGAAATCTCCTTAAACCATCAGTAGGAACTGACTGTGTCTGAAGCTTTCACTAAGTCTCCAGCTAATACCATTGCTGGCTCTCAGAGCATAATACCTAGCTGGCCAAGTTTCATAAGGAAATTCAAGACTAAAGTCAAGCTTCTAAAATGTCAATATTCATACGTAACTCTCCTCTTCCCTTGTCCCCTTCTCTTCAACCCCTCTGCAGACCAACACAAACGAGCACTGGGTACTTTTCATATGTTTGCAACTGAAATCACACATCCTAAAACCTACCAAAGTTTTCTTTTTTTAACACATTAACTCCTCAAGGGAAAGAATGAGAGATTGAACTTTACTGCACTTTCTACTTGTTTTTGTTTTGAAACTAGGAAATATTAAAATTAATCAACAAGTAGTGAGGACTCAATGACATAAATCGGTGCATGTTAAACTGTCAGTGGGCTTCCTTAACCTTCTCTCCGTGTTCCCTGGTTAGACAAAATGCAAAGAAATAAAGATATTATAAAACACAGATTCTAAAGGTCTTTGACTTTTCTAATAGTGTCATTCAATTGACCCATATTCTAATTGCCATTAGCTTTTACATCTACAAAGTAAAAGGAGCATTTATAATGTCATATCAGTTTGACTGAGGTGGAGTAAAGCAAAAGGCAGCACTGTAAGTTCATTCAGACCCACTACAAATACATTACAACTGATAACTTCAGAGTATGATATAGGAAAAAAAAAAAGAAAATCGAGGCAATTTCCAGGAAAGAAAGACAAGTCTCAAGTAGTATCATATTTTAGTATTATAACTACTTTTTTACATGCAACATTTATCATGCAGTCTTGCATCTGTACTGTAGTACCTGCCCATCTGGTGATACAGGAATTCCTTATTAAATGAATATCTAATTCAGCCCAGTTAGAGAATAGAGTCTGCAACAGAAAAAACCTCAGCTGTTTGGTTCGTAGTACCTCATTTAAACTGGCTGAAATGCTGATTCCATTAAAGACAGATGAGACCTCTGTCACCTGGCTATATGTCTCCTCATTTGCTGAAAATCAGAACAAGGTAAACCACTTTAAAAAGATCTGCTTTTTTATAAGAATAAGAAAGAAGAATCTTAATGCATAACAAGACCTGTTAATGAAGTTTTGATGTATGCAGATGTGAGTGCATGTGTGTGACACGGGAAATCTGTTCAGCTGCACATGAATGTATGCTTTTTCTTATCATAATACATCATCTCTACACTCACTTGGCAAAGCTCAGTAAGATATCTATGGAGTGAGATATCCAAATTGAGATGATTATATATAGGTGTCCATATGTCACCCAGCAGTCAAGGCTGCCATTACAGTCAAAGGAGAGCCAGGCAATGCAGTCAATGAAGCCTAGGGACCGATTCATCTCTTTGCTAAAGCAGTTGGCTGGGGTGCAGTTCAATTGTCTACACATAAGCTTAGGGTGCATCTGTAAGACTGCTGGGTATGTGAGGCACCCACACAGGACTAACAGACATGACATAAGATGTATATTCCTCTGGAGAGGTGCAAGGACCAGGCAGGGTGTCTCTATTGGCACAAGAAGCCACAAGGAAGACTTAAATGAGTCCTTGTCTTCCTTATTTTTCCTTCTAGTCAAATCATTATGACTGTTAAACATGAACTATGTTACAGTCTGACTATATTATCCTTACCTTTTTTATTCTTCCCTTCTTATTCCCACCATACCTATTTCAAAATTAAACTGGGTTTTTTTATCACTGGAAATTTTCAGCTAGAAGAAGATAGTTCAACCGCTGCCATGAAAGATAGAGGGCTAATAGTATCTGCCTTCAGCAGAGGAGGACTGCATGGTCTCCTGAGATTCCCTCTACTAACTCTGTAGTTTAATCACATCTACAGTTTAGACTAGATGCTTTGTCGGGTTGGTTGTATTAGTATTAAGGTTAACTTCATGGCTAATGTGGGTAGACATGCTGTAGCTGTAAACAGGAGGCTGAGTTTGTAAGGGCTTGCCTACTTTTCATTGGTATAAAATGTTAATAATAGCATTCAAGATTTTCCTCACGCTCTAGAGCTCAAGCCCACTTCCTAAAACTGTCTCATTGCAATGGTATCTAAGAGTTGCAAGTTGATATTAAATGAAAATGAACAAAAAATGTAAACTTGTATGAAGAAACTGTAAAATGGGTAAATTATTTAAATAAGAGAAAATGGCCATACTGGAACTTTGATGCAGTAGATATTACACTGTTAAATCGTTACACTTGTAAGGCTGTTATGATCTTGTCTTTATTTTATTTTATTCCTCTTTCCCTTCCCATAAGCAATTCCAGAAATTGTCCTTAGGCATGTAAATGACAGCTGACATTATACAGACTTTCACTTCAGTATCCATCAGCCTCACATCCCTCCCCATACTCACTTATTAATGCCATTTTCTGAAGGTATAAATTAATTTCTCAACATGTCACAAAAAGGGGCTTTTTTCCCCTTACTTGCAGATTCTCATTTGCTACAAGTGAAAGATTAAGGGGCCTGATTCTGCCAAGATCAATTGAAATCAGTAGAAAATTTGCCTGCAGATATTGAGCAGCCTCAAACACTCAACTATTAATAAAAATAATTCTAGATTAATTCAGTGGCAATTGATAAGAAATCTTTTTCAAAATCACCTTAATCCAGAGCAAAAGCAAACATGCAGATTTTTCATAAATAATTACCTCATAAGTGTGAATGATTTATGTCTAAGCTTACTAAATACCCCCTTGGTGACTGGAAAGGAAGCAAAGCAAATTGGCATAAAGCGGAGCTGAAGAAATGAGCTGTTCAAATATCAAGTTACTGAAAGACACAGTCAGAAACTTCATTAATATTTCTTGTTTCCTTGGGCTAAATTTCTGACGAGGGGGAAAAAGTGATTGCATTTTATAAGTTACGCCACTTTTTCAATTCTGCCTGTGGTGAATTAATCACTTCACCTACTTTTGAAGGGAATCCTGTAGGCTAGCAAACAGCCCACAGAAGAGTCCACGTTTGCAATTTTCATAATTTCAAGCTAAAAATGTATAACATTGTGGATGAGAAATTACTGAGGCTGAACTGCAGAACAAAGAGGTCATACATATAAATCTCATTTTAAAAGGTGGCCAGCATGGGAGGAGCCAGAGACTTGGCCGTTGTGTGTAATAGCTCAGTTCCTGAAACATTTGCCAAAGGTATAGGAAACCCAGATAAAAGGCCTTTTTCAGCACGAATGGGGTCTGCGCCAAAGTTCTTAATCAGCAGGCTGTTTTGGGGTGGGCTGGAGAGAGAGGTCCTTCCAAATTGCTCCTATTGCAGCTCTGTCTCTTTGGAAAACAGAGCTGGAACCTTGACAGAGCCAGATGGAGGGAAGTTCTCGAGTCCAGTGATGAAGGCAGAAAGGAGGACCAAGTTTGGATCAGGGTTGCAAGACTCTTTCTATTTTTATACACATAAAAGCAAAAACGTGGCAATCTTTCATCCTCGGTCTGGACCAGGGAATACTTAAATATAACCCTATATTAAATTCTTTTTACAAAGTTTAACAGATCATGTAAGGAATGCCTTCTATTTTTAGAGTAGCCTGTAGGAAGATAGAACTTCCCCAGGCTGACAGAAAATATGGTTTTGGGGTCTCTCATGCTGCAGAAGGAACTGAAGCAAGTTCCTGCGTGAGTTTTCTAATGTATTATATCAACACTTATTTCCCTTGCCATACTGTGGAAGCAAAACCGCTGCGGCTGTTGTGTTTCGTGAGCAATCATTCTTGTCAGCTAGTGTTAATTAATAGATAATGTCCTAAGTGTTTTTAGGCACAGAAATCCTTGTAAGAAAGATTCAAGGTGTGTTTCTTTCCTCCTAAGGCAGAAGCAATTCTGCATGGAAATTCTTCCTCTTAGGAATGTCTAGGACTGCAGATAAATAAAGGGTGAGGTGGACATCTCTCAAGAATAAACTTGTGAAGCTTAAATTTAATTCAAATTCCAATTTAGTCAATAAAGTGGGGTGGTTTTTTAGATTTGGATTTACATAACTCTTTTTACCTAAATCACCAAGAAATTTTGAATCTGAAGTTTCATTTAATCTGTCATTTTAATATGAATTTTTTCATAAAATGCCTGTAGGCTATCACTTCTAAAAGTGTTTTCTGAACTGTAACTTTATCTGACTGTTCAGGTCTTCCAATGATATTCTGGTCTCTTTAGCATCTGAAATAGTATAACATTAGAAAGACTGTTGTTTAATAGCGTTGTTTATTCACTAGTATTAGACAACTAACTATTAACACTGGTGAGGAGGGAAAACACCCTAATTAAGCACTACAAAAAGAGCTATCAGTCCCTCCCATTATTATAAATTCATACAATGTCCTTATAATTAAATAAATACCACGTATTTATTGGTTTTTCATGGCAATGTTTTGGTAGTGGGGGTGCTACAGGGGTGGCTTCTGTGAGAAGCTGCTAGAAGCTTCTCCTATGTGCATTAGAGCTAACGCCAGCCAAGACAGACTCCCTGCTGTCCAAGGTTGAGACCTTCAGCCACGGCGGTAGTGCCTCTGGGATAACATACTTAAGAAGGGGAAAAAGTTGATGTGCAACAGTAATTGCAGCCAGAAAAGGAGGAACAATATGTGAGAACACAACTCTGCAGATGCCAGTCAGTGAAAAAGGAGAGGGCATAAAGATTCTCCTGCACCCCATTATGAAGACCATGGTGAGGCAGGCTGTCCCCCTGCAGCCTATGGAGGTTGACGATAGAGCAGATCTCCACCCGCAGCCCATGGAAGACCCCAAGCCAGAGCAGGTGGATGACCAAAGGAGGCTGTGACCCCATGGGAAACCCACACTGGAACAGGTTCGCTGGCAGGACTTGTGACTTTGTGGGGGACCCATGCTGGAGCAGTCTGTTCCTGAAGGACTGCACTCCATGGGAGGCACCCATGCCAGAACAGTTCACGAAGAACTGCAATCCATGGGAAGGACTCACATTGGAGAAGTTTGCTAGAGCATGGGAAGCGTGTGAGGAGCCCTCCCCCTGAGGAGGAAGGAGTGGCAGACACAACGTGTGATGAACTAACTGCAATCCCCATTCCCTGTCCCCCTGTGCTGCTGCTGGAGGCAGATGCATTGAGAGTGAAGCTGAGACCAGGAAGAAGGGAGGGGTGGTGTTTCAAAATTTAGTTTTATTTCTCATTATCCAACTCTGATTTGATTGGTAATAAATTCAAATAATTTTCCCAAGTCACATCTGTTTTGCCCGTGATGGTAACTGGTGAGTGATCCCTCCCTGGCCCTTCTTGACCGACGAGCCTTTTCTTACATTTTCTCTCCCCTGTCCAGCTGAGGAGGGGAGTGATGGAGCGGCTTTGGTTGGCACCTGACATCCAACCAGGGTCAAATGACCATGACTTATAATACAGTTAACTCTGCTTCTTAATACAGTACCCCAAACATATACGCATGAAGAAGTTCACACCTTTATTTACTGTCATATATGTTTAAACAGACAGGTGTTTTTAGGGAGTTTCTAGAGTCCTGCCTGAATGGCAGAGCGCAGAGGGTTGTGATCGGTGGTGCGGAGTCTGGTTGGAGGCCTGTGACCAGCGGTGTTCCCCAGGGGTCAGTGCTGGGCCCAGTCCTGTTCAACGTATTCATCAACGACTTGGATGAAGGGACAGAGTGTACCCTCAGCAAGTTTGCTGACGATACAAAGCTGGGGGGAGCGGCTGACTCACCGGAAGGCTGTGCTGCCATTCAGCGTGACCTGGA
>VZSC01010934.1:168074-224386 GCA_013398225.1 Steatornis caripensis
CCCAGCCAGTCATGCCATCATAGAAGGCTATGAGATTGGTCAAGGAGGATTTCCCCTTGGTGAATCTGTGTTGACTACTCCTGATAGTCATCTTCTCCTCCAAGTGCTTAGAGATGACTTCCAGTATGATCTGTTCCATCACCTTTCCAGGAAAGAACATGAGACTGACTGTCCTGCAGTTTCCCAGGTCCTCTTTCTTGCACTTTTTGAAGATTGGAGTGACATTTGCCTTCCTCCAATCCTCAGGCACCTCTCCTGTTCTCCACAGCTTTCCAAAGATGATGGAGAGCGGCTTAGCAATAACATCTGCCAGCTCTCTCAGCACTCATGGGCGCATCCCTTCTGGGCCCATGAATCTGTGGGTGTCCAGTTTGCCTAAGTGGTCTTTGACCCACTCCTCCTTGACTGCAGGAAAGTCTTCATTTCTTCAGTCTTTCTCTCTTACCTCCGGGGACTGGGAATCCTGAGAGCTGGCCTTAGCAGTGAAGACCGAAGCAAAGAAGGCATTCAGTAATTCCACCTTCTCTGCATCCTCTGTCACAAGGGTGCCCTCCTCATTCAGCAGTGGTCCCACATTTTCTCTAGTCTTCCTTTTCCTACCAATGTACTTGTAGAAGCCCTTTCTATTGTCCCTGACCTCCCTTGCCAACTTCAATTCCAGATGGGGCTTATCCTTCCTCGCTGCATCCCTGCATGCTCTGACAACATTCCTGTATTCCTCCCAAGTGGATAGTCCTTTTTTCCACATCATGTACATTTCCTTCTTCCCTTTGAGTTTTTCTAGAAGCTCCTTGCTTGAAGGAAGATGATCATTCTGGTGTAAATGTACAATTAGGACTTAATACCTTGAGTAGCGACTCATAGGATAACTATCACCTTCCCACCAACTAACTTCAGGAGTGATGAAATTTAGAGAGAACAAAAAGGGAAATGGAATTAGAAAAAATGATAAGAATGATTGAATGAAAATGGCTAATAAGCAGATTAGCCATAAGAAGTGTCTACATCTTTGTGACCCTCTTAGAAGTCTTCATCTAATTTCTCAGCATGTGGGGTCAACCAAAAGATTGTGGCAGAATACATGTCCACATGCAGGCAGGGCTTCCCTTTCTGTGCAACTCTGACCACATAATTAAAGTGAAAGAATACACAAATTGTCCAGTCCCAGTGTTCAGTTCAAAAGGGTCTTGCCATGACAGAGAAATCCAGCAATCCTGATGAGTAAAAGAAGGCACCAAAGTGCTTATCTGCTCACGAACTAAACAAGGGTACATTAATTTTCTGATTTATAAATGAGTAAAGCAACAGAAGGGAAACTCTCAAACAAGAGACACTTAGCAGCATCTGACACCTTAAACATTAAATAAACGCTCCTCCACCCACCTGACATTCTCATAACGATGAATGTAGATCTTATGAAACTGGTGTTGCAAATGTTCATCTTCTACATTGGTCATATCATTTATCATTTCCAGGACTACAAACCGTGGTAAGACAGAGAGCACCAACCGTTCCTAAAACAGACAGGAAACCAAAATATCAGTATCAGTACGAATTAGTACTTCACAGGAAACTGATTGAGTTCTGCCCTATTTAAAGAGTTGGATAAGTGGCAATTTAAGATGTGTCACTTCCTTCTCAAAATTCTAGCTCAGGCCATTTGTGATAAGTTCACATTACCAACCTAAGCAGAGAATATGGACCCTTCTCTCTCCTTCTATTCCTAGAAATTCTTCCCTCTAATGTTTTAAGCTTAGTTATTGATCATTTAAAGATCCATCATGCTTATCTCCATTACAAACTTCACACTAAACGTATCAAGCACTGTATTTCAACCAGTGTAGCTTGATTAACAGATACAGGCCAGAATAATTTGAAACTCCTCAGCAGTAAGTAAGATCAAATTTTTGTTATTATTTATCGCAACTGACACATTATGTGTTTAGCATTCTTAAACTGTATAATTAATAATAAAGCTGGAGAATATATAAAGCAAAAATTTGCAAAGGAACATGACTCCACTTAGTGAAATGAAGAGAATCTAGACAAAGCATAGTTGTATTGTCAGAGATTAAAGACGGGGTAATAGAAACTAATGCACACCTGAGAAATATTTTATGGGAAAGATTTAGTCATAGATTAGTTTCTATATTAATAGGGTTACAATAGTTAACAGGAACTAAGTTTTATAGTAACTTGGGAATCTTGGAGTCTTCTCAACAGTCTGTGGCATTGAAGTGCTCACGTCTTTTTGACAAATGGGGCTGAATTTCAAAGTTTCTTTATAACCCTGTGTGTAACATCAGAAACAAGCATTTATAAGTGTGAATCAGGTTTCCAGGATGACTCATCTGGCTTGCGGCCCACTTAACCTCTATTTTGAAAATCCCCCCAGGACAGATTGAGGTCTGAGCTGTTCTACTGGCCCCAAGCTGACCATTCTTTTTCCAAAGGCCTTCTACAACCTCCCTGTCCCATAACGGATTCACATCTGTTCACATCATACAGTAAGGGCTATACAACAGCAGCGAACAAGAGTTCATGGAATATATAGCCTTCTCAAACACCCAAAGGCATGTGGGAGTGGAGAGAGTGGGTTGTTCTGCAGATAACAGCCTCAGAATCACCTCCCTCAACCTGCAGGTCACACTTCTTCTGATGCAGCCCAGGATACAGTCTCCACCCAGAATAAATTAACACACTTAAACACATAAATGGGACTAGATAAAGCAGGAGCTGCATCTGGGAATTTCTAGAACTGCCCAAATTTCCGAGATCCTGTGAGAGTCCATCAGTGTTTAATTAGAAAAGTTCAGTCAATCTGCTTTTGAGGTTGTTTCAGTTTAGTTCATCATGTCCAACTAGTCTGTTATCTCATCTATACAGATGACTAGCCAAGAAGATCCTGGATCGCACAGAGAACTAGTGACGTAGGTCTACTGTGTGAGCAAGCACACACAGGTCTTTAGTGCTAGACCACAACTATGAAAATCAGTTCTTTAGTTACACTTGTAATTTGAGTCCCTTAGCTCTTTCCAGACATGTAGATGTGTTATATAGTTCTCCTGAGAAGGGCTGACTTCTGCTCATGTGCAAAAGGCCTAGTCATGTGTTCTTCTACTGGAGGAAGTTGTGTGAGTTCCCTGAGCTGGCATTGTGTATCCAGGACTCAAGGCTCACATGTCTTTTGACTGACTCATTTAGGTAAGGAGGAATGCAAATGTTTTTAAACAAAGCCATTCAAGCTGGCCCTCTCTACTAGGAAGACTGGAGAACACACTCGGCATTTCTAATGAGCTTTGTCTGTGCCTCAGCAACACTCCGGAAGAGTAAACTTTTGAGACAAGCTGAAGTGACATATAATTATATACATGCACATGTTTATTAAAAATGTATATTATTAATGTATATTAGTAGAATATCAGTGTATATTGGTTTAGTTAGCATATATATATGGCACACCAGTGCATAGTAACATACATATATGCATAGTATTAGTGCATAAGTATGTATATACATAGACATAAAAGTGCTATTTTCCGGCCCCTGTCATAATATAATCATAGAATCATAGAATCATAGAATGGTAGGGGTTGGAAGGGACCTCTAGAGATCATCTAGTCCAACCCTCATGCTAAAGCAGGTTAGCCTAGAGCAGGTTGCACAGGAATGCGTCCAGGCAGGTTTTAAATATCTCCAGAGAAGGAGACTCAACAACCTCTCTGGGCAGCCTGTTCCAGTGCTCTGTCACCCTCACAGTAAAGAAGTTCCTCCTCATGTTCAGGTGGAACTTCCTGTGTTCCAGTTTGTGCCCATTGCCCCTTGTCCTGTCGCTGGGCACCACTGAGAAGAGTCTGACCCCGTCCTCTTGACATCCACCCTTTAGATATTTGTGAGCATTGATCAGATCTCCTCTCAGCCTTCTCTTTTCCAGGCTGAACAGACCCAGCTCTCTCAGCCTTTCCTCACACGAGAGATGCTCCACTCCCCTAATCAACTTCGTGGCCCTCCGCTGGACTCTCTCCAGTAGTTCCCTGTCTCTCTTGTACTGGGGAGCCCAGAACTGGACACAGTACTCCAGATGCGGCCTCACCAGGGCAGAGTACAGGAGGAGGATCACCTCCCTTGACCTGCTGGCCACACTCTTCTTGACTAATTCTTCTAATGACTAACCACACTTAAGTAGGTCCAGGCAAGCCCTTGAAAGATTATTGAATTCTTTCATGAAAGCTCTAGATCATCCTCTGAGAGATTTTACAATGTCCGTATTTCGATGGCTTATCAGTTTGACAGCTTTGGCAGATTTTGCAAGTATCCCACTCAAATCTGTTTCTCTCCAAACTAAACTTTCTTTCTATCTTTTCAAAGTTGGTTTGGATAATCATTTATTGCCTTCTTCTCTGTAACAATCTTTCTGTACTGAAATACTGTTATTTTGTCCTCTTGCCCTCAGTCTTTCTTTTCTAGATGAACCAGATTTGTGCAGTATTGGAATATATCACTCCAAACCACTCTGAGGCAACTCTAGCAGTTTTTCACTGAACTGGCTCCAAATTATTAAACGTCTTTTGCTTAACAGGATTGCAAAGAGTGAAATCTTAGTGAACTAAACAAGACAATGTCAGTTCTGTAAGCTACTTAACACAAAATTTCAGATGACATTTTGGGGAATAAGATAAGTCTAGGGAAAGCCAGATATGAACTTCAAGATCAGGCACATATGGAGATTGTGAAAGAGTGAAAGACTCCGAAGAAGAAAGTCCTCCCAGACAATGTTCATAGAGGAAATACAGTGCAGCGTGAATCTTTTCTTGTATTTTCAAAGCAGTTTTGTGATACCACTGTGGAGAAAACACTTATATAGTACCAAGCCATTTGGAGGATGGAGGTGGCTTCCAGACCCATTCTTCCCTTTCATACTCAGGAAAGGCAGCTATTTCCATAAACCCTTTCTCCATCCCACTCCACCCATTGCACATTAAGGATGTCCCTTTGCAAGTTCAGGAATTGAGATCAATGATGAACCCAGAATGAAGTGGGAGCAAAAATACATCAAGAAATCAGTTTCAGAAAATAAAATGTCTAAAAGTTTCAAATGTCTTTACTGAAAATACGAATATGGAATAAAATATTTCAAAATAATTTCATATAAATATCTGATGAGAAAAAGCATGAGTCCTGAAAATAGCCTTCTAAGTTTTAAGATGTTCAGAAATTCTAATAGATTGCAGCTCTTTAGGTCTAAGTCTTACTCAAGCTTTTAAAATGTTAAGGAAACAAATGGTCCATGATCAATATTGTCAAGAAATTCTTAACTGAGAAGGAGCTGCAAAGTTGGACATAAGCTCAATTCCAGAGGACCCCTGGTGCAGGACAGAGCCCATCTTATAAAATCTAATTAATGGCACAAAGCTAAGTTATCACAAACATGGTAAATATATGTGTTTTGTTTATGACCATTTCTAGGCAGGCTTAATCCAAATCTTAACATTAATTTCTGATTTTTTTTTTGTCAACTAAGCCAATCATGTCTTGCTTTGTGTCCAGTTCTAGCAAGTCAGGTGAAAAATTCATTCTTGCCATCACTTCTTGGCATTGGCCATTTTCTTTTATTTTTATTGTCTTAATTTAGGCTGTAGACCCTAACTTACACAGTATTTGCATTTATTATGCATATTTCTTACTTATTCCTTACATTAGGAGCAGTCTTCTGTTTGTACCTCACCTCTCGACCTCAGAAGAGTTTTGGTTTCCTAAAGGTCTATTTTGGTCTCACTCAGGAGAAATGTGAGGATAAAAGGTGATTTTAGGTTGTTTTAGAATAATATGGTTAATTCTTGTATCAGCTGTAAGGAGAGCACCATCCCTACTGAGTACCATAGGATAAATACAAGTTAAAATGCACTCCACAGATAATACAATGCTTCTTGGCATTGAAATCCTAAATCTTACAAAAGGCAAGGGTTTGAATCCTGACCTTTCAGGTTCTCCTATTGTGGCTGCAGCTCGTCTTCTGCCACATCCTATCACCACAATGATATCTTGGCATTTATATTGGCACTGCTTAGCTTTCTTTCTGCACTGTCTTACCCTCATGGTTGTTTTAGCATGCTCCTGTAATACAATATTTAAGTATGAAGACTGGGTCACTTTTCACAACTACTGAAGTATGTAGCACCCAGGAGTCCTGGCTTCAATTCCTCCATGTACTATCAGTTTTCATAGAATCATAGAATACCAGGTTGGAAAGGACCTCAAGGATCATCTAGACCAACCTTTCATGGCAAAAGCACAGTCTAGACAAGACGGCCCAACACCTTATTCAGCTAAATCTTATAAGTGTCCAATGTTGGGCGATCCACCACTTCCCTGGAGAGGTTATTCTAATGATTGATTGTTCTCATTGTGAAAAAATTTCATCTTGTGTACAATTGGAATCTCCCCAGGATTAATTTATACCCGTTACCCCTCATTTTTTCTATGTGACTCCTTGTAAAAAGGGAGTCTCCATCATCTCTGTTGCCACCCTTTAAGTACTGGAACATGGTGAGAGGTCTCCCCTAAGCCTTCTTTTCTTAAGACTGAACAAACCCAATTCTCTCAGCTTTTCCTCATATGGCAGGATTCCAAGTCCTTTGATCATCTTTGGGGCACTTCTCTGGACCGTCTCCAGCCTGTCCACATCCTTTTTGTATAGTGGGGAACAAAACTGAACACTGAACTGAACTGCTGCCAGGTGTGGCCTAACAAGCATTGTGTAGAGTGGGATAATTACTTCTTTATCTCTGCTGGTGATGCTCTTGTTGATGCAAACCAGCATCCTGGTGGCTTTCCTTGCTGCAGCAGACACTGTCCAGTCATACTGAGCTTGCTGTCCACCAGGACTCCAGGCCCCTTTCCACAGAACTGCTCTCCAGACAGGTAGTTTGCAGTCTGTATGGCACTCATGGATTATGTCTTCCCAGGTGTAGACCTTACACTTATCCTTGTTGAACTTCATAAGGTTTTTGTTAGCCCACTCTTCCAGTCTATCCAGGTATTCCTGTAGGGTGGCTGTCCCTTCCAAAATGTCCACTTCCAGATTTAGTTTGATATCATCAGAAAACTTCATCAGTGTACACTTGATCTCATAATCCACACCACTTATGAAGATATTAAAGAGTGTTTAGCCCAATATCAATACCTGGGGGACCCCACTTGTGACTGGTTAGCAGTTTGAAAAGAAAATATGTATCACCATCCTCAGGGCTCAGCCTATTATCCAGATCCCACCCACCACACAGACCACTTGTCCATAATGCATCAGGAGGCTGTGGGAAACGGTATCAAAAGCCTTGGAGAAATCCAGGTGGACAATGTCCACCAGTCACCTTACATCAACTGAGCAGCTTACTTTGTCATAGAAGGTGAAAAGATTTGTCAAGAATGATTTGCCCTTGGTGAATCCATGCTGGCTTTTCCCAGTCATGTGCTTCATTTGACTTGTGATAGCCCCCAGGAGGATTCGCTCCATAACTTTCCCAGGGATTGAAGTAAGACTGATGGGCCTATAATGTCCTTGATCCTCCTTTAAGCCCTTCTTGTAGATGGGGGTGACATTGCCTTCTTCCAGTCTTCTGGGACATCCCCCAATCTCCATGACTTCTCAAAGATTATGGAGAGCGGCCTCTCAGTGACATCAGCCAACTCTCTCAACACCCTCAGTGAATGACACCTGGGCCCATCGATTGTAGGGGTCAAGCTCCTGTAATAGTTCTCATACCAGCTCTTCCTTCACTGATGATGGATCTATGTTTGCATTGACCTGGATTTTTGTTCCCAAGGCCTGGAGCCCAAGTGTGCTGTTAAGGACAGAGGTGAAGAAAATGTTGAGAACCTCTGCCTTTTCAGCATTGTTGGTGACAAATTCACCTCTCCTCTTTAATAGTGGGCCAATATTTTCCTTCTGTTTCTGCTTGTTATTTACGTACCTGAAGAACCCTTTTTTGTAGTTTTTGACATCTCTGGCCAATTTCCATTCAAGCTGGGCTTTTGCTTTTCTAACTGCATTTTCTTGTGGAAGATTAAACGTGTTATATACACTTCCTGTTTTCTGCTAGAGAAACTGATGTTGAGGTTGTTGTGAGGTAACTCGATATTAGGAGGCTATAACATAAACTGATACTATCCAGGCTGTGAGGTATGTCCCTTCTTGAGGGGAAAACATTGTTCAGAGAGAACAAAACTAGGTGGAATGAGAGCAAAAGGCAAAACAATCATGAAAATGCTGGTTGATCCCAGCAGGATTAGATGATGTGGATGAAATATAGCTATAGGTGAAAGCTGAAAAAATTAAAGAATCCCTCCCCAGCATTTGCAGGAGGCAAAATAGTTTCTAATTTACAACTTTTACAGTGAAGATCAAGAATTCCCACTCTGAGCAGTCTTAGCCAGTCGTTACTAAACAATCCCCAGCTACAATGAGAAGACATTCTGGATAAACACCTTCATTTGTCTAGACGGCAGCCCCAGCTGAGGTGAACTGTACGTTTACTTAAGAAGGCAAAACAGATGCTGCTAATAGCTTGTGCTCCTGTGGAGGTGTGTAACACTTCACTCTTAAGATGGCAGCTTTCTCCTGGACTTCTGCCTGCATAACATGCTAAAACAGAAGATGAGAAAAACGAGATTCTACTAATCTCTAATCCATCTGTTCCATAAACCTTTAATAAATGAAGGGCTGTCTTCAGGAGGGAGAGAAAAAAAATTATGCAAGGCAGTGATAGCTGATATAGAGCAGGCAGTGAGCTATCATGCAATGAGCTCATCCTTTATTCTGGTAAAAAGCCCAGCTCAGACCTTCTGTTTCCCTATACAGGATGGTACTAATTTTAGCACATCTGCGTTGTCTTGACTTTCTCCACCCTTCCCACTTGGGAATTCTGCCATCCTCCACTCTTCTTCTGATGTGTGAACACTGGATACGGCACTTGTGATAGCAAGAAAACCAGTCCCTCAGGAGGTCCTTTACACTCCTGCAAAACCAGGTTTTCACAGAAATTTCTAGACCTCATGTAGCTCCACTCTCAAGCAAATGTCCCATGGCATCTTAAGACGGCATGTTGGGAAGAGCTGCTGATTGATATACCAGGAACTAGAAATATTTTGGATATTTTGTGTCCTTCATTGTCCTATAACACAAGACACTTCTTAGGCTATATATTCTCTTATTCCTTCACTATTAAGATGCATTGCTTAATATGACCATATAATAAATCCAACCTTTGAATAAATCAGATAAGTATTTCAGGGAGCCATATGATTAAAGTGTTCAATGAGCTCCTGTGAAGATACTTTCACAATAGCACAAAATCTTTTCACTGTAAAAAGAAATATGTTATTTCCCACCTTATCCTCGTAGGAAGACAAATAGGAATAACAATTCAAAAAGAAAAAATACAAAAAAAACCCCCCCAAAAATACAAAAGCAAACAGAAATCCTAGTTATTATTGAACTGTTTATGAAATCTGTGATAAGAGAACATAAAAAAGGCCATTTTTTCATAGACGTATGGCTAAAATGGATAATGTACTTTTTTCACAACAGGAAAAGCTTACATTCCTTGTTCACATTAACTTAAGAAGGTATCAAGCAATGGCTTTAGAATGTTTATTTAAAATAAAATATAGCTCACTTGACACATGTTCACTAATCCAAGAAAAATGTGCCCAGTCCATTTGATATCTTAACCTTCATGCTACTCATTCAGGTAAGTTAAAAATTCTTGGCTGCACGTAAGGTCTGGTAATGACCCATAAAAACAGAGGTTAATTAGTATGCCTCTGCAACAGTCCTCCTCTATTAATAGTGTAGCATGTGAAGAACTCTTGTCAGGATCACAACTGAAAGTGCACGTATAACTCATGACACTATTCTGTATTATATGTTTCATGCTATGGAGGGACACTGCAAGAAAAATAACATGTAAGTATGTATGTATGTGAGTGTGTGTATGTATCTATACATATTTTTATGAGACACTCCAGCCACCAGTCAATTCTCTGATACCAAAACATTCAAATGCCAGAAAATTCTTCCCTCGATGGGCATCAGCAGTCCTTTGCTGTTCCAAGCTGCTCTTACACCACACTAGACTGACAGGGTGGTGGGGGTGTTGAACCCCTTCCACAAATTTGGCACTGAGAGATGGACCTTAGTGTGGATCACCTCCTTCCTTTCTTTTCCTACAGCTGATGGTAATGTTCTATGGACCAGGATGTGTCCCTCTTCACAGGCCTTTCATATCACTTTTCTTCAATCTAGAAGTTAAAAAAGATTTTCAGTTACCCAAGAATGAGTGTCAGGTCACTGTCCCCTTCATATAAAGATCCTTGCCACTTAACTCCCCTTTAAACTAGTTAAGTATTATTATTCCTGTTTCACAGATGTAGATACCATGGCAGAGAACAGTGCAAATGTGCGGGGGTCATGCAATAGAGCAGTAACAAATCACAGAAAACTGCAATTTTTTTAGTAGTCTTCTGTGCCTTACTATTTGCATGATTAAAGAATTCTCACATTTCTAGTCAGTCTCTCCATTAAGGTGTTTTCAGAGAGGAAGGGAAAGACATGAGAAAAAAAATTTCTTCTCTTTTTCAGCGAAAGGCCTAATAAAGAAGTGTCATGAACTCTAGCGTGAAGGAAACTATGTTATCCAGCTTTGTTGAAAGCTTGCTAGTTGAGCAATTGGCTAAGTGGAGAAAATTCAAAGGTGAGATGCAGTAGTGGTAAGTGGTTTGAAAAGGAACAGAGATATATTTGTTCAAGAGAAAAGACATAGAAGAAACAAGATAGTAACAAAAGGATGTTATAAAAGAGCTAAGAGCTGATGATCTATTCTCCTGTTAATAATTCATGACAACAATCAGCCCTAGTCTTTAAGATGAAGTAGTCAGAGTTTAGAGTAAATAAATGAAAAAAGAGCATCTAACCAAAGAATAACCAAGTAAAAGAAAAAAGACCAGTAGAAATCACTGAATGTAACAAACTGATGGTAGAATTCAGGTCTGGATTCACACAACTGAATTTTTGTGACTATAATGTAGGTATGCCTAAGCTTCCATTTTGTCCAATGAATCTGGAGAGATACTCAACAGATCAGATGTAGATGACTACTTTGGTGTCACTACAGGTGTCTCTGGGCTCCGTTGTCTGTATTGACTAGAGCTCAGCTGACCGTAGCAGGACCTCAGAGGTGCAAAGAGCATATAGTCACATAGCTTAGGAGGTGTCTAAACATGGCACTGACTCCTACCCAATCTGCTCCTTCAAGAAAATTAAGAACAGTGAAATAAATCCTGCAGTGATAAAGCAAATTAACTTAATGAGTCACATATGTCTGTTTAAAGTCCCAAGACTAACATTGATACTTTCTCTAATGCCCACTCCTTGTTTTATGCCTCTACAATAGTCATTATTTGTTGAACAACTTCTCTGTGATCTGCATGCACTGATGACTTGTGTTCATCGTACTCAAGTTGGGGGTTATTAACAGTGCTTGCAACAGCACAAATCTAGCTAGGTAGATTAATAGAAAAGTAGCACACATCTCTGATGAGTAAATAACAATCTTTGGATCAGGTTTTGAGAAGAGTCAATTAACCAGTGCACAAGGTCTCAGTCTTGTGAATAAAAATTTAACTGGACACTTTTACACTGGGGCTGATAAAAAAGAACAAAATATCAACAAGCACAAAACATCAACAAGAAGTCTGGGACCTGCAGGAAGTTGCCAAGAGGAAGGTCAAACTCCCCAAGAGTTCCCTGCAGGCCATGTGAGGGCATCACACCTGCAGGGTCTGCTGTCTGCATAAGCTCCTTGCACCAACTCTCCTTAGACAGTACAGGGCAATTGACGAAATGCTGCCTATACTGCCCTGGGATTTTCCTTTGTTTCTCAACATCTTTATTGGGCTTGGTTTTGCGAAGGGATGAAAAGCCTCTCTTGACTGACAGTTCAATTCAAGTTTTGTTCTTCCTCTTCTACACATACTTTCAGATGGGTGAACCTACATATATTTAATGGGAGGAAGTCTTTGAATCAGGATACGAGTTGCTCATGGCTGTTCTCAAAATACTTCTGTAAAACTGGAGTGGACATACACCAGAAATGTTTAACTCAACGGGGACTAGAGAAACCGCTCCATGCTTTTTGTCTTGATTTTTAAAAATAATTTTGCCAGAACCATCAACCTGGGTTTAACAACATTTACAATTAGTATCATAGAGGTTTTATGGTCTTAAGCACTGGACTTAATAGGATGACAAAAGGGCTGTTTAGAACAGTGATTTTATCCTTTCTGGACCACATGAGCTTTTGTTAAGTTTAAGGGAAGTAGATAAGAATGGTATTGTTTTCTACTGAAAAACTGACAATATTCAGAATAGAAGTAGTTATTGTAGATGTCACTCTAGAAAATGGGAATTAACACCTCTCATTGTGATGAACAGCTCTAAAAAGAAATTCTTTCATTCCTACTTAGTGCACAACGGACAGTCTATTTGCATCAGTTCTTTCATGTGCGTTATCAAGACAACGGCAAGTAATTAAAAAATATAGAAGGAACTGACACATGTAATATGTTCAGACTTGTGGGGTTATGAGGTTGCCTGCTAGCTTTTACTACCTACTGCTGCAGTAGGCAATATGAGCTATATCAACTTTCTTTTATTTGAATTCAGGCAGTTACCATTCCCACTCATCCCATCCTTGGCTACGTGTTCCATTAGGTATCTGCTGTTCTGAAAGAGAAACAAGGCCAGATCAGACAGGAGGTTTTGGAGTCTCCTTTTGTTTAGCTATTGGCTATGAAACATGACTAGAGTCTTATCCAAATTGATAACCCAATGTTTATTAGAGTAATTTCTTTTTATAATGGTGCCTAATTACTTATTAACCGAGAAGTGTTATATAAAGTTTATGGTAATGCAAGAAGGAAGATGTTTCTTCCACACAGTCTTGTAGGAAGGACATTTTATCCAATTGTTTCCTCAACACTATTGTCCAGAACAGTGTGAGACAATATATGTGACACATGCTGAAAGGAAGGACTGCAAGATACTGCTGGTCCTTTGCTTTGTTTGGATGATGAATAGTTTAAAGATTCAAGTACCTGAAGTCACATTACAAAATCTTGGCAGCACTTGATGATTGCCACTCTATTGCCAGGTGTCAAAGGAGGTGCCTTTCTCATGAGCCAGTTGGCTATGTAAGAATATTGCAATCTTAATGCCTGCTTGTCCTGTGCTCCCTGAGCATCAGGGTTGCCAGTTTGTATTTTCATGCCTTTCCAGTATCATTTTGGCTTCACAAACACTTAGCTCATCCTGTAGCGTGCTGGGAAGTGGTGGAACAACCCTCTGTGTTGATTTTTTTGGCGTGGTATCCACTACTGCTGCTGCACGTATCTTTTAAGTAACAAATTGTATTTCTCCATAAAATACTTACAAATTATTTATAAAATATTTTTTTAGAACAACATGATTAATCATGAAACTGAGTGCAGCTGATCCTTACACTGTATGGTACTGATGCAATGAATCATCTCACTGTAAGGCTACATGAGCACCACTAACTTGTACGAGAGAGGGTGGGAGCACACATCTGGGGATAAGAGCTGCAAGGAGCAAGTCTGCATTCCTTGGCAGTAGTGGCCAACTGTTAGATCTGTTACACTAGATAATGAAATGATCTCCTGACACTGCTTTGTCATTTGAGCTGTCTCTTAGCTTAGGCAATAGGAGCTACAGGTCTCAAATTCAGTGCCCATAAGTATCTATACTGACAAGTACAAGCAACGGTTAATAATTCCAGAACCTCTGGATCCTAACACATGATCTTTTACCTCCTGAATGAAGAACATGTTAGACTTGAATTACATAAAAAACATTATCTGGACCACAGAGATTCTATTAATTGTGATGCTTTTAAGGACAGTTTTTTTAAAGAGTCCACCTACATTCATTCCAGGATACTAAGGAAAGTTAGCATAAAGTTCTGACCCTAAACAAGAAATAAAAATGACCTTAAAATGGGTAAGTATATTCAGAGTTCAGGAAAGGTACTAGCCTGGTGAATTTGAAGCTTGGAATTCTTTATTTAAGCAGAGATGACTGTACTGCAGACCAGCTGGCAGAAGTGTCTTATCACAGTAGGGGGCTGAAACTATTTCATTCCCCTTTGTCCACTTCCCTGAGACAATCAGCAAGAGTCACTAGTCAGTGGCAGCTGTGATAATGGCTTTTTTTTTTTTATTAGACACCTCTCTCTTTAGCAAGGAGCTGAGAACATGGGAGGCACAGGCCACCAAAACTTGACCATGAACTATCAGTCCCATTCACTATCAACCAGTGCAGCATTTAAACAGCCTGGTTTAGAGATGAAAATAAACCCCAGAGATCTTCAGAAAGTAGTTTTACCACTAGTGAATCCAAAGCCATCTATTAAAGAAGGGAAGCAGAGGTTTCCTTCTCAACAATTTCTTCTAGGGGAAAGCCCCAATGCGTGAAGTCCTGACACTATCTGTGATTATTTTTCTCCTGTATAAATTGCAGTTCAGGATCTGTTTCTCTAGCATTGGCTGTAAATACTATTCTGTTTGAGTCTATGTGACTACTCCAGATTTGCAAAGAATGAGGACAAGGCAGAGGATCATTTTTTTTATCTTGATTTTACCTTAGATTTCTACTTGAAAGCAAAATGTGGGGGTTATTCTCTGTTGATAAGAAACATCAGCAGCAAATGTGAAGGAACAGCATCTAAAATCTGACATGTAAAATGTGTTTTCTACTGCAAGTGTGTTGAGCATATGGGATGTTTTGAGAGAAGAAGATGCAGAAAATTTGCATGCTGGTCCTGGGACGTGTTCCCTGGTATCTACAAAAGCATAAGTGCATGTAAATATTGCTTCTCCCCACCCCAATAAGCAGGAAAATTCTGTCAATGGACTTAGGAAACAGATGACATTCTGAAACACAATATGGATAAGGATTGTAAAGAACAAGACAAAGTTTGCATATTCCTTTGCTTGTTGGATTAACCAGTATATTATACTTTGACTATGATCCTCTAAACACCAAAGGATCAATTCTGAGGATAAATTTCTAGTCAGATCATGGTTCCTTAGAGAAAGGGGCCAATATGAAAGAAAGTCTAGATAACTGTGAAACATTTCTGAGCTCCTCACATTCAACAGACGATTTCCTATAAATAAGAAAGCTGTCTAAAGAGCAATATCTAACCAGAGATTGACACAGAATTTTTAATTGGGAGGTTATTGCTTGCCCTTTAAAAATAAAACTCTTGTGATCAGCGTTTTTATTTACGAAGCATTTTAAACTACTTCTACAATGAAAAAGGAAGGTCATGTGATCCCTGAAATTCAGATTACTCTTTTCTAAAAACAAATCTAGTTTATCCTCATGCCACTTTAGAGGGATTTTCATATTCTTAGCACTAATATCAAAAAGGATGAAACAGTGTTTAACCCTCTTAAAGTGTCCTTTTCAATCCTAGTCCGATTTGCTCTTACTTTAAATGTTGCAAAGTACTGATGGTTGATTAAAATCTAGATCTGTAAGACCTTGGTAAAACCTACACAACATATAAGTTTCTTTAAAAAATCCTCAAACCAACCAAACAAACAAACAGAATTCATCAATCTGCAGAGAGCTTCTTAAAGCTGTAGGAAACAGATTGTTGCAGAGGAAAGTGTGAAAAAAAATCCTCTGGAAGTAGAGGTAGAAGGGAAACAAATTGTCAAACAGAATAGTTTTCTAACGGAAAAAGGGATTAAGACAGGATTACATTTTTTTTCACAGATAACAGGCAGGAGAGGCTAAATATGCTAACAGCAGACTGTTATGAAGACCAAGAGGTGTCTTCTCCTTCTACAGCCCTCACATTTGTGCTGGAAAAACAGAAGGTGTGTTCATTCCCAGAACACAAAAGAACCCTCTTCTCACCTGGACAAATGGTTCTTTAGGGTTGTTGAGTTCAAGTCCTTTGTGGAAATCAGATTAAATAATATCCAAACTGTTTTAACTTTCAAAATGAGCTTGGATTGAATTTGTGGAATCCCCTATGAGGAAGAGACTAGCTGGAACGTGGGTGTCTAGTAAGCCAGTGGCATGACTTGCAGCGAGGAAATGTCTGCTAGAGCGTTCTCATAGAGAACTCTTCTCATTAGATCATTAGATTGTTTTTCTTCTTGTCCCCCATTAATTTGACTAAACCCGCAATTATGCCTGCAGATGCTTGTCTTCACCTCACCTTGATTGGAAATTTCCCCGGAAGCCAGGTGGATCAGGTATGATGTCAGCCTGGACCTTCTCATCTGAGTACTCCTTGCAGGACAAGAGGTAGATTGTGGTTGTTCCCCACAAACACTGTCTTAATTGCTCTTTCTTCACCTCTGTCTCCTCTGCCAGCATGCTAGACACTTGAGAAAATATTCACAAGGCTTAGGGAAGACATTGAGAAGGAATCTTATTTCCATATAAGAGGACGTTCTCATAGCGGAGTTCGAGATGATGACTGCAGAGAAAGGGGTTTACTTGCTAAAGACTGTGTTAGAGTGGGATGTAAAAAATGCAGCTAAAGATACTAACACATTGTGGTTTTAGTACCCTCTAGCACTAGCTGACTCCACTGAAACTGCACAAATGTAGTGCTAAAGTAGAATGATTTTCTCTATTTGGCTTCTCAGGGCTTAAAAACTGGAGGATTTCTTTCTGATTTGAATTTTAGTCTCTCCCAATAGCTAAGCACAGTAGTGGTAGTGCAGCTTTGCTGGTGAGCCCTGTGCACCTGGTAAGGAGTTTTCTTTTCATGAATGATGCAGAACCTGCTACAGTGAGAACAAGAACAAACACCTCACCAGAGGATGAATATAAGCATCACACAGATCTGGACTGATTTCACCTGCCATCTCAAATGACTGCAGACAATAACCTCCTTCGATAAGACAACATTAGGTGCCCTAAATCTACCAGAAATAATGAAAACAAAATGTTTCAGAGAGGCTTTATGACTTTTTTTTTTGAACACTAGTCCAATCCAAGGGTTATTCATGTTAGTAGGATACAGTCTAACTTTGCTTAGCTTGAAAGCAGCCTCCCACCCATATTTCTCTATTGCCTTATCTGGGCTTCATTAGTCTCATTGGTCTAGAGATGTCTTGGATGGAGAATAGAAGTGTGGCCATCATATAGAAGTCTCATAAGTATGAGTAAAATTACTTTTCTCTGAATAGCAGTCCTGTAATGTTGTGACCTTATTACAAGGTAAGCGGTAAGTGCTGGACTGATTTTTAAAGCTACTTAGCTACTTAACTTCTGTGATGTTCCCTTCCCAGTCACTTTAAGTCTCCATTTCCAGCTTCAGTCATAAGAAATTTGTAACTAAGTGAACTACTAACCTCCTTGCACAATAATTGTTTTCAGATATTTATAGCTTGGCATATGTATGTGTGGTGGAGGAAGAGGCAGAGTGACAAAGTTATCTGAGAGACTCTTTATAATTAAATGGTAATATTTGAGGGTTTAAAATATTAGACAAATTTCAAGTAAAGAGGAATTGCTGGAGAAAGAGTAGGTAAGGACACCAGAGATATATTATAAATTTTATTCTTCATAAAGTCATCATTTCAATATGTGTCTGGATTTAATATGTCACTCATTTAAAACTTAGGGATTTTGTAGATGAGAAATAGAAATGAAAATGAAATTTAATTCAGGTTCCTGCTCTTCATTGAGGGCAATTTCACAGTATTTTCACAATGAGGGAAATTACATATTCATTACTTTTAAAGTTTTGCAGTAGCTAATTGAGAAAATAAGTTATACTTTCTATTTTCATTGCTCAGATAAAATGAAAGAAGAATTATCTGCTCTGTACTTGCAATAAAATTAAGGTAAAAAGGAAGACATTGTTTTTGAAGTGATTATTAACGAATTACAGCACTGAGTGTCAACCTTTTCGAAACACATTGATATAAAATCAAAATATTGACCCAAAATTTCAAACGATTAGTCAAAAGTGATGATATTCTTGGAACTAAATGGACTAAGAAAACTGAGAACCACGTGTTTGTTGTTTGTTCATAATTACAATGTGTTGAAAACGAAACTGGAGGACTTTTTATGGCTGTCATTTTTGGTTGGTTGATAACTACATATATTAAGCATAAGCAGCTGACCACATTTCATTAGAAAATATTTAGATTAAAGACTTGATAAATAACTTGTAAAATGAGACTGTTTTTACAACATATTATTTTGTCTGGGCTACATTCTCTAGCTTGCGTCTCTAATATTTCTTTCTATAACACAGATTGTCTGGTACTCAACAGCAGTGGAGTCTCATTTAACTAAGTCAAGCTCTGAAATGTTTTAGATCTTCACCAAAATTCTAATTTTGTAATGAAGTAGACACAGATGTTCCCTCAGTTTCACGGTGCTGGGATTTGCAAATGGTGTCGCACAGATAATGTCGTACAGTTAAGTGCATAAACATCATTAGCAGTGACTGCTGGAGTACTTCTTTGTATCCACAGTACTGTTCAGTTTACTAATAGAGTAATTAGAGTTAGAAAATTCATTGTAATTGAAAATACTAATATGTACTTGTTAACAACTGCAGGTGCTTAAAAATTAAATAATAATTAAAAAATCAGATCTTTAATCAATTAGTAACTTTTGAAAATAAAAATAAAATTCCTTACTTTCTGAAATAGTTCTAAAAATTTACTCAAAAGTCTTGTTGAGTGTAAACAGGGATGGGAGAGGAAGAACGAAAAAAGATATAGGACCTTAATTGTAAAGAGTTTTGAAAACACAGAAACTGGAAATTAAGTCACTTAAATGCTTTGAAAAACTTTAGCCAGGCTCCATAAAGTCTTTTCCATCATACAGGTCTACACTTTGCCCTCTTCCTTCCTGTGCAGTAAACGTGAATGAACTTCAATTAGTGTAAAAGCTGAACTTGCACCTGAGGATATATTCTGTGGATAACGAACCAATGGAATTAGTTCAGATTTACAGAAACTATGCATTGCACACCGACATTTCTACAGAGCAAAATGACTTTGACTGTCAAGCTGGAAAACTCCACAACAACTCTGAAATAGACCAAGGATTCCTTAAACCCTGAAAACCCCACAAAAGGAAGAGATCATAGTCTGCTGGATAACAAAGACATCTGGAAAACAAACGATCACATCTAACTCTCCAAATTTCAGCTTTGAATAGCACAACGAAGAACGAAAAAGAGTTTTTTTCCCCCTAGTGGGATTTTGGTGGTTTCACCTTCTATTTTCATTGCACTCTACAAAAAAGCATGATGGCAAATGAATGAATGAAACTGCTGTCCCTGGAAAAATATCAGCTCATCTATATGAAATTTATCAAGAGATACAGAACCATCTCTTGCTTTAAACCACAATACAGAAGCTGATATGGCAGAAATTTTAAATTTGTATTCTTGAAAATCTGCAAACACTAATTAGAAGATTGTTAAAAATCTCTAGAACATGAACAGATGCTTACATATCAGTGTTATTGTTTCCTTCTACAGCTCCACATGTCTGATGGTACCTCTCGCTTGCCTCTAAAATATAGATTATAAAATGTTGGCTCACAATTGGATAACTTTCCATGACCAGCTCTTTTAGGCATTGCACAACACTGAATAAAGATAGCAATAGCATTTACATTTATTAGAATAATGGATGATTAGAGATGACAAATCTAAGGGATATTCAGCAATTGGAAAAATTATTTTGAGAGTACAGAAATTTGATTTCTTATTTTTAACAATGCACAGTAATGAACCAGAAGCATATCTGAAGCATTTATATAATCTTTATAATTATAAAAAATTGGAGTCTTATTCTGCAATTACTTATGACAGAGCATATAATTCCTTGTTGTATTTTTTACTCATGTCGTTTTTTCTTTAATTTTACTGGTCTTCTGATTTAAACAAAGTAAAGACTAAACCAGACCCTATGGGACCTATCTGGCAAGCTGTCATATTTCATATAATGTGTAATATGTATGACATATCAATACAATTACTCATTGTAATTACATATTATTTTCAGTTTAAGGAGTGGAAGCTGTGTAGAGTGGAAACAAACCTTGAGAGATTTTAATTACATCACTCATTACTATAAAAAGTAGCAGTACCACCACTGGAAGACCCCAAAAGTTTGACTCTGCTGTAAGAAAACTGAAGTTTAGAGAGTTTGTGAGAAGTGGATGAGAAATAAATCAAAGAACAGAATTCAGCATTCCAAATTCCATGAAAGTATTAACAAGAAAAGTTACACAAGTTATTATTCCTCTATTTTCTCTGTATATTTTTAGCTCCACAGCTGTATTTTTATAAATATTCAGAAATCACATCACAACTATTGGCCTGCACACAATTTCCCCCAGTTTCCCCCCCTTTCATATATCATATATATATTTTCTGGAAAGTCATAGAATGAATTTATTAAACTTCATCAGGATCTAATCCTTACTTTTTAAAATGTGTTATACATTAAGAGGTAATATGATTTTTACATTCATGTGAACTACAGATCACCTGTATCATGAAATTTATATCTTCAAGGTAGAAAAAAGTTAGCAGTGACTGAATTACTGCCTGTGGATACTGATCAAGTGAGCATGAATAAGCAGCTCAAGAAAAGCAGTCACCTAAAATATGACATTGCCAGTCTTCTTAAAGGAAATATGTTAGAAATTGCTTAAATGAGCCACTACTTCAGAAGTAAAGGGAAAAAATAGAAGACTGAGGGAAACAGGCTCTCCATTCCTCAAGACATTCCAGTATTGGACTATTTTGTCATTGCTGTTGTCCCAAATACAAATGAAAAGCTGAAAATTATATTACATTATTTATATATATGCGTATATTTACAGGTGTGTGTAATAACACAGTTCCGAAGTTCCAACAAAATTAATTGGAAATATTTCAAAACTTTTATTCCCAAATTTTGGGTTAGTTTATCATTAAACTGAGTTTTAGAAGAGATCTTTCATTCAGTGTCCTGATCTCTGTATTTTTCTCTTGTGGGTATTTTCCTTGGCCTGAATATATTTGCCCTTATGCATTTCCAGTCATATGATGCCTATGACACACTACTTTGGTTACAGGTAAGTCACAACTGCAGTGGGGTAACTGCCTAGGAAGTTCTGCCTTCAGGGGACAGCACAGCCCTGAAGCCTTCCAAGACACTAGGATAAGACAAAACGCACAGTTCAACATTGACTGATTAAAAACAATTATTTCAGATCCAATCCCTACTTCCCCCTTCACCTAAAAAAAAAATCTGATTTTTTAAAACCCACCCAAATGAAAACAATCTGTCTTCATTTTCCTAATAGGAAATAAAATTTCTGTAAAATTGAATTTCCCAGTAAAAATGATGTCTTTGTCAAAATTTCATTTTCCATGAGAAAATAAAATCATTCTAATGGAAAATCCTCAGAATCATCTGGAACAGGGAAATCTCCTAATGTTTTATAAAGATTTTTCCAATAAACTCTACAAAGGAATGATCAAAGTAAAGATTTGAATGATCATTCAAACAAAGAATGATCAAAATGTTAGTTTATAAAAGATTGCACAAGAAAAGAAGTGCAAAATACTCCAAACTCACAAAAATGTGGTCCTACAGTGAAAATAAGAACAGAGCATCCTAGCTAGCATCCATCAAAGCCTCTTCAGTCAGCAATGGCTGGAGAGATGTTCTGGCACAGGCAACTTGCATTACTCAGCACAGTCATGCATTCATGCTGAGTCATTAGGCAGTAAAGTCTAGAATATGACATCTTCCTAGATCTCCATGTAAGAGCATGCCTTTCGAGAAGTCACTGAAATAAAAATGAGAAGCAGTAAATCTATTTATACAACTGGACAAAAAGAACAGACAAGTTCATTTGAGAATGAACTAGCAGTGTAACACACACACACACACATGCGCGCGCACGCGTGCGCACATTTATGTATGTTGTATTTTTACCTTAATGCAAGTTTTTAAATAGCAAGTGAACCTTTTTATATTTTGGTGGGAATGCACAATGTGTATAACATGCTACATCTCATTTTTGCTCCCTTGGTACAAAATAATAAGCAGGAAATTTCTTTTTACTCGATGCCCCTTATTCTGAATTGGAAAAGATGATGTATTTAAGAACAACCATACCTGCTCAAATCAAAGACTCACCTAACCCAGTATGCTATTGCGCATAGTGGTCAAAAGGAGATTTTTAGGGAAGAGTTTTAGACCAGAGAAAGCATATGGTGATACTTCCCTGCAGTGGCCTTCCAGCTCCAAAAATTCATCTGTGAGCGAGATGTGATGTTTTAGTGTTTTCTCTGCTCAGAGTTCACTTCTATGAACTTGCCTAGTTTTCACTCGACTGATACAAGTTTTAGCATCCATAACATTTTGAAACATGAAGTTCCCCAGCTTAACCCCTCTTGTATAAAGAACTGTTTTTAAACACCTGCCAGTTGCTGTTTTATTTGATGGCTTCTTCCTCTTGTATGGGAAAGGACAATGAACAGCCATTCTCTATTCATGCTTTTTCCCAGCAAAAATCTTTAAGATGTCATCTCGGATCGATACACACCAGCAAAATAACAGCATGAAACTCACTTAATCTGTGCAAATCAGATGGCATCACATTGGAGTCAGCAAGGCTACAAAAGCCCAGTCTTGTTCTATTATCAATTCCAGTTAATACAAAAATAAGATTGTTTCTCCAATACCTGTCGCTGATTTTCTGTCTCTAGTCTCAGTCTGGCTTCTACACATCTTCTTGTCTCCAGGAAGGCTTGACGTTGTGCTCTGTCTGATAGGTAGCTAATGAAGATTCCTGCGGTGTTCATACACATAAATAACACTGCCTGAGCAGCTATCTGCAATGAACAACAAATAGATTTTGATGAGACTGAAGCAGAAATATCTGTTTAAAAAGAGAGAGAGACAGAGAGAATGACTGCTCTGCAATCGTGTGGGCTGTTAAACTAAACGGTTAGGAAAGTTTGCATAAAATAATCTCTTGGATCTTAATTAGAGGTATCAAACGTATAAAATTCTCTCTGCCTTGAGGAAGAAATATGCAGTATTTGGGGGCATTAAACTCTAGTTGAACCACAAATTATGTTTCCAAGAACTGACTCACAGGGCTCTAGTCAAGAATGATTACAAACATAATTAACAATTTGATTTTGCACTGCCTCTTCTGTAAAAGCAACTTTGTGATTTGTTCCATGCCTTAGTTTGAGAACAAGGCCATATTAAGGAAAGCAAAGAGTGCCAGTTAGCTGAGGATTAATATCAGTGATAACAGTTATTCTGTTATTATTGACCAAATTAAATAAATTCATTTTCAGCTAATTCCAAAGCGCAAGCTTGCACATCTGAATCCTGAGCCATTTGACAGGGGAAGCTGAAAGGGTAACCAAGTGCTTGCATAGCCTTTACCTGTGTACACAGACCTTTTCTTCACGGATGCCTATGTAAGAGCTGCACTGTTTTTCCTTGTAGAAGGTGAGTCACAGTTTCGTCCTTTGCAATGTGAACTTAAAAGAGCCAAATGGGAGTGGATGCTTGGACAGTGTAGATGCCTGTAGCTTATTTGTCTTTCATTGACACCCCTTTTTGATCTGTATTTTTGTAAGGCAGAGCACATCAACACCATGGAGGAGAGGATTGTTTGGGAAACTGAGTAAGAAACATAAAATATTTGCAAGCACTAGGGACAGAACACAGACCTGCAGTTTTAGAAACTTTATCCGATACCTCATCCTTCCTATATGGTACAAATTTGTGTGAACTCCTCTGAGTTCCTACTTAGAGTCACAGAATCGTAGAATCATTTAGGTTGTAGAAGACCCTTAAGATCATCAAGTCCAACCATTAACCACTAAACCACGTCCCTGAGCACCACATCTACACGTCTTTTAAATACCTTCAGGGACAGTGTCTCCACCACTTCCCTGGGCAGCCTATTCCAGTGTTTGTCAACCTTTTCAGGTGAAGAAATTTTTCCTAATATCCAATCTAAACCTCCCCTGGTGCAACTTGAGGCCATTTCTTCTTGTCCTATCACTTGTTACTTGGGAGAAGGCACTGACACCCACCTCACTATAACCTCCTTTCTCGTAGTTGTAGAGAGCAATAAGGTCTCCCCTCAGCCTCCTTTTTTCCAGGCTGAACAACCCCAGTTGCCTCAGTTGCTCCTCATAAGACTTGTGTTCTAGACCATTCAACGGCTTAGTTGTTCTTGTACCAAATTCTTGATTCTGTCTTTTTTTAACTTGAGAGGGTCAAGAGTGAAAAATAATTTCAGAAGTCATTAGTATTCCTCAAACACATCATGTAGGGTGAATCCGCTCTGACTGCTACCTTAGACAGAGAAGCCATTGGGGCACAGTGAACCAGCTGTAAGTCTGCAGACTGCAGCTGCCATCTTCTTGCCATAGTCCAGTAACTGCCACTGTGCTGATGAGGTCCCTCTGAGCGCACCCTGTCTTGCAGGATCACACCTCTTTCCCAGTGGCAGACCAGCCATGGAGTGGGAACGGGCTGCATTACCCTGTGGCCACATCACCTGCACAGCAGAACTGTCTCGGCTCTGGCAGCTGTGGGCCATAATGCTATGGGTGATAGCTACGGGATCATAATGACATCAGAATAGCAATGCCAGGATAGATCAAATGTTCATCGGTCAGGATCCCATCTCTGATATCACACAACAGAGAGTGCCCAGGTAGGAGTACAAGGCTAAAACAGTAGATACAAGAATAAAGCAAGCATTCAGTGATGTTTTGTCAAAACAGTCTTGAACCCTCCAGCAATCTGTGGTTGTAGAACATTGTGGGCTAGAGGTTGTATTTTTGTGGTATTATCTGATAATCAATCAGTACCCCTAAAATCAAAGTGTGTCTTGTCCTAATAGATGAGAGAAAACATTTAGCAAAACTCCCTAATCTCATTGTGATGCTGTGCCTCAGATCTGCAGGTCTCACTCCTCACATTCACATGAGTTTAAGGTAAGATTTGGTATCAAACCAAATGCATCTGGCAGAAACTGCAGCTTTACATATTACTGTATTTATGAATCTGGAGTATTGCTCTATAATAGTACAGGGAATTCATTTACAATTTATATGCCATGATTAAACAAGAATTCATATCCTGGCTCCAGATGAAGTTTTGTTTAACCTTTGCCAATAACAGTTGTCTAGGCAATGTTTGTGAGAAACAGGGCATGATTAGCATGATCTTTCAATCTTCCTGGCTTCCAGGATCCTGTGGTTTGCAGCACCTCTGAGCAGGAGGTGGCATACTCTATCCGTCTGCTTAACTTTTTCTGATACCTTTCTGAAGTTAACTGTACATTTAGCCCCTATGGCATTCAATGACAAAGATTTCTACAATTTAATTAGTCACTTTGTGAAAAAAAAAAGTTTCCTTTTGTTTGTTTTAATTCACAACCTTGTAATTTCTTTGAGTGCAGCATCGTGCTTATAATATGAGAAACTGACTAATCATTCCCAATTCATTTTCCTCTCATCATTCCTGATTTTGCTGGCTTATAGTATTACTCGTCTCAGCCTTTTCTTTTTTAAAAGCAAGGAATTAAAGAATATTTAGTCTCACTGCATTTGTCATCATTCCTCCTCTGTGCTTACTGCTTTTTCCTTGTTATCTACCTTATCCTGTTTCACTGGAGACACGTTGCCCTGGACCAGAGAGCTTCCCCCAGACACTTTCTGCCTTTTCTCCAAGATAAAACAGAGAATGCAGTAATTCAGCCCATGAGATAACTCTTTTCTGGTGCAGGCTACTAAGAGGTGTATGATGAGCTGACACGAGATAAGACCAGTTCAGAATTACATTGTTCAGCAGGACAACTGGCATCAGCTGTGGGTGGCTGAAGGAGTCAAAGTTTCATACCTTTTTGACTGACTTGAAGATAATCAATGCTCACACACTAGGAAAGCTAGAGTATAGGGTGAAAAAAAGAAAAGCCTTTCACAACATTTGAAATGTGCATTTCAACAGTGAAAGCAGTGGCAGGGTGCCCTCCTTTCCTTCAAATTCAATTGCAAGTTCCTCATGAGCCCAGTTCAGTCACTCATCCCTGCTAATACTCAGGACTAGTGCCACTCACTTCAGCAGATCTCCTTAGAGCAAATGCAGTAGAATTTAGCCTTCAATTAGATTTCATGAGCGCATAATTTGATTTGGACAAAGGGAGTTATGGAAAATATGTTACAGGTAAAACAACAGCTTACTCAGAAGCAGAATCTGCTTTTGTTGCACATAGTAGTCTGATTGAAACCAATCTAAAGAGTAAAGCACTATGCCTTGCAAGGATACTAATCTGTGTCTCTTGTAAATAAAAGTATAAAAAAGACATATAAGACATGATCCTCTCATTGCCACTCCTTTTTCCTGCAGCTTACTGTGGCAAACTCAAGAAGTCTTGCAGGATTTTCTACTGCCTATCAGGGTGACAAGCCAGGGCAGACTCTTATTTTAGAAGGTGTACACAGTTTCATATCTTTTTGACCAACCTGAAGATAATCAATGTTCACACAGCAGGAAAGTTCAGGAATAATGTGAAAAAAAGAAAATATTTTCACAACATCTATAAGCTCTTTAGTCTATTTGTACCTTGCACAGCACTCAAATAAGCAACTGTAGCAGACACAGCAAGTGATCATAACAAGCCATGAGTGATAAGGTTTGATGTTAAATAGGGCTCTGGGGGAGGTCTGCTTCTCAAATTTAAAAATGCAATCAAGAAGGTACCCGTCACCATGCTGCTTGGAAATACTTGTGTAACAGGATCAGCACTGTCCCTGCGGAACTTGAAGTTGTGCATAATCACACAACAAAATGAACAGAGCTACAGAAAGTTACTTGACAAGATCATGCAGGTAGTTAGAATCAGATGTTAAAATTTTTACTCCAGAACTCTGTTTCCCATATTTCTCATAGGAGGTGATTAAGAGCTTAAGTCATAAAGAAATCACTTGCCAAATAAATTTACATTCATAAAGGCACCTTGGAGTCCTTTGCAAAATCAACGTGAGAACTAGTCAAAAACAAATGCAATGAAAGGAGAGGACACAGGTCAGATGAGAAAGCTAAGTTTAGATTTGACAATAGTCATTGATTCAGATAAATTCATTTTTATCTGTCACTCATTGTATAAAGAGGGCTTTGCCAAGACAGTTGAAACCAAGATAACATTTTGAGTGGATTTGGGAACCGCCAGATCTCAGGCAAAGAAACAGTTAAAAGGCACTGGATACAGCTGGTCAGGAAGAAGCATCAATCAAAGTATGTCCAGTGTAGTGATGTAAGAAAACAGGAAAAGAAGAATTCATTGAAAAGACGGTGAAGTACCTCACAAGTCTATTGCAAAGTGGAAGGTGAACCACAGCCACAGACAGCTTATCAAGACAGAATTGAATACAGTTCAGGAAACAAGAAATTCAGAAGGGTACAGGTGAGTTAGTGAGAGCAGAGCTGGGCTAAGCATAACAACGGTGATTTGTTGGCATTTCTGTTATTAAGGGCACCTAATTGAGTTTGCCTTGATGTGGGGTTTACATAGATACCTGTGAGTTTATGAACAACTGTGAGTGAGGTAGAGTTTGCAAATGCCAGAAATTTCAAGCTTCAAAGATCATAACTGAAGTATGTTTTAATTTTGCCACAAGTTTCTTCTTTGTAAAGGTGCAATTGTCCATCAGGGACAATTATATAAAGCCATAAGGCCAGCTGTAGAGTCTTCTAATTCAGCGGTTTCCAAGACCTGCCAGTAATAGACATTTATGTAGTGTATAGTGACTGAGTTCAGCACTTTCAAAGAGCCCATAACATGAGGAAAAGTTAATACTTAGGAACATTCAACAAACCCAGCGGGCTGAAAATATCTTGATTGATAGCTAACCCTAGAAGATAGCAATTGCCACAGACAATCCTCATCACAAATAGCTGAACAGCTGAATAGCAGGTAATTTTGTTCTGCTTCATGGAAACAGAGCAGTGCTGGGGCTGATCTCACCAACACATATCTGAAAAGTAAAGAAACGGTTTTCAATGTAATCTCCAGTTGAACATTCTCAAGGCCGATGAATCCTGAAGAGCAGGAATTTCATTAATTCCTGAAACAAGACTGTGGGAAATTATTTAATTCTTTTCCTATTTTGCTTTCTAATTTTGGATTGGCTTCAGCAATGGATTAGAGTAGTTCTTGTCTGTTTTGGGAAAACAGGGAAAGTAAAGCTGTTGTGCTTTAAGAGTATTTTCAGCATGTACCACATAAAGAACTGGTTGCTATGGTAATTATTATTGGTTAATTAGGTTTGGAGAAGTATTTTGATTCATCATTAGTTGTTTAACTAAAAATAGCAGCTCACCACAAGGTTGTTCTTTGTAACTAAAACATCTCCTATTCTCCATTGCCCTCTCTCCCTTCTCCATCCCCCCCTTGCTTAGGTTACTTTGAGGGAAAATATCTTACGTTCTTATAAGAACAGATCACCAGGAATGAAGTGACGGTTGCATGAGAAGTGTAGGGTTTGAGACCAAAAATGCTCCACTTTGTACAGAATAGGAACATCTGGCAGCACAGACTCTACCACTCTCTCACTGCTGGGCTGCAGCAAGCCTCTATCTCCAGCTGAGACCATGATTTTATGAATCAAAGCTCTTGGCAGCAGAAGTAGTAAGTACCTGTATCTCTGTACTGCTTCTTGCCCACCTTGATCCCTTAGCACAGCTTCCCCTTTGTCATGCCAGATCAATTATTTGTGGGACCATACTGTGAACTATATCAGGGAACTTGGCCAACTTAAAAAACAAACATTTGGCATTGGCAATGATTTTCCTATCTAGAGCAGTTGTCTGATTGAGTTCACAGCACAGCCTCCACAGGGAGTGGAAGCACATGAACATTCATAGTTGTCACTTCTGCCAACTCATTAAACTGAAATCATTGCTGCCTTACTGTTAAATCACCTTGTAAGTTTTTTTTATTCCCCAGGTTCACTCTGTCTGAATTCTCCTGGGTCTAACTGCTAAATGCCAATGGTTATGAAGGACAATTTTTTGTTTGTTTTAGATTGTGGGTGCTTCTTCATCAACATCTATTGGAACCCAAACAGTGCCTGAACTGCTGCCATGACTTTTCAGAAAGCTCATCTGTCTCTGACCCTCTGTATTGTCCAATGCATAAGTACAACCGCTGTTTAACTCCTGCTCGCAGCTGGACTGAGTGCTAACTCTTTTATCTGTTCTACATATACATAGTTCACTGAAAGGCAGGAATATATGATACACCTGAGAAGACAGGGATGGAGAAAGGTACATTGTTTCCTCATGATAAATTTAGTCAAACACAGACTATGATGGTTAATAGCAGTGCTTTACCCCATCCATCCCCATTTTGCTAAAAGTGAAAGAAGCCATTTGTATCAGTGTTACCTCCTGATTTTGTGTTTAGAACTGAGTTTTGTGGTTCAGCTGTGCACAGCTCCCATGGAAACATTGGCTGATTCTTCAAAACCTCAGATCTTTATTTATGCCTCTAAAAGAGGTCTTGCTGCTTCCAGAGCAGGCATTAGAGGACTTCGCTATGTACTTAGGGACACGGTCTAGCTTTTAATGTGCATGAAATCTGCAGCCTGCAAAGCAGGTTGGCCCCATCAAAACACACGGTGTACCCCAAGGAATTATTAGATTACCCTCAATGTCTCAGATGTGGTTTTCTCCATCCTATTGCAGAATATCCTAACATGCCTATTGTTCATGCACTGCTAATGATATAGAAAACACAGATCATTTTCTCTCTGAAGAATGACACATTTGCATAAAAGCAATTGATCTAGTTCAAGACAGAATACAGAAATGTGTATCTTTAATATTCAGAACAAGAGTTTAATTTCCTGTTAGAAAAATAGCTATTTTCTTCTTGCTCTTCTTCTCATTGAAGCCGTTAGAAATATAGAAAATTGAATGTCTGATTAAGTTGTTCATAGGTAGCTGAAACCATGCAATTTGGTAAATCAGCTATCAACTATGGCAAGACTTCTACAACATGGTGTCGTACAAGAGATCTTTCAGGAAAATCAAATAATCTCATCTCATCTCAGACACATAAAGGTTGACATGCTTTGAGTGATGCACAGAGGCAGTCAAGCAAATACATAACCCTGCTAGTGCCATCAAGACCCGCCACGTGGCAAGTAAGTTTCGGCATATCTCCTCTAACTCCCCTTGAGCTTGTCTAAAATTTAGGATTCAGGCATAAACTTAATTTAAAAAAAAAATGTTCTGGGACTTTGGATAACCTTTTTTTGTTGATTTTCTTTTTACAGACATTAAAGTGACTAGACATGTCCTAGTGACAATGTCAATAGTAGGGTCATAGCCCATGCATACAGGTGAATGGACAGAGATGGGTAAATGATCTTCAATTTTTAATAACTGTTTTCCATGGCTACAGAGTACTCTGCTGAACTCTCTCTCTGACCCTCATCTAGAAACTGATCCTGAACTACACAATGAAATCTGGTGATCACATCTCCTGTTCACTGAGCAACACAGCACTCTTTTGTCATCGTTTTGCACACAGGATGCTATTATGGATACCTGAAATGTTCCTATTTAGAATGAAAAGTCTTGTACTTTGACAGAAACAACCTCCTTTGTTCACGGTTTTCTATATGCTGGCTAGGTATCTTCTCCCTCTACTCTGAAACAGCTGCATTGCAGGGTGATTACAAGAAGAAATCTAAAGCCAAACCTTCCAGATGTCACCCTTTTTTTGTCCAAAAACTTCACTTCAGTTGGTGTGTTTAGGTAAGCATAAAAGACTCAGACTGGAATCTTTGTTTTCTTCTCTAAATATATGTAACCTTGAAACCACAGTACATATACTACCAAATTACTTTAAATTACCTGTGCTATCTAACCAGGAGTAGATCCTGCAACACCCCACAAAAATCACCAAAAAACAAGGCACAGGACAAATCTCTGCAACAGAGAAACATACTGGAAGCAGCACACGACAATCAGGGTAGGTTAGGAAACTTTTGAAGTGGTGGTATTGCTCTGCTCACAGCTCACAAGGGAGTGTAAGTCAGCTGTGAACTTTCTTTTTGCAAACTTCCATATTTCAGACTCAGGAAGCTCAGTCTGACACTAACATTTTCCCTACACTTTTTTTTATGTGGAAGCTGATCTCCCTTACAAGCTGCATATTTACTGTTCAAAACAAATACAAAAATAATTGCATTCCATAGAAGCCACGTTCCATTTAAAGCCACTAGATAAATAAATTACACCTAATAAAAGTTACAGCCTCTAAACAAAGATTTATAAGAAAATAATCTGAAATGTGGAAGCACACTCATAGCATCCTAGATATTAAGAATTAAAAATAATTCCTAGCATTTTTTTGAAGCAGCTCTTACCAAATGCTAATTTTTCCCCATGTAGTACCTATATAGATGTATTAATTGTAGATAACTGCCTCCCAATTCAGATGTACCAGTGTTTGGGGAACAGGCATCAGACATCATAGATAACTTCTCAGCGAGAAAAATTCCAGCTGACACCCAGTGTGGAAATGTCTGAAAGCATCACTGAGCATAAAGGTGAGTCTGGACACCCTAGAACCTCTGTAGCGAAAAACAGTCTTGGAAATTTTCCTCAAAATATCTCAGTAGTTCTGTCTAAGTCAATGCAAGACAGGCAAGGCAGAGGAACTGCTAGTACTTCCCTTAATAGATTATACAGCTGATTAGGAGTAATGGTAGGGGAAAAAAAATTTGTCAAAGCTGTTTTGCAGCATTGGAAAGAGTTTAACTACATTTTAAGGAAAACAGAATTAGGTAGTCTGCTTTTCTGCTAAATGAGTTTGGGGTGGTGTTCTGCACAGCTGTTTTTATTGCTCTAGATAATGGCTCTTATCCGAAGTAGAATGTCAAAACCGAGCAAGCAACAATTATGTTTATAGGGCTGACAGCAGTTCATCTTTTCTGACACACTTCAATGTGGTTTTCATCTGATCAAATGTATGTGTCCCAGCAATTACCTGCAGTATGTATTCCATGTTTCTTCCCAATGCAACTGGCAATCATCATGGTTTCTATACAGGTGACTATGTTTTAGTTCATTCTGCAGAGTCATGAGAGCCTGCACAAGAGATTTTAATTTTTCTTCCTAGCTGTGTTAGGCCATGGTGTGTGTCTTTTCCTCTGAATTATCAAGCTGTGGCCATATCTGGAGGAAAGAAACAAGATTTTGCCAATTGTGTTTTTCTTCTTTGCTATTGCAACGGAAAAAGAAAGTAATAGTAAAACATAATGATCTTAAAGTACTCTTGGACTCTTTATCAAGAAATAAAGGCAGCCTTATGAAGCTACTCCAGTTTGAGGGAGAGTGAGACTAATACCTACTAAAAAGTAAATTGGTTTCACTGAAACAGTACTGAAATACTGAGTAGTACTGAACAGTATTCCCAGTCCCTGGAGGTAAGACAGAAAGACTAAAGAGATGAAGACTTTCCCTTGGTCAAGGAGAATTGGGTTAGAGACCACTTAGTCAAACTGATTCATGGGCCCAGAAGGATGCACCCATGAGTGCTGAGTGAGCTGGCAGATGTTATTGCTAAGCCGCTCTCCATCATCTTTGAAAAGCTGTGGAGAACAGGAGAGGTGCCTGAGGACTGGAGGAAAGTCAATGTCACTTCAATCTTCAAAAAGGGCAGGAAGTAGGACCCAGAAAACTACAGGACAGTCAGTCTCATGTCCTTCCCTGGAAAGGTGATGGAACAGCCCATCCCGGAAATCATCTCTAAGTACGTGCAGGAGAAGACGTCTATCAGGAATAGTCAACATGGTTGAACCAAAGGGAAGTCCTGCTTGACCAATCTCATAGCCTTCTATGATGGCATGACTGGCTGGGATAAATGAGGGGACAGCAGTGGATGTTGTCTACCTTGACTTCAGCAAGGCTTTTGACACTGTCTCCAGTAACATCCTCAAAGGTAACCTTGGGAAGTGTGGGTTAGATGAGTGGACAGTCAGGTGGTGGATCGAGAACTGACTGAATGGCAGAGCTCAACATATTGTGACCAGTGTAGCAGAGTCAAGTTGGAGACATGTGACTAGTGGTGTTCCCCAGGGATCAGTACTGGATCCAGCCCTGCTCAACATATTCATCAACAAGCTGGACAAAGGGACAGAATGTATGCTCAGCAAGTTTGCTGATGATACAAAGCTGGGGGGAGCGGCTGACTCACCGGAAGGCTGTGCTGCCATTCAGCGTGACCTGGACAGGCTGGAGAGTTGGGCGGAGAGGAACCTGATGAAGTTCAACAAGGGCAAGTGTAGGGTCTTGCACCTGGGGAGGAACAACCCCATGTGCCAGTACAGGCTGGGGGTTGACTTGCTGGAGAGCAGCTCTGCGGAGAAGGACCTGGGAGTGCTGGTGGACAACAGGCTCACCATGAGCCAGCAGTGTGCCCTTGTGGACAAGAAGGCCAACGGCATCCTAGGGTGCATTAAGAAGAGTGTGGCCAGCAAGTCGAGGGAGGTGATCTCCCCTGTCTACTCCAGCCTGGTGAGGCCACATCTGGAGTGCTGTGTCCAGTTTTTGGCTCCCCAGTTCAAGGAAGACAGGGAACTACTAGAGAGAGTCCACCAGAGCACTACAAAGATGATGAGGGGACTGGAGTACCTCTCTTAGGAGAAAAGGCTGAGAGGCTTGGCCTGTTCAGCCTGGAGAAGAGACGACTGAGAGGGGATTGATCAATGGTGATCAATATCTAAAGTTTGAGTGTCAAGTCAGGACAAGGGGCAACGGGCACAAACTGGAACACAGGCAGTCCCACCTAAAAATGAGGAAGAACTTCTTTACCGTGAAGGTAACAGAGCACTGGAACAGGCTGCCCAGGGAGGCTGTGGAGTTTCCTTCTCTGGAGATACTCAAAACCTGCCTGGATGTGTTCCTGTGCAACCTGTTCTAGGGGCACCTGCTTTAGCAGGGGGGTTGGACTAGATAATCTCCTGAGGTCCCTTCCAACCCCTACCATTCTTTGATTCTGTGAAAATATTGGTAATGAAAAATAGATGAGGGTTATCATAGTGTTTATTGTCCTTTTCCAAATAACCCTTGTCCTTTAAAGTCTGCTTCTACTCTGATGGGAAGCTCTCCTTTTCAGCTGTTTGTGTTAATCAGTTATACCTGCTGGTAAACAAACTACCCTCCACAGCTGTTCTTTTTTTAAACTATTCACAAAAAAAAAAAAAAAAAAAGCCAAAACAGTGTTGGAAACAAAGGGTCTTTAAACTTTATTATCACCATCTTTAACTAAAGGCCAATGACCATGCTAAAGTTTTCCCACAGTTGCACCTGTAAGCGGCTGTCATTTGGCACAGGTGTCATTAGAGCCGGAGTTCACCCACTGAATCTACAGCTGATTGATGTGTGAGATGACAAAAGTAGACTTAAAGATCCCAGGTCAGGCTGTAGGTTTGCTAGAGCAGAAATAATCAGGAAAATATCTCCTCTCTCCAAATTTTCCATTCTGGTTGCTCTGCTTCCATTTAAAATTATTTTTGGAAAAGGGATCTGAAAACCTCAACAAAAGATATTTAATATTCCCAGTGTTTATCTTTTCCCTCAGTATATCCTTTTGTTGTTGACCATGATGATCTCTTGAAAATCAGGAAAAGACAGAACTTAGCAATGACATTTTTAGAGTCCTTTCCTAGCAAAATATTTAGAAAAGAAAATCAAAAGAAAACCTGAACACTTACTTTCTCAGCTATCCCTGATGCTAACTACTGGGCTATAAACATGGCAGACCACAGCACCTGAGGCCTGCCCTTACTTTGGAGAAATCTTGGACAGCATAAAGGTAGTGGATTGTAGTCTGACTTCAGTGTACACAGAATTTCAGGCATCCTTAACCACACTGAGAACCAGTGCTGATATGACCTTGGGAGACTGTAGGAAATTGAGAGTCCATGAAGAAATGGATAAACCTGCAAGGAAAACTTTCAGATGGGGTAATAGGGACCAGGAGACCTTGTCCTCCAGAGCTGAGCTGAAGACAGCTTAGGCACCATGGAAGACATGAATAACTCAAGGTTAAATGGGAATGTTATTGATAACTATCAAACGTTACTCAATATTCTTTTTAAGTCTGCTCTATCTCATTTTTTTTTTAACTCTCAATTAGGAACTATCCTGGAGAGAATATAAGGAAGGGACATGGGAGTAAACAGAAATGTACCAGACAAAAGCCACGAAAAGTTACAACATTCCAGACCAACTGGATTAAAACTTTATCTCAGAGAGTTGGGCGAGGACAAACGTTTTCCTTTGTGAAACCTGTGGGTGTTGTTTTGTTATTAGTCACGGTGAATGCTTCAGTGTGGTGTGCTAAAAGAAGTCAGACTGACATCAAAAGTACAGAGAGTGCTGTGGGAAAAAGTTGACTCAGTCCTTTGGCTGGCTGAATATGCCACAGACAAATAACGAAGGATTAGGTTTCTTCCGCCACTTTGCTAGCAGAGGAGATATATAGTGCAGGATTCATTCTGCATTGACACTGGTGTGACCTAGGACTAATTCCTTTGAAGGCAGTGACTTATTCTGGTGTAAAACTAAGATGGGATTAACATCAAACCCTGATATTTACTATGGGCCAAATTCTCCTTGCCTGACAATACATGCATGCCTTTGTTTTCACTGTTTGTGTAAGCATGAGAAATAGAAACTGAACTGTTCATGGAATATTAAATAAATGACACAAGACAAGACAACCACTGTCTCCGATGTTGAATAATGAATCCTGCTGATACCAGTGAGAGCTGCTGGAGAGTACTAAACCTTGATGGACATAAACTAACAAGAGAAGCCCCCCAGATGTTTTACATTAGCATAGCTCTATATAAATTCATACAGGGCTTGATCCAATGCATGGCCATGAATGCTGTCCACATTTTTGCAGTTCAGTTTGTTTAAAGGCACTCACTCAGAACCAAGGTCCGTCTTAACCTGCTCACACAGAAGCTCATTGACTTCAAAGCAAAATTTGCTTCAGCAAAGTAGTGTTTGGTCTTAGTCAGTATTTAGCTCATGTATCTGCTATTTAGATCAATGCAGCAGCAGTCATGATACATAAGCATTGCTCCCTTAGGAGCACTCAGGAAACGAAAAGAAATTGTGTGTGGCCTTGGACGTCCTGGGGTATGAATACCAAGGTTGACAATGTTGTGTTTCATGGCACAAAAAACATGCCAGAATTTAAGTCAAGAATTACCTGGTAAAGTGGATTTCTTACTGGAATTTCAGGCAATGGAGACAACATTACTTCTGAGCCTTAAAAAAGATAGTCAAAGACAAACAGTTGTAGAAACTGACCTGCCCAATTGGTTGATGTTTTTTGGAACCAGATAGTGCTACAGTTAAATCTATGACAAGGCTCCAGGAGAAAGGACACAGCTAATGACAGGGTGAGACATTTTCTAGTGTTTAATGCTTGATGCAAAGCCTGTTCTGTTTGATGGAGATATGCCTGCTGGCTCTGATGGCTTTTTAAGGAGTTTCCTCCAACAATCTTGGTTTGTTAACTACCAGAACACAAGTTAAATGAAACATTTCAGATATCCCAGGGAATTGCTTATGTCTCCTCCTTGGTAACAATTTGAACTATTTTTTTTTCCCTAGAAGGATGAAATCAGTCCTTGGAGTGTGATTTTTCCACCTAGCCAGTCAGCATTGGCCAGATACACCCTTTCCAAGGTAAGTACAAAAGTTTCAAATCTCAAAAACAGAATTTCTGTTCTTAAAGGAAACTAAGGATGCAGCCAGGCCCCGCTGTTCAAGTTCTTTTTTTTGTTCCGATAGTGCAGTGCTGAAACCAATTAAAACCATGTCTACAGACAGCACAACAAACATGCTAGTTATCTGTATTAAGCTGACATCTGATGGCCGACACTGTACAGTAACCACATGTGTAACATATTAAAATCTGGGTAAAACCAAGAACAAGATAAAACGACTTCTTCATGTTGCCCTCCTCATGGACATGCTCATCCTTTTGTTAAAGTCAGCTCAATTAATCATTATGTGAACGTAAAACTAACATATCCTTGCAATAAACACACAATGTAGTTGTATCATAAATAACTTTTGTCATGGATTCTGGCCTTCTTTCTTGCCTTCTGACATGCTCCTATGCATTATTTTCACAAAGAGTTTATAAAAAAGAGAAAACCTTGAAGTCATATCGTTATTTTTTTAAGACAAAAAGATTAATAAAATAGTAGAACCAGTCAAACTAAATACCTCACAAGGTGATATAAAAAAAATAAATAATTTTGGGAACAATGTTCGGAGACAGGCAAGACAAATTTGTATAACCGGAAAAGTTTTATGAAGGGTTATTTTAAAAAAATTCTTTAATGAAAGCCAAAAAGTATGCATTTCTCTGTGTGTGTTTTAAAATTTTCAGTACTTGGCAGATTCTAAAAAAAACCCAAAACACTCACATTTTTTTCTCTTTCTCTAGTTAGTAGCAAAGAGATGCAACTACCGCATTTCTGATCAGCTCAGCCCTGTAGGTGTGCAAATGCCTTTCTAAGGCTGGTACAGGTCTGATGGCACCCAGAAGGGAAAATGTGGTTACCTGGAGGTATTTAAGATGCATAAGACACCTGTAGCACACAGGCAGCATATGGTAACTCAATTCCAAGCTCCCACTGTGTTCAACTGGAAACTGAAATGGAAGAGTCATTACCACTCAGAGTTGGAAAATCCCTCATCTGGGAGATAGGGGCTCCTGCTGACCTCAGTATTCAACAAACAAATCTGCTGAATCACAAGGGCAGATATTGCTCATCTGCAGGGCTTGCAATTGTGAGATGTGGTAATTCAGAAGTCTGTCCTGTCCAGGGCTTGCAGGTACGCAGCAGTACCACTGAATTTGGATGAAATCATCCAGATATTCTGGAAATGTGTGTACTAATCCATAAACTGTTGATGTGCCTATCTTCAAAATGTTAATAACGATAAAATACCCAAGATGACCGACCTCTACCTACCATCCTACTTTCACTAAGAAGAACCGGAACACCTGTATTCCACATGTGTGTTTTATACCATCCTCTACTCTGAACAGAAAACTCAGCATGAATTTGCAAAGTACTCATCATTACAAAGAGATTCCTGTATCCAGCAGGAGTAGAAATGGCTGTCTGAAAACCTTTCATTAAAATTTTCTTTATAGTTGCTCTGAACTGCTGATGCTGATTTTGTAGTCTGGAAATAAAGGCATTTTGCTGAAAGACTGAATTACCCTTCACAACATGAAAAACATGATTAAAATATCCTGGCAAGGTCAGAGTTTATTGCCCTTGAAGAGAACATTAACTATCACGTTTCCTGAATTACAACTGTGTGCTGCTAAAGCCTTTTTCTTTATTGGAGAAAGAAGGGAATATTTTGTGTCTGTTCAAAAGTAAAAGTCCAATTCCCTGCTTTCTGGCAGGGTGGGATGCTTGACTTTAGGAAAGGTGCTATGCTACTCCAGTAAGCAAAAGCAACTTCAGGTCTAATGGGCCCATTGTGGGTATTATACATGGAGAGAGAGAAAAACTCTTCCATTAGGCTTCCCAGTGTGTAGGGTGGATATAGATGCAAAGGAAGAGCAAGGACTCTTGGACCTCTTCACAATGCTCCAGATACTCAGCAAGCATGAAGTAATCTCTATATTTATTTATAGCACTGCATCCTTATATTGTTTCCATTATTTTCATATCTACCATATACCTAAGAATAGTTCTAAGGTCAGCTGTAGTCCCAAAGATTTGAGATACAATATCCATATCTATTAATGTACACAGGTACTTATATACTTTGTTTAGAGCAGGAATAACCAGGAAAATTCTTATTCTTTGTAATTACATGACGTATGCATCAAAAATGTATATAATGAACAGAATCGGCAATAATGATGATTGTTTGAATATATTTATATGTGTATTTATATATATATCAAAATAGAACTAATCAGACCAGGTTTATGACAAAAGAGGAGGAAGACTGAAGGTCAGTTAAAATGAGCTCATGAGGACCTGAAAAATATTTTTTTACTGTGTAAAAATAGCCCCTGCTTATTCGCAGATTCACTCTTTGCTGTTTCTTTACCTTCAACATGACTTTACTGACAACACAGCCCTTACACCAGTTGTTAGTCTCTTGGAAGAGATGATTAGATTCTGCTATTTTCTTGCACCATCAGCAATTTGTTGGGTCATGGTTGATCCAGTATGTGCTCAGCAAACCACAGATACAGATCCTTGAAGTGGTGGCATTTCAGGCTACATAAATAAAGATAGTTCAGACTAATCCATCAGCCTCAGTGTAGCAATCATGAGAAATACAAAATGGCTTGCTTCACTGGAAACTGGAGGTTGAGAACACTTTGCATCATAGCCAGAATTAGAGCCAGTATCATTTAATTATAGAAAGTAGGGCATGAGAGGACCTTGACAAGCCATTTAACCCATTCTCTAGGTCCTGGATTTTATCTAAATCACTCCTTAAAAAAATGTCTCTCTAAACTGCTTAACCATACGTCATACCTTCTAAGCAAAATGAGGTTAAGTTATTGTTATTATTTGATTTTTACAAAGTTGCTCTTACTATCTAATGTAAATATTCCTTATAATAACTTAAGCCCATCAACTCTTGATAGCTATAGATGAAACAAAGAACAGTTAATTCCTTCCTCTCTGTAGCAACCCCTTTAATATTAGAAGACTTCAGCTTCCTTTTCTCTAGAAAAAACCTTTTGCTACAGAAGTAGTGAAAATGAACAGTACCCATTGCAACGGAAAACAGTATGTTTAATGATCATCAGTGTTTGTTGGGAGAAGGTTAGTTTCTGGCTTTTTAAAAGGATAGTGTCTGTTGCTCAAAATATTATCCCAGCATTGGTAGACTGCCTACAGGTAAACCTGCCTCTAGCTTTCTTCAGCAGCTAAGACTAGTGAGAAAGCAGTATCGAGACCACAGTTCACACACAGGTTTATAAGATATCTCCTAAAACTTATGTAGCAATCTGACCATCTGAGATTGAGTGGTTGGTACTGGTGGAGGAGCTCTTTTTACTGGTGGAAAGAAAGGACATGTATTACTGATACTCCTCAAACTCTTCTACCTATAACATTGCACATACCAGAGAGATGTAGTGGGTGGAGACATAAATGTTCCCCAAAAGAAGCATGGAGTGTGTGTGTGTTTGCCTGATGTTTGCTATAAGCTTGAGCTGTAGGACTGCCTGATCTCACCAGATGGGAATGGGGAAAACAAGGATGCTGCTTTGGGTTTTGGACCATATGACCATGATAAGCCCATACAACAACTCTCAGCAAGAAGTGATGTGCCAGATCAGGCAATGGCATGTGGTGGACTTGGTAGTGTTAGGTTTATGATTGGACTGGATGATCTTGAGGATCTTTTCCAACCTAAATATGATACAGGCATGCAGTTAAGTCCCACTGAGGCTGGAATGTACAAAAGTGAGTGCAGAACGCATGGCACACCTATTAAAACAGGTCTCACATTGCGATCACAGAAGCTGTGCCCTGCGCTGGCTGTGTGTTTCCTTCAGGCTGTGTTTGGAGATGCGAGTTCTGCTCTCCAGATGCTCAGAAGATCTTCAGATCTATCTACTTGGAACAACACGTGTACTGCTATCATGTAATCACAAAATAAATGAGTTTGGAAGGGAGTGCTGGAGATCATATAGTCAAACCTCTTTCCTCAAAGCATGAACACCTAAAGCAAGGTACTTGGGCTCTTGTCCTGTCAGATTTTTAATATTTCCAAAGATGGCAACTCCACAACATCTCTGGGCAGTCTCTTACAGTGTTCAATAACCCTTACAGTATAAAAGGTATTTTTATGTTTAAGTGGAACTTACTGTGTTTCAGTTTGTGCCTATTGACTCTCATCCTGTCACTGGGCACTCACCCCAGCATGTACACGTCTGTCCTGTACTGTGTAGCCCAGCATGGGGCACAGAAGTCAAGATGTGTTTAACTAAGGCTGAGCAGAGGAGGAGGATCACCTTCTTCATTCTTCATGGAGTGTTCTGTCTAATGCAGCCAAAGCAGACATTGGCTTTCACATTGCTGATTCGTTGTCAATTTGGTGTCCACCAAGACCCACACAGCCTTCTCTGTAGAACTGCTTTCCAGCTGGGCAGCTGCCAGTCTGTACCGATACATGGGGTTATTCCTCCCCAGGTGCAGGACTTTACATTTCCTTTCTGTCTAACTCCATGATGTTCAGTGACTATGAAATGGTGGAATTCAACACCCTTAGGGCAGCGAGAAGGACTGGGATCTCAAGGGATAAAGCCCTGGAGAGAAGAGGGGCCCAAGAAAGCCAGTTAATATTCGAGGATCACCTCTGCCAAGCTCAGGAGTGATGCATCCCTAAAAAGAGGAAGTCAGGCAAAAGTGCCAGGATTAACAAAGAGATCCTGGATAAACTCAAATGCAAAAAGGAAGCCTACAGAGGGTGGAAGCAAGGACAGATAGCCTGGGAGGAATACAGAGAAATTGTCCAAGCAGGCAGGCATCTGGTTAGGAAAGCTAAAGACGTGATAGGAATAAATCCAGCAACAAAAAAATCTTCTATAGGTACATCAGTGATAAAAGGAAGACTAGGGAAAATGTGGGCCCTCAACAGAAGGAAATGGGACACCTGGTTACCTGGGATATGAAGAAGGCTGAGGCACTCCACGACTTTTTTGTCTCAGTCTTCACTGGCAAGTGCTCAAGCCACATTACGCAAGTTGCAGAAAGCAAAGGCAGAGACTAGGAGAAAAAAGAACCACCCACTGTAGGAGAAGATCAGGTTTGAGACCATCTAAGGAACCTGAAGGTGCACAAGTCCATGGGACCTGATGAGATGCAACCGCAGGTCCTGAGGGAACTGGCGGATGAAGTTGCTAACCCATTATCCATCATTTTTGAGAAGTAGTGGCAGTCTGGTTGTTTCCACTGACTGGAAAAGGGGAAATATAACACCCATTTTTAAAAAAGGAAAAAAAGGAAGACCCAGAGAACGGTAGGCCAGTCAGCCTCACCTTTATGCCTGGCAAGGTCATGGAGCATAACCTCATGGAAACTATGCTAAGGCACATGGAAACTAAGGAGGTGATTGGTGACAGCCAACATGCTTTCACTAAGGACAAATCATGCCTGACAATTTTGGTTACAACATGCCTGACAAAACAAGGTTACAGTGTTGGTGGACAAGGGAAGAACAATAGATGTTATTTACCTGGACTAGCGTTCTTCAGCGGTCTGTATTGGACTGGTGCTGTTTAACAGCATTGTCGGTGACATGGACAGAGGGATTGAGCAAGTTTGCCGATGAAACCAAGCTGTGTGATGTGATTGACACAGTGGATGGAAGGGAAGCCATCTAGAGGGACCTTGACAGGCTTGAGAGGTGGGTCCGTGTGAACCGCATGAAGTTCAACAAGGTCAAGTGCAAGGTCCTGCACCTGAGTCAAGGTAATCCCAAGCACAAGTCTAGGTCTCGACTGGGAGCAGCCCTGAGAAGAAGAGCTTGGGAGTGTTTGTTTATGAGACGTTCCACATGGGCCAGGAATGCATGCTTACAGCCCAGAAAGGCAACTGTATCTTGGGCTGCATCAAAAGAAGTGTGACCAGCAGGTTGAGGGAGGTGATTCTGCCCCTTCACTCTCATGAGACCCCACCTGGAGCACTGCGTTCAGCTCTTGGGCCCCCAACATAAGAAGGACATGAACCTGTTAAAGTGAGTTCAGAAGGGCCACAAAGATGATCAGGGGGCTGAAACACCTCTGCTATGAAGACAGGCTGAGAGAGCTGGGGTTGTTCAGCCTGGAGAAGAGAAGGCTCCGGGGAGATCTTACAGCAGCCTTCCAGTGCCTGAAGGGGGCCTACAAGAGAGCTGGAGAGGGACATTTACAAGGGCATGTAGTGATAGGACTAGGGATAATAGTTTTAAACTGAAAGAGGGTAGATTTGGATTAGATATTAGGAAGAAATTCTTCACAAGGGTGGTGACACACTGGACCAGGTTGCCCAGAGAAGTTGTGGATGCTAGGCTGGATGGGGCTTTGAGTAACTTGGTCTACTGGAAAGCGTCTCTGCCCATGACAGGGGAGTGGAACTGGATGATCTTTGTGGTCCCTTCCAACACAACCCATTCTACGATGCTATGATTGTATCATTCCTGTCAGCCCATTTCTCCAGCCCATTGAGGTCTCTCTGAACAGCAGCACAAGCATAAAGTGTATCAGTTACTCCTCCCAGTTTTGTGTCATCTGCACTGTGTAAGATTGCCTAACTCTACTGAATTGGTTGCAGCTAGTGGGACTTAAGGAGTTCCAGGACATACTCTTACAACCACTTAAGTGATTTAAGGAGTCCCTTAGCTTGAGAAATGGGCTTGAGGCCAGATGACTATCCAGGGAATAATGGCTATGACCAGTGATCCTGCTGCATTTTGTAGACCACAGGGTTCATACAAGGTCTATCTGTTTATAATTTGGATTTTTAATCTGTTCCTTAATTGTTGGATGCTCCAGAATTTTCCTTTTTTTGGTCTGAGTTTCCTTCAATTGTCATTATATGGTAAAGGCCACTAAACTCTGACTAAGCACCTTGCAAGTTCTTTGCAAATCTGCAACTGCTGAATCCGTATTACTGTTAGCCAGAAGAAGACAGTTTGATTTCCAAATTGTGGTTTGAGTTTTTAATGATAGTAATTAGGAAAAAAGTCTCTTAATTAATGATGTGTGTATTTTTAAATTGCACCTATAAACGTTCTTTAGATATACACAAATGAACATAGTAAATATTATTTTGACTTGCAAATGTAATTACTGAACCTGGAAGTAAGTTACAAAAAAAAAAAAAAAGCATGAAATTCCACAACATTGCCTTTGCTGAATATTTGTATCTAACACAAATATATGTAAACCTATAAAGTGGATTTAAAATTTAGAAATTTAAATACAGGATATTATTCACTTTTATTAGATGTATCGGTTACTTTTGGATATTTAAAAATCAGCTACGTCAAGTTTAATTACAGAAGTGTTGTGTTGCAGAAGAAAACCAGAAGTAGTCTCAAATATTCTTCCTTCTTATACATCACCAAACGAGTTCTTTAATAAATGACACTTAGATAGACCATTTGTAAACTCAGTAATGAGGTTAGCATGTTCTGGTATCATGGAAAGCAATCTGGCCAGCAGAAGCCTTGTTAGCTACTTGAAAAGGGAAGAACAGCTACCTTAGCAATCTTTGTACTAAGTTTCATGTCCTTGACTGCCAAATAACTTAAACTTATATCCACCTTTAAGCATGTGAGTGCTTTTCTTGACTTTAAAATAATTGGCATAATGTTAAGATGCATTCTTTCACACTCCTCCACAGTCACATTACCTCTGAGACCCCCTCTTCAAAGCTTTTAAATTTCATCGTGTTAATTGTTGATGGGATTTGGAGTAACTGAATGCTTACATTAGATATTCTACCATGGAGAAATAACAGAGTGGCTGTCACCAGTTAATGTACATAACTATCCCTTAAGAATACGTAGACACAAGTACATTTTTACAGGAAAGAAAGTGATAAGTCATTGAAAAAATCATCTCTAATCATGAGGAGGTAATAAGATTCTAAGAAGATTATTGGAAGCCCTATGATCCTGTACTGTCACAGAGAAAATGTGAACACTTCATGTGTTCTTCTAACATTTCTTGTAGCCTCTCAGGTTGTTAATGAAACATAGCAGACAAAAGCAATTACATTAGCAGAAATGAAATACATATAATAAATTCTTCTCTTCCCACTATTGTGAACAAGGTACTATTACTCTAGGGATCGGGGAGAACATAGGAACTATCACAGCATCAGTTGGAGTGGCATTTAACTACTTTCTGGAAACATCAAAAAATTGTTTACAGTAAAGTTCTTGGGCACAATTCATATGACTTAAGTTCTACCTGAGTCCCAAAGAACAATTCTCACTGGCTATCCTCAAGGACTTCCAGATCTTGTAGAAATCTACTATAAATCTCTCTGTTCTTTTTGAGATATACTGCTCCCTTAATGCTTCAAGTATACGCTACTATATATGCTTAGCGCCTTTATCAGGCAAAGCAAGTATACACCTCCTACTCAGCTTCATTGCAATTCAGAGGAAGGCAGGCAGGCGGGCGGGGAGACTGCATCTCTGCAGTGCATTAAACAACATCGAGGAACGTTTCCGGAATGCTATTGCTTATGCTGCTAAACCACCAGAACAGTCGCAGGCACTGTTCTGGCCTTGGTCAAACAACTGTCCCTCCACAATTCCCACGTGTAGTTCGGGAGTCATCACAGACCTGCTTTTCCTGCCTCACAGGTTGGATGCAGGCACCCCATTCAGGAAGGGTTAATACAGCATTTGGAGAAAGGGATGGAATGAATCCTGAAATGTGTCCTAACTTTGCCTGACCCCTTGGGAAGCACAGAGCTCAACCTGAGACATACAATCTTCAGCCAATTTCACTCAGTGCCCAGGAAGGAGGGAATTTCTTTCTGCCTGGGACCTACCAGCATTTGCACAAGGATCAGGACTTCATTTCTGGTTTTCCCTCAGTTCTGGGTGAGGCAGTATGAATATACGGATCCGAATCCTAGGAAAGAGATCTATTAAGACAATAAATTAATCAAGGTGGGAATCTTCTCTATTCCTCTCATTGAAACTGGTCTGTTGCATGGATGTGAAATCAAGAAGTATGGGGTCACAAAGAGGCCAGTTAAGGAGAAGGCTTGTTCTGTAGCCCAGTTATGTGATCACAGCCTTGCACAAACTGTATGACATATACTTTAAAGTCCCTCCAGCACAGATGGACTAATGTAAAGGGATCTTGGAATCACTGATGATCAGGCTGAAGTAAAATAAGATGGATAAGATAGGATAGGACAGGATAGGATAGGATAGGATAAGATAGGTTTAGTTGGAAGGGACCTGCAACCATTATCCAGTCCAACTGCCCGACCAATTCAGGGCTGACCAAAAGCTAAGGCATACTGTCAAGGACATTGTTCAAATGCTTCTTATATACTGATGGGCTTAGGGTATCAACCTGCTCTCTAGGAAGTCTGTTCTAGTGTTTGACCATGGTCTTTGTAAAGAAATGCTTCCTAATGTCAAGTCTGGATGTCCTCTGATGCCGCTTTGAACCATTCCCATGCATCCTATCACCAGATACCAGGAAGAAGAGATCAGCACCTCCCTCGCCCCTTCCCTTCCTCAAGAAGCTGTAGAGAGCAACGAGGTCACGCCTCAGCTGCCTTTTCTCCAAACTAGACAAACCCAGAGTCCTTAGCTGCTCCTCGTAGGTCATGCCTCCCAGCTCTTAAGACAATTATGTGGAACCAGGTCTTTTAAAAAAGAGTAAAGTTATATGCAAACATTTCCACTACATTCAATGTATTCTTATTTTTTTTAACAAAAAATGTGTCTGGCTGAGAGAAGTCAATACAGTATTCCTCTTTTGATGCATCAGCGAACCTGATGGGCATGTTTTGCACAAAAATCTCAAAGCAATTGAATGTATTAGTCACAGATTACAGCAACAGAGAAAGGCAAATTTTCAAATCAAATGAAGCACAGAAATATAAAGTGATGTGTGGGTCAGCACAAGCCAAAGATAAATTTTGTGATGAAATGGGAATGACCCTCATTCCCAGTCCCTGGCTGAAGTCTGTGTTGAATATCACTCCTTCCTCTAAAAGAATATGCATATCTGGTGCATTAAATTAGATCCATACTGAGCACATGCGGGATGATTTCTATGTCAATTGTAACTCTATCTAGTATGCTCATGAAGTTTTTTAATACTAATAAGCATTAGAGGTACTTTCACATATGATAGCGAATCATAGGATAAAAGAACGTGTATATTTAGATCTTGTACAGTTATTTGAATAACTGCCATGAGATCTAAGTGATTTGTTTACCTAAGATCCTTACTCCAGAGTTATAAAACACCTGGTACACAGTATAATATCATGTAGTTCTTCTATGCTGATTGATTTTCCTGGGTTTTATTATTTCTTATTTGCATTGTGATGATACCTCTGGATTGATGGATGAGGCTTCTACTGTGGTAGACCTAAAGGAAGCAGTACAGAATAGATAGTTCCATCCCTGAGTAGCTCCCAGATAACCAAAGAGGCAGAGTTTGAACAAAGGAAAAATAATAAAGTGCCTGGAGATCAGAGCCCTGCAAAGAAACAAACTAATTTTCCTACTTAGGATTCTGCCACTGTTGAATGCTTCCATTGATTTTAGCAAAGAAGGATTTCTGCATTTTGTTTTTAAGGGACTGTGTTGTTAAAACAAAGTAAGTGAAGATACAGAAAAATGCAAAACTGTAAAGTCATGATTAAATCAAAGTTGAAAAAGAAAATTGAGTAGGTAAAAGGATTAAATCATTAAACTCATTCGTACAGTCTTTCATTTATACCAGGGCAACTATTCTCTAGACTAAATCTAAGAGCAGCATATAAAATTATAACATCAACATCAGACTGTTTGGGAGAAGTACGATTGAGGTTGTGAAAAAAAAAATTGGCTTGTGTTAGTTTTGCTTTGTTTTTTACATTGATACATTTCAGCTGTTTCTCAGACTGCAGCAATGGTTAATTAATGAACTCAGCAGCCTTCCTCTCTCCTCTAGGACTAACTGCGTGAAACCTTGCAGCAGCAGAAGCTGGCAAATGAATAGCAACACATCTTAAAATAGTTGCTAATAAACAAAACTCGTATGATGAAATATTACGCTGTCAGCCAATGGCTGCCTGGCTTTCCAGTTCTCCCTGTGGACATTTCCTGGTATTTTTTGTTCTAGATTAGGCAGCACCACACTCGTATCTCTGTCTGCAGACCTGAGTGTTTGGAGAGATAAGAGTGACAGAGCTCACTCCAAGAGATTCCTGGAGGAGCTGGATGTTCATGTTTGTGTTCCCTTTCAGAAGAAACGCGTATTCAGAACTAGGACCCCAAACAGGGTACTGAGAAGTGATCTTCTTGCTTCACCTGAAGATCCTAATATCTGTGAGTTTCTATATGTTACATACTGTGGGCTTTAAATCAGGTCCCTAAATAAAGCTGTTGTGAGTGCCTGAGCCAGTCAGGCTCTAATAAGATCCCTTAGTAAGATCCTTAGTTCCAAGAAGTACTGAATGCCCAGTGCTTTTTGTGCTTGATCCCTTTTGACCAGCCAGTTCTCTTGAATTTCTGGTTTGTACGAGTGAGGCTGATATAAAAATGCTCAAGATTCACTGCACCAACTCAGCAATTTGCATTCATTACCTTCCTTGGACAGACTGCAACTCTACAGGCCCTTCTGCACTGCGCTGGGATGGGTACAAGCCACACTACACCAAGAACAGAGCAAGTGAAACAGAGTTTATCTCTGAGGGAAGGGCTAGGTGAAGCAAAAAAGGCTCAGAAGCCACAAAGCAAGGTCTTTGTGCGCTTCATTTGCAGACATGTGACTACTACAACTTAGGCCAGAAGCCTATGTTGAATGCCACCATGCTGTTATGGGTCCTTACAAAACACGCAAAAAGAATCTAATGTCTCAAACTGAATATAAAATAACCAGAATGATGAATGGGAGGAGAGCTATCTAGCAGGGAACTATGAAAGACAGGGAATATGTCTTAAACCTCATTTTCCCCCAGGATTTAGACATTCATTGTGAAGATTTTCTCCTATACTTGGGATTCTCAGCCCCAAGACCCCTTCCCCTCCACCCCAAAGGGCACTACCTGTATTGAACATGGCCTACTATTGTCTTTTAAAACAGCTATGTATGTTCTATATAGCAGTTCAATGACTGGAGGCTGACCCTTCATTCAGTATCTCCTGCCTCAACAGAAAATGCCCTCCCTGTGGGCTGTATTTGCTTTTGAGGAACTGGAGGGGCAGCAGATAAGGAGGGAGTGAAATTCTCTGCTTAAGCTCCATCACGCTGAAAAAGAGATTCAAGATTTATCAGGTCAGAGAGGGGACCAGACTGTACAATCTGAGACAGGCTTGAGATAACGATTTAACAACATTATATAAAACACTAAAATGTTCAGCAAGGACATCACCAGACATGAATTCCTTATTCAGTTGGTTACAGAGTCAGGATTGTTCTTTCTTTCTTTTTTTGGCCCATTGGATCTTAACCATTTATCTTCCCAGAAGACCAGCTGTGCTAGGAATGGGGGAAGGTTTGCTTTGGAAACCCTCTGGTGAGATAAGAAAGGCAAATTTCAATACCCTCTGGGGAAAAAGGGATTTAAAATTTGGTCTGCCACATCCCAGAAACATCTTCATCACCAAATTTATTGCACGGAGGAAGAGCGCAATCCTGTTCTCACATAGCTTTGACTGTGTGTGTAGTACAACTGCAAAAAGAGCTCCCACTAGAACAGTGTTTGGATTCTGGCTAGGCTGCATGGTAACTTTAACACTGAGTCATTCAACTACTTCATAAGATGCTTGGAAAGAGAAGTACAATTAAGTGCAAGAAGACCGCGCTTAAAGAAATGTGATGTTAACAAGGTGCCTGCAGAGACAGGGTGCTAGGCAGGAGGTGAGTAAGGGTTTTCAGGTTTGGAGTGTCCAAAGAAGGGCAACGAAGCTGGTGAAGGGTCTAGAGCACAAGCCTTATGAGGAGCGACTGAGGCAGCTCGAGTGGTTTAGTCAGGAGAAAAGGAGACTGAGGGGAGACCTTATCGCTCTGTACAACTACCTGAAAGGAGGTTGTAGCCAGGTGGGTGTTGGTCTCTTCTCCCAAATAACAAGTGATAAGAAAAGATGAAATGGCCTCAAGCTGTGCCAGGGGAGGTTTAGACTGAATATTAGGAAAAATTTCTTCACCTGAAAAGGTTGTCAAGCACTGGAACAGGCGGCCCGGGAAAGTGGTGGAGACACCACCCCTGGAGGTATTTAAAAGGTGTGTACACGTGGTGCTCAAGGACATGGTTTAGCGGTGGACTTGGCAGTGTTAGGTTAATGGTCGGACTTGATGATCTTAAAGGTCTTTTCCAAACAAAACGATTCTATGATTCTAAGCATCACTTTAAAAACGTAATTCCTTTCTGTTTACGAAATTTCACCTTTTACATGAAACACTCTAGTTTTTCTTGTGCTTAGCCAGATATTCTCAAAATAAGGAAAATGAAGGAAGGAGTTCTTCCACTCCCTGCCTTCTCTGCCATCTGGAAAGAGAAGAATTCATTAAACAGTTCTAGTTTTGTCCTTTTCTCTTTCCTGTTCAGATCGCATCATTGACAGGGTTGAGAAGCACAGTAAGAGGATGGACTGGGGATGTTTATTCCCTTCAGTCTTCTGCACAGGCTAATAAGGATCATTCCAACATGATATGCTATTAACTGTCAGTTGTAAGCGCACTGCTCCAGTGTGTGATTATTTTGCATTAGGTGCTGCTGTTTTAGAGTGTATGCCTCTTTCTAGGCCATGAGAAACAGCAAGCAAGCAATAAAAAAAAATTAAAAACAACCCAGAAGTGTCCTGACAGCAGAAAAAATGTCACATCAAATCTCGCAAAGTAACTTTCATCGAGAACAAGTGCACTAACTGTTGTAGGCTGAAACTCACTGATAAAAGCAGGTTTCATTCATGTTTCTGCCTGAGTTCCTCCATTTTGGAGGAACTATCTGAAAGCAATTAATCATGAAATTGTAAATATAGCTAATGCATTTGCCCTACTTAGCACAACAATGATGCAGCTGCTTCAGAAAAAAGTGTATCCAATTCTAATCTAATTATGCTATGACCCACTGATACCGGTCAGGTGATATTACAGGATATAAAAGGAAACCAGATGATAATCCAGTCTAAAATCACACGATGAGGTTATAAGTCACCCACAATGGACTACGGCAGAAAAATGAAGAGTAAATAATGTTATGAAAGCAACCATAGGGATAAAGGTGGAGTGGTTTGATTCTGATTCTCAAATGGTAGGAAACTTTGAAATATCCTTATACCTTACAGATTTAACAGATAGATACTCCACAAGCTTTTGGCAGAAATTTTGAAAAGATGAGTGTGTTTTGTACATACTCATATAATGATATCTATGATCAGATTTTGGAAAATATGTAGGTGAAAGATGCATGTAAAAGCTGTCAGTTGCCATTGCATTATTATCCAGATTTGTCTCTACAGGAATCCTTGTGACTTCCTGAATTCTGCCTTTTCATCTATTAATAAGAGAGGGTCTTGGGGAAAACCAAGCAAACAAAAATAGCTGTATTAATTCATAGAACTGCCTGGACTTGGAAAGATGGATGCTAACAGAGGGAAAAGAATGAGTTTCTGCAATCTTGGTATTACACACTTCAAGGTTATTTCTAAATGTATTTTTAAAGTCTGATTTATTATGAATAATTTGGGACTTGATCCTTCAAGGCATCCATTATGCAGGTGACTTACTCATGAGAGTAGGCTTACTGACTCCAGTGGAATTTACTCACGTGAGTGAAAAGTGCACAGGCAGAGGATTAAAATCCAGAGTGCGTTTGTAGCTTACATGATTTCTAGCCTGTCAAAATTCATATTTATATTATCATCTGCCTACGTTACATAACACTAAGGAGTTCTGAGTTGTTTGTTCTTCCCCATATGTCTGAAACACATATATCGTCTTAGAAATTTTGCATTGCATACTACATTACCACCAAAGAAAAAGTAAGAATGAATGCAATACAAATTAAACTTTCATTTTGGGAAATGTCAGAGGCAAACACCACCCCCAGCACAGGATCTGGCCAGGCACACAAATCAATGCACTTTATTTGTTTACCAGTTAGATCTTGCATTTCTCATTTGTTTCCTGATAGATTATTTAGTCAAATCAGTACCAATGTTGCCTTTACCTAAATCATGGTATCGGGCCCTTTTTTCATGGCTCTCCCCTGGTTGAGCTGCAGGACGTCGCTCAGCATTTCAGGCTGGGGTCAGTTGGGTTTAAGGGCGGTCATATCTCCCCAGAAGCACCGAGCACTTGGCAAGATTGAAACCAGCGACTCTATGTTTGGTTTGTTGTATTTGGCTTTTTTTTTTTTTTTTAAATCTAATTTCAAGGCAGTCTTTCTTCTTCACCTCTACCTAGGATACTGGTTCAGGTTAATTTTGAGATGCAAGGGAAGGAAAATCAGATGACCTCTTAAGTGTTACTGCAAGAAAAAATGGTGAACAGTTGGCATTATTTGTATTCATGATAATGCATATTTTGTTAGCTTCAGTAGCTTCAAAGTAATAATAATAATGAACAGCTGAACCAGGCAGTAGTACCGCATGGTTATGTTCAGCACTCCTAATGATTTGAACTGCTTGTGAACGTATTTATCAATGAAAGCTAAGATTAATTAAGAGATTAAGGGAAAACTGATCACGGCAGTTGATTTTCCTCTTGTATAAACTCTTGCAAATTTATGAGTTTAGATAGACTTATAACTGATTTATACCTGTGCGACTGAGAAGAGGACCAGAACCATTGTGCCCATGGATACTATTGGTACAGTAATCAACTGACTCCGGACTAGATAATTCTTTCTGTTCAGAATTCAATTCAGTATTTTCTCAGCATGAAATCCTGGTCTCATAAAAATTAGTGAAAATTTATTATCTGTACCACGATCACAGTTTTAGCCTCTGTTTTTTTTGTTTCATCGTATACTTCAGTTCCTGGTTTTGGTCCAGTGTAAGCAGTTGTCTGCTTCCCAAGCCCTGCAAGATGGTTACACGTATTGCTACATGATCAAATAGTTCATTTAGTCTTGTAAGGCTTCTCCAAAGTGAAGATGCAGTATTTTACCTGGGAATATAGGCCCTGTGATAAAAGAGAGTGCTTTGCCTACAAAATCAAGAAATCTGTGTTGTCCAAAAGATTTCCTACATAACCTTGACGACCCAGTCATTTAAATTATCTGTGTTCACCTGTAAAGTAATACTCATATACCCTTCATCAGTCGTAAAAGCCCTCATTCTCTAACACTTGAAAGTGCTCTGCAATTCTCTGAGGGAAAAAAAAAAAGAAAGAAAAAAAAAGAAAGAAAAAAAAAAGAAATGGTGCCACAGGACAAAGTAACCCGGCAGGGCTGCGCCTCTCCCCGGGCGCCGGGCACGGCTCACGCAGAGCCCCTCGCCCGCGCGGGGAGGACCCCGCACCTGACTCCGGGAGGCGCGGAGGGTGCGCAGCGCCGTGCGCGGGGCGNGTGGGGAACAAAGCCCGGGGCGGGGAAGGGTCCGGCCTCTCCCGTTGGAGGCAAACGCCCGAAGCGGCGCGTAAGCTGGCTCGGAGAAGGCGGGAGCCGCTGTTAAATCGACACCGACGTGCGGGTTGCTGTGCGGGTCCTTCTAAGGAGTTTTGTATATGTAGTCCATGAAGGCAATCATCTGGCTGGTAATCTCTCATTGTGCACCGCTCAAAAACAGTTCATTCACACAGCTGATGTGGTAGCGGGCTGCAAAATGAAGATATTAGTATCTCTGCTGAGAAACATCTTTGTTCTGAATGTCTGTGGGAAACACGCACGTGTGTGTGGACCAGCCAAACAGCCGTGATACCTATGCATAACGAGGCAGCAGCTCATTACTCGTACCTCCAGGACAGGAGATGGAAGTAAACTAAGAAATTAGCATAATGCACACAGCTTTTGACCCAGCGCTAATAGCACCAGCAGCGCATGGGAACGGAACACGAGACGCAGCTGCAGTTCATTCACCAGCACGTTACCAAGAGCTGGGGAACAACTCTGAGCAGTCTAATTGTCTCACACTCATGGGGCTTAGCCAGGCACAACGCACTGGGGCAGCTTTTCCCAAAACAGGGTGAGTCTGGCCACTGGGAAGTGAGGTCAGGCAGCCCACAGCTAACAAGTGCATGGAGGAAGGGAATGCACAGGAGTGAGCAGGAGTTTCAGAAGGGCCAGAGTCTGAGGAAAGGAGATGCATCCCAAGGACCATCATCATCAAAACTTCCAGATGTAAGATCAGCCTCTTCACAGCTGCTCATGTCGGCATTCATGTATAAGCCACCAACACCTGCCCTTCTTTGGGGATTTTCTGCCAGTACATCCACCCCCTTCTCCCCGAGTCCCCGGAGCTAGCCAAATGGAGATCATAATCTGCTCTGAAATACTGTTAGCACAGAGCTGTGACAGTCTGAAAAGGGGGTGGGGGGTGGGGAGCAGCAAGAATCTCCAGGATAAGGTTGCCCTAGAAAGGCAGTGTATTCTTGCCTTTCAGGGATGTTGGGAGTTCGGTGCATTCTCACATTCATGTGGAAGAAGCCAGGTGAGTGTAAAGTCAGGTTAGTCCTGTTTTTAACTCCTCAGACCTGTATCTTGCACTGTGCCTCTCAGCAGTTTGCACTGCACCTCCACTCCCCCACGTAACCAGTACTCTGTCCTAGACAGCACTTACAAGGATGCAGCACAACATTTGCCCCATGACCACTGGTAGAAAAAGCTTTTTGGTGCCCTCCAAAGGCAGCCTAGGATCTCTCACCAAACCTCCAAGGGGATCTTTCCCCTTATTTTACTGGGGCATTGCTTTGCTCTGCTGCCAAAAGAGCAGAATGCTTTGCTCCTTTTTTCCCATAGCCCAGATCAAGCTGTGCTACTTATATGGAAGTACATGTCCTCCCAGCAGATCCAGAGTTAAAAGGCATGATCAAGTAAAATGAGAGATGAGCAGTGGAAGAGTTTGGCCAAGACAGAGTCATCTCATGCTATGGACTACTGCTGGAAGTAAGGAAGGGGAATGGTAAATGACCCATCCTCCTCACTTGTCCCAGGAGCTCCTCTCCTCAAAGCTATTTCAAGGGACAGCAGTGCAGTGCAGTGAATGTACAAGAAGCGGGGACAGAGCAGTTAGGAAATGGCCCCATCCCCAGCTTGAGGTGAAACCTTGTGATAGGCAGTGGGGGAGTGAGACAGGGGAGAGGAGAAGGTTGCATTTTGCTTATGGTCTCCCCTCCAGGTAACACACCTCTGAGCACCTGACTAGAAAGGAGAGGATCTCTTGGGACACCCCACACCTCCTCTCACCCAGAGTTATGGGGAAAGAGGAAGGTTCCCACCCTTTCCTCACCACGGTACCTGGTTGAGGGAAGTCACAGCCAGCCGGGGGATAACCAGCTGCATGACGAGCTGCAGGACAGAGGTGACCAGTCCAGCCAGGATGGCCCAGGTGAGTGGCAGCGGAAGCATGCTGTAAGTTGCAAAAAGCGTGAAGAGCACATAGCCAATGCCGTCCCCAAGGAGGCCACAGCCCAGGCCAGCTGCCAGGATCTGCGTGGCCATGGCCACCCAAGTGACCACACCGCTGTACTGCAGGTAGGTGTACGAGGTCGTGTCCTTTCTGACCACCACTAAGGCACAGATCACCACCTCGATGCCGGTAAAGAAGCCCAAGAGGATGCCCTTAATGGGGTCCATGGGAGCAGAGGCCAGGGTCAAGTGGAGGAACAGCAAGGTCAGCTTGGTCAGCACGTCCAGGATGTTCATGACCACCTCGGATTTGCGCCGCTGGCCCAAGAAGTAGCGCTGATAAAGGCGCTCCAAGTCCCGGGACTTGAAGGAGTTACGGAGCGTGGGGAAGATCACCCCACGATAGGTGTAGCCCCAGTTGAGGAAGAAGTCAGAGTTGCTGGGGGCACAGTCTAGGGGCAGGAAGCCCAGGTCCCCACTGCTGCTCGTGCGCTCTGGGAAGACTTTGGTGCCTCCGTTGTTGTGGCGCTCGCTGGCCAAACTCCGTCCGGCCGACTGTCGCCGGAGGTGGTGGTGGTGGTGATGCGGCGGGTGAGGGTGGTGGTTGGGGCAGCAGGTCTCCTCGGAGCTGAAGCCCTTGCCCCCACCGCTGCTGCTGCCGCCGCTGCTGCTGCTGTGCTCCTGGATGAAGCGCTGCTCGGTGATGTGGCGCACGGCCGTCTGCCACAGCAGGCGCTGGGGTCTGCCGCTGCCGGGGGGGGTCCTGTTGATGGTGTAAAGTTCATCGCTGTCGCTCAGGCACCGCACCTCCGAGAGCTCCATGGCGGTGACTGGCGGGGGGCAGAG
>VZSC01010934.1:224932-259263 GCA_013398225.1 Steatornis caripensis
CCCTGGCTCACGGGGCGCCTCTGCCCGGGGGGGGCTCGGGGCTGACATCCATCGCAGACGCTCGGCTTGCTCGGTAACGAGGGAAAAAAAAAGCAGAGGAAAAAAAGAAAGGAGGGGGAAAAAAAGAATCCCACCAAAACCCAAAGCTAAAAAAAAAAAAGCGAAAGAGCGCGGAACGAAAATCCCGCCCTAAACTCGGATCTCTGGGAAGACCGCTGGGAGCAGCCCAACTTCTCCGCGGGTCGGGGCAGGGAGGGCTCCGGCGCTGGGGCTTCCCCCGGCAGCGACGGGGAGGAGAAGGAGGCAGGGGCGAGGGGCAGGCGCGCAGGGAGCGCGGCGGCTGCGGGGCTGCGGGGAGCCGGCGGCGGGGCAGCCCCGTTTGCCGCGGGGACGGGCACGGCGGAGCCGCCAGCCGCCGCCGGCGGAGTGGTGGTGCGGGCGGGCGGCCCGGGAGGAGGCAGAGCCCGGCGCGGTCAGCTGATGCCCACGACGTCGGCGGGGCTGCCCGCACCCCCCTGCCCGGTTAAAGCAGCCGCAGCCGCGGCGGCGGGAGGGGGACGGCGGCTCGGGGGCTCCCCGGGGCAAGTTGCCTGGTCCCAGGAGGGTCCTCCGTGTGTCACTTGGGTTTCTCCAAGCTCCGCTTCTATAGGTGTCCCGGACTGTCCCGCAGCACCCAGCATATCCGTCCATCCGCTACGCTAAGCGAGAGCTGATGCTGAAGCCTGGCATCGCTGTGGGCACAAGGCAGAGCCGCCTCAGGCCTTGCTCGGGAGTGCTCTTACCCAGGGTGGGGGGCTTGAGAACCACGCCTCCTCTGCCTGGGCAAGCTTAGACCCTCTGAGAAAGGTGCTGTCGCTGCCAGGACTGTGGCTCTAACCACCCTGTGTTAAGTGAATGTGTTTGTACATCTGATACCTCCTATCCTGTCAGCATTTACATTAAAGCCACTGGATAAAGAACAGAAACTGTCCCGTGCACAGAACTGGAGTAAGAGCCACTCCTCGCTCCCCCATGTTGGCAGATGAAATTGTCCCTGCTCCTCTGCTTGCGGGCTCTGTCTGTGCCAGCAAACCTGGGTGCTTTGTGCACGGTGGCACAGCCTGGAGAAGAGGGGTAGGAGGTATTTGTCTTTAACTCTCCCATCCCTCCTCTGGCCAGAATAAACCTTAAAGTGGCTGAACTCTGTCTTGGGGGAAAGGTAGTTTTGGAGCTGAAACCCCATCACTAGAAGCAACAGAAACAGAACAAGTCTACACATTGAATTATTGCAAATTAAGGGAGAGGCATTTTCTTTGTGTTCCAAAGAGACAAGAGTGATGCCTGCTGAATTCTTTGAGATAAATGCGCAGCCACCTTCTGTCAACAGTGAGGTTGTGTGTGGACAGAAGCACTGCCTGGAGGGAAGCTGTGCTACCCTGCGCAGAGCCCTGGCTTCTGCTGGGAGTCAGGGAGCTTGAACACGGGCATGTGATGCTTGGCATTGAGCAGGCCTGACCCTCCACGAACACCCTTCCAACCGTCATTATTTAACTCACCTTGTATCATTGTTGTAAGGAAGGCATGGAAAATTAAAAAGGATTTCACTGATTGTTTCTGTATTTGCACTACAATAGATTTGGGGATTCCAGCCAAGTCTGTGTCCCATGTGTGAGGCACGGTTTGTACAGATATAAGCAGAGGAAATTCTTGTTCTTGAGAGCCCAGATAAGGAATGAGTGGTGCTTTTGTGAACAGGGACAGGTCTTTCCTGTAGTTCAGCGTGCCCCTGCTAACTTGGGAAGGGTTAGTACTAGTTTGGCAGTAATAATAGAGACACACATCCTTACTGCTGGATAAATCCCATGGAAATTACAGCACTACTTGAAGATGAAAATATTAGTGGAAGTGGGGAAGTCTTATATAAAGACGTATATTTTATTTTATTTAAAAACATAATTATTAGTGGTATTACCCCAGAGCACAGCAAGAAAGCATCCTGCTCATTCAGATTGCTCAACACAAATCGTGCTAGGAAATGGAGAAAAATAACTAATGCAGCTTAAGGAGACATGCATTCAAAAGAGATAAGATGAAGCTAAGATAGGGAGCTCTCAGTTCTCTAATGTTGCTGTAATCACTGAATCACAGCGCTGGAAGTGTCCTCGGGCCCCATGGCAGAGTCAACTCCAACCTCACCCTTGTTCCTGCAATGGAGATTCTGTACGTCCTTAGGCAGCCTATTACTATGTTTCTCTATCTTTATCATTTTCATACCTAACCTGAATTTTCCTTTCAGCATTCACTAAGCACATCACTTCTTGTCCTGTCCACCATGGACAGGAAGAACAGATTATCCTGGCAGTAGTCTATGCATATTTAATGAATGCCTCTTCCATACATTCCCTCTTCTCTTTCTCATTTCTTAGGCTAATCAACCTTATTTCTGCAATTTTTTCACCACAGGTCATATTTTCTAGGTCTCTGGCTGTTCTTTTTTGTTTGTTCCTCATTCTGAACACTTGTTTCATGATTTTATTTTCTTTTTCCCCCTCTGTGAGTTGCCCACAACTCAACTCGATTCTACAGTGGAAAGATGCCTTATGTCTAAGAACTATGTCTTATGCTCTGCACTCCTATTTATACACCCTGTGAGATGCCTGCCTTCCTCCTGTCACAGGCTTATCCACAGTTGATGACCTACTGAAACTTCTTTGCTGTCCTCAAGGCCTGGGCAGGTGTTATTTGCTCCTTATGTGCATAGCAGCCTACATGAAGTTTCTTGCATTTGCCCTCACTAAGATGCACTGTAGTTTTTTCATTCTGTATGCCAAATTTGCTTAGAACATGTTGAATACTAAGCCTGCCCTCCTCCATGCCAGCAGTCCTCCCTGGCTCTGTGCCATCTGTGTGTTTGGTGAGCTGACTCGCTCTTCAGTGGTGATGTCAATAAGTGCAGCACATTTAGGTAACAGTCAGTGTGCACTTGCATTTCTTGCATGTTTTCCTGAATTTCAACCTCAGAAGTACTAGGCCACCTTTGTGCAAGGCTACCAAGAGGGGACAAGATCTTTCTGAGCATAGGGACCCAGTGCAGCAATGCTCTGGGCTCTCTGCAGAGTAAGGAGGAAGGCTGACTGTCCTGGGGAGCCGGAGGGGGATGAGACTGCCAAAGCCCTGGTTGCCACTGAAGGGTGGATGAGCCAGGGGTCCGACAAGGTAGTTTCACACCTCCTGAGTCCTGTAAGTCCTGACAGGGCTCAGTTGGCTCTAGATTAGTACCATGCATTACTCAACCTTTGTCGCTATTGGATATTTTTTTTTTAATAGAGCTAAATGACTTGGCAGTATCACAAAATCACTAAAAGCCATTTAAAAATAGTACTGTCACTAGAAGGCTTTTGAAGGATGACATCAGGCAGAATTCATTCCTCTTCTGTCACCTGAAAGTTTATGCCGCACTCCTCTCTTCCTTCCCCCTCTCTACCCACAGCAGTAACATTTATGTACAGTCTAATGTTATGATATTTAATCATGCAAATAATGATCTCATTCACATTAGAGAGACTATTTACGTCCTCAGGATTGCAAGTCTGTCACTGCGATCTGCAAAGCACTCCATGGTTATCCAGTAAAGGTAGACTCAATACCTAACACTTTACGAAGGAACAATCGTGTTACAATACATCTTTTTTTAAATTTAAATACAGTTTTCATAGAATAATTAAAAAAACCCCAAACAATCGGCAGATATTCTATCTATCTCTTCACACATAAATGAAATGTGAAACTTCAGAAATGACAGAATATGAGAAAATTAGTTTTGATTTCCTCCTTACCTGTTTGTGTTTGGGTTTTCTTCCCCTCTATAACTCCCTATCTTTTTTTTATTTTTCTCCTTGGTAAAAATTTAACCATTCTAATAATAATGAAAAAAAAGAAAGAACTTTTGGTATAGATTGAGTCTCCTTTTTAAAAGCTTGTCTATCATTTTTCTCAAATGAGTGCATATCTCAATATGACATCTGTACAAAAGCAAGGAAAGAGTATAAGGGATTAAAAATTGTAACACCAGCTAGTAAAAGCACTCACGTTGATTAATGAAAGCCATGGTAAATGAAAAGCAAGGCTTCACAGACTGAGAGACCAGAGAGAAAGAGGACATGGACACATAGCTTAACAGGTGATAGAAACAATCAACATTTTCTGGTGTTTGCAGATGATTTTTCTCAGTACAGTGAAAATATCAATGACATTTTTAAAGTTTGTAGGCAATGAATCTAAATTATTGTGTGCCTCAACGATACCATATGCCAGGGGGAAAAAACAAACAAAAAGGAAGGAAAAAATAATGAAAAAATAAAGAAAAAATTTAGATCAGTTATAGTATAAAGAGGCAGCAAGAAGTGTCACTTTTAATGTCTATACTGTAAAATAAGATTTTTACATTTTCAATTTTTTTTTTACTTTTAACTTTCTTTTCTGTGCATGCTATTGCTTCTCCGTGTTGTGAAGAAACAATTCTCTCATATGCAAATGAATTTCTTCTTCTGTCTCCCTCCCTTCACAGATAAACATACCCACATACGAGGGTCAGAAGATCATCTAAGCATGTGGATTTTATGGAGAGAGGCGAGAGGCTGGAGATGAATAATTCACGTTTTAACCAATGGGTCGAGCTGTGTTTTCCCCCTCTCTCTTCCAGGTCTGCTCCTTCCTTATCCATTCACCTATTACTCCAGTAATGGATTAGAATGGATTAACAGCTGTGACCATCGCGTGTTTTATGACTTAGCGGGCACTGGTGCTGACCAGGAATATATTAGCCAGGTTCTTTTGTACTGAAAAAGTATTAGTCTGTCTGTTCAATCAATTGTTGCTGTTTCCCTGAAAATTAACCTTCAGAAAGGCATTAACATGATGGAAATTTTCAACTCTTGGAAAAAAAAATTACGACAGTGAAATTATCAAATTATTCTCTCAACTTTTCATTGTGGGTGACAAGGATTTTTTTCAGGATCAGAGATGAAATGTGATGAAGTCCTTAAAGCAAACAAGACTGATTAGAAAAGACCATTCTCCTTCCTTGGGAAGGGAGGGCATTTATCCTAATTGAAAATCAAGTGCGGTTTCAATAATTTGAAAAAAACTTCCTGAAACAGAACTGCTGTCCTTCACATTGCTCTCTGGGCCACCCAGAATTTTCATCTCTGCCCTTTCACCCTTTTCCAACCAGGTTTCAGACAGTAGCTGTTTCTTCGCATGTCTCCTTCCTGTGTGCATGCCATCATTCTCCTGGAAAGCTGTTAAGACTCACGAATCCCTGGAGAAACTGCACTGCTGAATGAATAATATTTTTCACAAAGCAGTAGACGGTTCTTAATGCTTTATTGAATTCCTTTGAAGAAGAGATTTTTTTTCTTTTAACACAAAAGACCTTTGACTTGCATGTTAATTGTGACAGAAGTTAAAAGGAAATGAACTATTAAATTCAACTCTCAATGTACTACAAGTGAAATCTTTATAATCTACAGCAGACAAACCATTCACAAGCATTTTATTCTTGATTTGCTATCTGAAGCAGCAAGTGGTAGGAGTGATAGCCTGATGGGTGAAGCTAAAATTGTAATTAATTGTAGAAAGGAGACCTGAATTTGAGACATTCAAGAGAAAGTAAAACCCTAAGAAGGCACGTGTAAGGTTACCGCGTATAACTTTTTCAGTTGGAATAATAATTCTTAGCTCTATGCAGAGGTTTTCACAAGCAGATCTCAAAGTGTTTTTCTTGTTACAGGATGGAGATGTTTCCTGTGGATGTATGCAATAAATCTAATTAGGCTGCAAATAGGGAGCTGTTATATTGTATGAGATTTTAAATCCATCCAGATCAGTATCCTGCAGTTACTGCAGTATAAGACGTATCCTAAGAGGAAATCCCCCTGTCAGCCAGATCAAAGGGGGGAAAGTCTGGTAAGGTTGTGTATGCACGTGCTTATGTGCCTGTATTAAACCTTGGAACAGGAACAAAACCTAGAAACGTTCATGTTTCCAAGGGAAAGGAAATTCCTTTTTGTTTCTTCTCCTTCTTCTGTCTGGGGGAAAAGAATTCTATTCAATTTTTAAATAAAATATGAATCTAACTTTTTGACTCCTGGGAACTCCTTTCTTTGCATCACAGTTTCTTTCACAAACCAGGGAACATGGAAGCGATGGAACTGTGGCTTGGGCTTCCAGGGGTGTTGAGATTGCAAGGATGGTAAAAGCTACAGAAGTGCTAGGAGTCTGGGCTAAAAAAGACTCGCGGTATGTCATCTTAGATGCACAGCCCTTCAGTTGGGTTCTCAAGCAGCTCTGTACAGAGCTGACAGGATGCCAGGCAGAGTTTTGAAAGAACCTGGCTTATATTTCTGAAACATTACTTCATCAGATACTTTGCATATGCTAATGTGTAGGACTCTGTGTTTTGCTGGCCTGCATATAAGCTAAAGGTTTAATTCAGCTGTGTTCCTAGGTATTACTCTTGCCCAGCAATAAAACTCTTGACCCCTAGTCCCTTATCTTCTGTATGAAAGTTTCTTGCATTAGAAAATGGAGAGTATGTAAAATAACCCTTTAAGTGACTTGCTGTATCACAGAGAGAGCAGTGATGAGTGGTGTGCAGATATTAACAGTGATTTATTTCAAATTGAGTTCCCATCAGAACTGAAGCATGTTAATCTCCTTATTGCCAGTCAAGCTGGGGATGGTAGGTGTTCTTAGACAAAATGTTTAGGAGGAATGGTTGACTCATGGCAATCTTTAGTCATTCTCTGAAATGATACTATTAATGTGTATGGGATCAGGGGAGTACTTGTTTCTCCATTCTATTACCTTGTTTTTACATTCAGAAACATCTTCCTTAGCATAGGGGGAGGATAACAGATTCATGTTTGAACAATCTATTTCATACTGCATTTCTCTAAATCACCAAAACCTGTCATTTTCTAGTGTTGCAGGATTTGCTGTAGCAGATTAAATCTGGTGTCCTTTTGATAGCAATGGCAGGTTGTTGGAGCTCCAGACAAAGAAAAAAACCTGGCCTGTAGGTGGTCTGCCCTACACATGAGATAATTTGATCTTCTTTTACATGACTAGAAAAGGCAACGTCAGTCTTAAAGGCTGAACCTACTCTGTTTTCAACAACGTGAGGTTACTAAAAGCTAAGGAGAGTATCATCTAATTGCCAGGTAATGCAGGGATCTACACAACATCCAAAAGCTTTTTCCAGGAAACAGGCATGGAGAATGCCTATGACACCTATAGGGCTCTAACGCCAGGTTAAATGACTTCATATGCGAATCAAACCACAGTTATTATTATTGTGATTAATATTATTTACAACGGCAACATCAATAATTTACACAGAGGATGGTTGTGGCTGCTTTCAGTTGTATGGGGAAGCAAACAAAATTATTTCTTCTGGAATCATAATGGGACACAAAATATCTTAAATTCCAGTGCTTCCGCGTTATACTACTCTCTGCTGTAAGTTTTTGGCATCTCTCTAATGAAGACATTTCCAGTGGATGTTTTCAGCATGCAGCAGCTCAGACATTTTGTTTTAGCAGTAAAGAAATGTACCGTAGGGTGCTACTGCCTGCTGATCCCAAGTGTTACTCCAATACGGTTCACATCATGATATATGAGAGATGCCTCTGAAATGAAAGCCCAGTATGGTTTTGATGGCTCTAAGATTTTGTATACACTTTTTTTTTCTTTGAATTACAATCTCAACTTGCATAACTCTCTCTACAAATGTGTAAAAACAGAATATTTCTGATTGCAATGGATTTGCAGCCCATGATGGACATAGGACTTAGACATAGTGAAGAATCATATAGAATTATAGATAACAAGAGAAGTATGCGTGGGAGCAGTAGTGACCACTGTGGTAAGCAATGGCCTTTACATAGCCGTTGACGTCTTTTAAGATTTCTGTGGGATCATGGCAGGAAAGTATCTAAATATTTAAGGGGCAAGATGATAGCTTTCTTGATTTTTACAGAAGCTGTCAGAGTCTTCGTAAAAGGCTGGCAAAGTTGTGAAGCTTTAGTGCCATAAATTCAGGATACAAAACTGAAGTAATTTTCCAGATTTGATCTTAGAGTTGTCCAAAGGGACTCCAGCAGTAAATGTACTCCTTTCAGCTCCATTCAGCTTGTATATTTTTGCTGGCTAAAATCAGGAACTCCTAAATATCCTGGTGGACCATTTTATATGTCATCATAAATCATTGACTTTTTTTAGCTTCATTAGCATTGCATTATTTACACTTTAAAATATCTACCCAGGGTAAAAGCCTGGATGATGGAATAAGTGCTGTTCCTACTAAGTACCGTGCTAAGCAAGAACACTAGTAGTTGAAGGACACAACTAGATTTAAAAATAATTTTAGCTAATTCAAGACATGGTCTAGAAAAACAAAGAAAAGAACAGAAGATGCAATTAATTCACTAGGGGCAAGTGGAAGGTACTGTATATAGGCAGAAAAAATAGTTTACACTAGCACATGATGGGGAACAGCTGCTTAAATAGCAGTTCTGCAAGAAATGATCTGGAGGTTATTGAAATTGAGCCAACAATGTCATGCTGTTGCAGGAAAAACAAACATTGTGGTGCATAAGCAGAAAGGTAGTCTTTTAAAGCTTGTGAAATAAACCTTCCACTCTCTTCAGTACTGGTAAGGTCATAGCTGGACCCTGTCCAGTTGTAAGAGTACAACACAGGCTGGAGACTCTCAGGGGGGTGGGTACAGGGGACACTCCCCTGGTGGGCCTGTGCATCCCCAGCCCAGGTCATCAGGTAACCTCTGTGGGGACGGAGACAGCCTGAGCCTGAGACATCAGCCTGTGGATCTGGGGATCAAGATTTTATGATATCACTGTGGCAGAGACTGATGGCCCTGGGATGGGCTGTGATGGGGTCCTGGGCCATGGGCAGGGGTGGGAGAGGCCCTGGGTGAGGTGGATCAGGGCCAGTAAAGAGCTGTTAGTGCCCTTAGGGGCTGGACACCAGTTTTGGGAGGTGCACACCAAGAAATACTGGACCTTCCAGAAACAGCTAAGAGAAATGTGATCTGAGAGGCAGGAAATGTAACCAGCAGGAAAGTTTGAAAGGAGCACTTGTTTGGCTGTGTTCAGGTGTTGCCTTCAAATGTTGTCTCCTGAGAGAATTAAAGAACAGTATTATAGGAATAATAAAGAAGCAAAGCAACACAAAGCAAGTATTAATGTTTTATAACTGTAGAGGATATTGCTATTTAGGTATTTCTATCTGACTGATACATATTTTACTAAAGAAAGAAGGCATTCAAACTGCATTAGTAATTTTCTGAAGAGTGTGATGGATGTTACTTAGATGTGATGACATTTGTCATCACCATATGTAAACTTTATGCATAATGTATTCTTGACTCATATTCACCTCTGCATTTGAAAACCCAATTTACCCTGTGTTAATTTAAATGTACATACAGCAGTATGGGAAGGGGACGAATTAAGAATTTCCTTTTAAAGAAACGTCAGCTTCTAGCAGCTCAGTTTTAACAATTTCTACAGCACAGGGAAGAATTCTTTTTTTATCCTTGATGGCTATTAACTGTTGAAATGTAGCTCTTCATCTGTCATTATTTCAAGAGCTCAGAGTCATAGATCCTTGTACATTTACTCTCGTAATGCTTTGTATTTTTGCAGACTTCAGTATTTTCTATGAGCTGAACATACAAGGCCACATTCTCATTCTATTGAGACTCTCTTGACTCAGCACAGAGAGAGGCTGGCAGAAGTCCAACTACTTCTCTCCAATTTTGTGTTTGGCATAGGGCCAGATCCAACATAGTCACCCATCCCTGGAAGGAAACTAATTCCCAGAAGGAAGCATTCATTTCTTGCTGTATCTTAGAGCAGTGGTGTAGCAGAAGAAATGACGATTCAGGTGGACCTCCCTTTACTACCTCTCATTTGCTATAACTGTTCCTCGGGAATAGCAGACCAAAGGCTGCTGAATGGCAGTGTTGAATCCTTTAGCTGTTATGAACTCATTCATTCCCGAGCCAGATCCACTGAAACCTGTTTTGGTCTCCTAAGTACACAAATGCTTGCAAGCATCTTGCTTTGTTACATTCTTCTGGGAAGCACTATTTTCACCCAAAGAGTAAATCTATTCCACCTTTCCAGCTTGTCTCCCAATTTATTTTTATATAGCCATAGGGTATCAGTGTTATGCTGAGCTCCAGATGCCTGAAGCTATAAAATTCTGCCATTGATATGATTGAATGATTGATGTCATTACGGACAATCTATGTTGTGAAACTCATTTGCTTGGACATTGTGGAATGGGACTTCCATGCAGGCAGTGCCTGTAACCAAACAAAAGGACACTTCAAAGTTGGGTCATTGCAGAACTTTTGCTGCCTCCTTGCAAAGTAGCAAGCAGAATCAATATTTCCACATATTTTCCACACATTCTAAATTGTGACATGCCTACAACTTGTGCATCTGTGTTTCAGCCTGGCTCCCGGCTATGCACCAGCTGAGGGAAGGGGACACTCAGGGAATGACCCACTGGGGTAAATCTTATTCTAGGATAGAACTTTCATTTTGCCTCCTCCTTTTTAAGGTAGAATGATGCTTCCCACAGAGAAGGTATATTGAGGAGGTGAATTCCCAATAAACTTCACTTAGCTCTCTCCAGGATCATGTGGTGGATGTCCCTTTCTTTTGTCATGGCTTTTCAGAAGCTGGTGGTGTGGTGAGACCAAAGCACACAGGGAAATTCTGACTCCAATGGTCTCCTGAGTCATACAACGACTATAGTGTGAGTCCAGAAAAGGAGAGAAAGAGGACAGTAGTGATAGGACCTGGGAAGATGGAAGTGCTCCCAGCTTGGGAACGTCTTTGTCCCTTGGGAGGTGCCAGTATTAAGAGATACATGAAAGAAAGAGATTAGCAGCATGCACTTGTGCCACATTACAGGAAGTGAAGAAAAGAGCCCAAAGGAAAAACTCTAGAGTCTACTGTCCTTTTTATAGGAAAGGAATTTGAGGAAGGTGACATTCAAACCACTGAAAGGATAAGTAAATTGTGAGGAAATATCAAAGAAGTATATGACAAATATGGCCCAAGGTAAGACCCTGAGACAGCACTAAAGAACAGTGCTGGTGTTTCACTCAGTGCTAGTCATAGGCATGTTTGACCAAAGATTTTGTTCCCCACAAAACCCTACCAAGAAAAGGTTTGCTGGCATTTGTTGTCAAAATGAGAAATGCTTTAAAAGATGTTCTAGCAGAGATCTAGTTGTTTGGACACTCATCTGAAATAAGGGAAATTAGTGTTTCAACTCCTAACCTGTCTGATGCAGAGCAGGATTTGAAGCTACATCTTCAGATGTCTTGTGGGTCCCTCATCAGAGAGGTGTTGGGACAATCTTTGTCTGACCCACTGAGTATGGAACCATTTATACAAAGGAGAACTGCTTGAACTGGAGCATGAAACTGATACACCCAGAGTGACTCTACTGCTTCCCAACTACCTGTGACTGTGATAGTTAGTATCAGGAGCTGTAGAAGCATGCCACAATGTCATTCACTCTGCCGCTTGACATGCAGGCTTCATTCACCTAAGCACTTGACTCACTTCATACATTTAGTCAGGATTACCAAGATTGAAACTGCTTTACTCTGAGACCTCTGGATGCAGGAAAACCTTCTGGGCACCTTCACAAATTTCCCATTTATATTAGAGTAGCCGCCTCAGAAAAACAGAATTACCTTTATGCTTTTTTCCCCCTAAAAGTATGGTGCAGCCAGAGGAATGCTGGATGGGCTGGAGATAGCACAATTTGTATGATTCGTGCCATTAAACTTGGTAAAAACAACACAGGTGATACATACTGGCAACGTCTTTCCTAAAATATATACCTTGACATCAAAGGTGTTTGCTATCCCTACAACAATTTGGAAGGCTAGAGCTGCATTGTACGTGGCCTTTGATTTCATTGCAATGAAGAGAGTGAAATGTAAATGAATATTTCTAATGTAGAATAATAATCACTTTAGTTGGATGAGCAGTAAATGTGCGGAATTATCTAGGCTGAAAACAGGTGGTTTCATCAGAGCTGTGGGATCCTAAAAACACCAGGCAGAGTTTCAGGTCAGTAGATTAGAAAAACAAAAGATTATTATCTGTGTCACAGTTCAATTATCCCATTTATTTGAGGAGGGCTAGAGTCTAGGATCTCAGCTGCCAAGGCAGAGGACACACTCGAGAGACCCTTTGGCTAAATGAGATCTGAACTCATATAGCTCCTCCACAGCTTGATGAGATGGAGGTGAAAGCTACACTTAAATGCTGGGAAGTGGGCTATGAGGATTAATTGAGTGTCCGGGGAGAATTGAGTGAGTTTCTTGCATTTCTGCCTCATACTTCTAAAGAAAAAAAGGGTGATGTTTCCCTGTTTAGAGAAATGAGACTGCCAATAGCATAAGAGGCCCCTCTGTGTTAAGAAGACCAATTAGAGAGGAAGGTTGCCTGCCCTTATGAAGGCCTGGGAACACAGAAGAGTGAGAATTTTCTGGGTGAAGAAGTGCCACACAAGGAAGGCAGGAGCAATGGGATATCTTGGTTGAATGCTCCATGACATCTAGCTAGGAGAAATGTGTTCTTCTAAGGGATGCTTTCCTGCTTCTCTCTCTCCTGGGATCTGTTAGAGCTGTGTCTATGAATGGGTTGTTTGATCTGGAACATCCTTTACTTCACTCTGTCTCTGTCTGGGTGTCTTGCTGATGGCAGCTGATGTGTGGTGACATGCTGGCGTGCCATCCACCATGGTGAAAACATTATCATGGCCTCCTTCAGCACAGGTTCTAACTCCCTTCACAAGGCTGGGGTAATCTCTCTCATCTACCTCTATCAGGCCATGTAGTGAGCAAGGATAGAGAAAACCAGAAAAAGCAAAGAGCAGTTTAGCAATCACAAAGTTCACTACTGCAAAGGATTAAGGATACCGTGATGATTGAATTTCAATTGGAAGAAACACTAGGCCAGCCAAAAATTTCCAAACATTTCTCTGCAGCTGCTGATTAAAAGTTTATTTTCTTTAGTCAGTAATGATGCGCAGCCTGAGCTGGCAGGGGTAAGCCCTGATGTCTTGTTATGAGCCTCCATGGCTACATTGGGAAACAAGTCTGAAAAACTGAGTCCAGAAAGTATGTCTAATGATGGAACTTAGATTGGCAGAGAGATGAGCTGAATATGTCACCAGGCTTTTACCAACTTTGGCAGCAGTTATTGCAGTGCCTTTAACAGGTCTGTTTTGACTAGGATCTAGAGACTTTTCTGAATCACATGCAATCAAAAAAGCATCCGTGCTCTTTATTTCCTCTCTTTGAATAAAAAAAGTTTGTTTCCAGTTGCCAAATACAAAATCAATCCCACACACATCCTCCTAAAGACAATGAATCTTAGCATGTATTGTTCTACAGCTTCATTCCTGACTGTCTGTCATATTTTCAAGTCAGATACAAGGGAAAGTTTTGTTATTCAGTAACCTCTTCCATCTCTCTGCTTATACAAGATTGACTGCTTGTTCCATTTTTCCCAGTTTTCAATGACTAAAATGAAGCTCTGCCTACCACACGCATTTTCTCTCCAGCTAACAGACATTACAATTAGTCCGTTTCTTAGAGGTCAATTGACAGGTATTTTTGCTCTGTGTCGTTCTATACCTTCTGTTTCTCTTCCTCCATTGTAAAATAACTTCTTCTTCCATCTCCAGAACAAAATAACCGGTATTTTTGTCTCCTGTGTGTTTACCTATCTTTGATCAAGAAACACATGACCTCTTCAGTTTTGTTGTTTGTTCAAGTAGTACGAAGTTCTGTCTTGTTGTTTCTTTAAATTGCTTCAGTAGTCATATTCCCTGGCTTTGATCCCATACATTATTCAAGATGTTAAAACTGTGTTAAGGAGTAAACCCCTTGAGCATCAGAATATACAGGATGTATTTAATTATTTCTCTGACAGGGCTGCCAAAAAGACCCTCCAATTTAGAGACGCTCTTTGCCTTTTCAACAATCTCCTCAGTGTGAAGCAGACCAGGTGGAAGGAGTTTCAAGGCTGGGAAAAGAACATCTTGTCTGTACACAACATTTTATTTATAATTCTCTTGCCTCCAAAACAAAGGTTTCTTGGGATAACTATACCTCTAGCGTAATTGCCAAGGTTAAGGGTAAAAACTGAATATATCTGACTAGAATCTAAATGTTGTGAAGTGCAGGTTGCCTCCCAGATGCATTGGCAGCATCTAGAAAGAGAAGTCAATAGTTCAAGGAAGTATTTTATCAAAGACGTACTATATCTTGATCTCATTTTTGTGGTTGCATTTCTTTGTTTTTCTAGTTAGAGTAAGTCACAGTAGGTCCACAAGTAACAGACCAGGACAAGTCACTTCCTCAGGACAACTCCATGAAGTCCTTCTGTAGCTGCGGCAATGTGAATTTCCAAAACATAAAGTTTTACTAGCCCATGAAGGTGTGCAGCTTCAGATGCCTTTTTTGTCTTGCGTGTAATTTAAAATTTCTATCTCACTGAGGATGTCAGGAACCCTATTGCTGTGCTAACCCCTCCAGTAGTCTCTCAGGCTCCTGCAGTGTTTAGAGGTTGTTGTGCCAAATTTGTTGTACACGTGCTATGTTATTGTCTAATTTAGGATTTAACAAATGCTAGAACAAAGCATGTTGTTTGTTTTCCTTCCCAGTGGGCAGTGGTTTCTTGATATTGAAAATCTTGGCTCATGTATGTCAGGAAAACTGACAGTGACTCTCCACAGTTGTGTTGTTTGTTAATAAGGGCTTAACTTTCCATGTCTTCTCCTGCCAGGTAGTTTTCTAAAGTCTTTCCATCTTCCCATATCAGAATACTTAAGCTAACCTTGATGTGCTGCTGTGTTATGAAAAAGTTTTTTCCTCTCATGTAATGCAAACATCAGAATAGCACATGTTGGCACTGAGTAATTGTAAAGATATGCTGTCCCACAGGTGTTGCATAATTTTCTTCCTTCAGATATGTTGTTCCTGGCTTTCTGTAGTCTCAGACAGATTGAGTATTTTCTGCCTGATGTTTTGAAAGTTTTCTGTGCAACCTTTATAAAGGAGGATTTTGGAGAATTATAAATCTTCTCATACATTATTTATATCCTGCTTATGCTGCTTTATGGGAGGAAGGTATCTGTGATCCCACTAAGTTCTCCAATTTATAAATATTTAGCCAGATTCTGCATTTGCCATAGGTCCATTGGATGAATAACATCCACAACACTGATCAAATGTGGTTCACTGTCAGGGACTGGTGAGGACTGGTGATTCTTCTTTAAGGGAGAGAGAGACAGGACCTGAGGGTGATCCTTGTGCAGGCAGTGCCACCACTGATGGGATAGAGTCCCTCAGGGTTTTGACATGGTGGACAGAGTTGAGTGCAGGTAACAGCATCTACTGGCAGCCTCAAACACGGAAAATGATGAATCAGAGCCAAGGGCCATGCGGAGACTTCAGTCATGAGTAGAAGGTGATGGAGCAAGGGATATGACTAGAGTTTGGGGTACAAGATTGGGGTTCTGAGTCCATCCCATAGACAGCACAAAAGATAGGGCTAGGGACAAGTTACAGCATACATCTGACGGGTTTGGTGCATCTAGGAGTCAGGGCCAGGGCCAGGACCAGGCCAGAGACTGGTACCCCGACAACAGAGAGCAAGCAGGGACTGAAGGTCCAGGGCTGAACTGAAATGGCCATCCCGAGCCCATGGGCAGAGGGTTCAAGTAGAGGCCCCTTTGTCGAAGAAGAATGTCGTCATTGACATTCAGGTCCATTAGTGCTCTCGGGGCTCTGACACTCATCTACTCAGAATAGCAATAGATTGAAGTTTAAGGCTTCTTATCCACGTGCACATGCGATAGTTGTACAAGGTCCATTATATGCACCTTGGGGTTAATAAATTTGCCTAAACCTAGGCCATAGGTCATTTGCCACACACAAGCATATCTGAAACATCTACAGGGAGTGACTGGAGACCATGTGCACATCTCTGAAATGCTGCAGGCCAGGTGGGAAGCGCTAGGGCAACTCAGCCATCCCCAGGCATGTGTGTCAGACAGCCATGTTTTCAATGGCTGTTGCAGACATACCGAACTAAACAGTTCATAACATTCAATTCAGATGCCTATAGCCAGTATCTAAGTTCATTTTAGACACCATGGATGAGTTGTCTGACAAACTCAACATGGAGATGAATACTTTCCAGCCTCCTGTAACAGTCTTATCTTTTTTTTTATCCTTGTGAGTCCAGCTCTGGAAGGTCCTGTTTCATAATGATTTTGGCAGATGATTCATGTTCTCTGTTTTCCCTCTCACCACATGGACAAGCCATCCACTGAACCCAAACTAGGACAGGGACTTTATGGGAACATGGACAGTGGGTGGGGAAGAAAGCTATGTTTGTCCTGGAAACTCTTTGATCCAATCCTCTCTCTTCCTCCTCAGTTATATGCACTCCAGGTTCACTCTTCCCTCCATGCTATAGCCCTAATCCTCATCGTCAAAACCAGCTTGTTTTACATTGGCAAGACATCCTTAACTATGGAAACCGGGATGCTGACAGGTAAACTTGTCCAGAAAGGAGAGCAGTGCTCCTAAACTACAATCATCATAGATTACTAAAGCAGCTTTTAGAACCAATGGAAGTATTTTGACTCATGCTTCATTTTCAGTAAAAAGCCAGAATGTTCTGCAGAAGTCAGGCACTACAAAAAGATAGTAATTTACTTGGTGTTCCAAGTTTTCTTATACTAGGCAGTTTTGACATAAATTTTTCAGCTAGCACTTGGAATAATCTTGTTTAAGACATGATTCTTTCAAAATTTTAACATCAAGAAAAAGTAAAGATGGGATTAAAAAACCCAGTCTAATCTGTGGGAAAGTAATTATGCAAAAGCTAAACACTTTTTTTATTAAATCTATGCAAAAGTTTCACTTGGTCTTTCCTTGACGAATGTTTTTGCAGAGCACGACTGGTTTTAGTTGCCCTATTTGAGACAACGGGGAAAAGAACAAAGTCTTGTTAAGAACTGTAAAGCATGACCGGTTTTAGTCCCAGTATTTGAGACAAAGGGAAAAATAACAAAGTCTTGTTAAGAACTATAAAGTATGTGATAAGAAGATGCTTTGTTGAGGAGATAACTGTGTTAGTGATGCTTGGAATTCTAGAATCTCTTCCTGAACAACCTTAAAAGATGTACGTATATGAAAAAAAATTGTCTGCAATAATGAATTAGAAGCATGTAATATATCTTGTTGGCTTTTGTAAAGCAAGACTGGAAAATGTCAAAAAGCAGTTATAAACAGTTAACAGCAGTGGGGAAGGGTTAAAAGTTGATCATGGATTTGGGGGCTTGCTTTTGATGAAGCTATACTCCCAGCTCATCATGACTGATGCCATTTGCTCAACGTAGGCGAATACAAATGATTTGCATTTGGACTATACAATCTGTAAGCCATACAGTGGTATAGCCAACAAGGTTTCACCCAAATATCTGCCAAAGAATAGGGAAAATGCTTTGTAATTTCTGCCATTACACATCTAATAAGACATAGAAGCAGCTGTAGATCAGATTTTAGGTCATTAGTTTTAATGGTCTCTTCAGTCAAGATCCCACAGGATTAAAATAAGTCTAGAAGAACCTCAGATTTACCTATGAAATGCAAAATACAGCAGACTAATTGGACTGAAACAGCTGCATGGCAGGACACAGCTGCTTTGATTTGAGATAGCTCCTTCCCATCATGGACCAGCCCCTAACGTTCAGAGCCATCCCTCAGAAGTGCCGCACCAGAGCTTGCTGCTCTGATGCCCCTGCACAGTCAACATCTGCTACAAAACACAAAGGCTGGGAACAGTTAGTACTGAATTAGCTAATCTGGGGGTGGGGTGGGGGTGCTTTTTCATTATTTCTCCTGCCTTAACTCTTACCTATTTGTGGCAACACTGGTGCTGATTTTTTCCCATTCTTCTTAAAAAAGGACAACAAAGTTTATTAATTTTGTACATGCCAGCTTCTCTTCTATCATAATTTCTATTCTTAACCTCTCCAGCTGTACAATGAAAAAAAAATTGTCAGACTCCTACTCACCTTTGACTAGTCAGAAGTATACGCCAGGTTGTTTTCTATCATTAGTGTCTTAAAGCAGTCTGGAAATTGGAAACTTTGCAATAAGCAGTTGTGACTGTTCTCCTAGAGGAGCTTAAAGGTAGTGCTAATGTATTTGAACTGGGTTTTAATTCATCAGAGTTGAACTGCTACCTGAGGCTGCAAAAGTCAGTGCATAGAAGAGTTAGGCTTGTTCCTGAGGATCCTTCCTCCTGCCTCCATAGAAGGAACAGACTAGCCTGTTTATAACCCTTCTGATGACTTCTAGCTGTGCTGAAGGCAAAACCTCTTCCATATGGCACTTTAATTGCACAATAAAAGTGATTTAATTTGAAATAATTACTTTGTTTTCAAAGTACTGTAATTATTTCAGTTCAGAGCCGGCTTTTGGAATAATAACTTGTAAAAGAGTTCATAGATGATGGGAGAGTCTGTTTCGTTTTTAACTATTGTGTACATCCTTCAATTTACCTACTTGGTATTGTTTATATTGCTGCAAGGAACTACAGACAAAGGGCTGTTGGTAAAACCAGTCAGAAATGAAACAAGGGCAGAGATAAAATATCTTCAAAGAAAAAATCAGAAGGCCTTAAAAGAACAGAGGAGGCTTAGGGGAAGTCCCTATTTATCTGGCTGCAGCCAAGTACACAAGCATGTGGGGTTTTTTCCAAAGTTGGGACCTAAGATAAAAAAATTAGTGAACTCTTACAAACTATTTCTACAGACAGTTTAAAGGGAAGCAGGAGCTGGTGTAGGAGAGTAAGTGAGGCAGCAAAAACCCTATTTTTTGATAAAAGATGTTGCAGGAGTGAGTCCAAGAGAGGAAGAGGAGGACCAGGAAGCTCCAGGCAATGAGCCTGGATCTTCAAGTTAAACCGGAGCATCCTAAATTTGTGAGGAGATTGTGAACTTTAGTTAGAATGAAGCTTTACTCTTGGGCTAACCCTCTCCTCTGGCAGCTGCTTGAGTAAATAAGCAACCCTTCATTTTGACAAAGCTCTTTTACATCACTTTCCACAGCAGCTGGTCAAAATCTTCCCGGAGGAGTTTCTTGGAGGTGTAAGTGTGGCTAAGAGAGCGAGACCAAGTTCCCGAGCAGCTGCACCTTGGCAGAAGTGAAAGAAAGAGTGCTGATTGCCTAACAGCAGTGTTTAAAAGGGATTAAAGGAGTGTAATGCAGAGTTTGGTTTGTATCATTATGGAGATTTTTATTTTGGGATAGCTTTAGTGCAAGAGATATTCCAAAAATAGTTCTGGAAAACAGCTTATGCTTTTTAGACCCAGTCATAAGATAGTCTAAAGTAAGCAATTCTGTTGCTGAAATATGCACTCACACAGCCTTTGGGATTATTTTAATGATCCAGGTGTGACTCCACATTAGCAGCTGTACTGATGCAACTTTCACCTGCAGATCAGTTTGTGATGATGCCTCTGCATTTCTGCTGTCACTCAGTGTATCTAAGCTATGCTTTTATATCACTTCAGAAGCATGATCTCATGTATTCAATTATTCCAGTGTAATGTGACTAGTTAAGGTCATTCTGTTGTTAATTAATTGGTTGCACCACATTAAAATAATCTCCCTGAAGTCCTCTGCATTACAGATTAATGTGAGCTTCTCCACAGACCTAGCAGTTTGAAGTGTCTCACCAGCAATCTAAATGACACTGATATGCTGGTTTGATAGTTATTCTCTGTATTGCAGGAAGGAATGATTTCAATAACATTTCAGCTGTGTTTGGATGTCTGTTGGAAATACTCTCTCTGAAATACCAAATGAAATCCATGTGCCATAAAAAGAGTAAGTAGAGAAGTGAAGATCATTTGGCTGTGTCTGAACAGCTCTAGTGAGCCCACAGCATTAGCAGACCGATAATGAGAAGCAATAAAATTACTTTTTAAAAACATGGCTGGGAGTCTGGGAAGTCACCTGTAGGGAACCTCTAAATGCTTGGCCCCATGAAGCAACTGATCATATTGTTTTAAATAATCTCCCAATGTAAACTTCAGGAAGTTTATTCACAAACATCATTGTAGTTTCCATGGACAAATAATCATTGCTATTATACTTACGCTCAGCTGCAGCTGGCTGCAGCTAAAAATGGAATGCTGGATTGTTTCTTTTTCCCTGTAGTTTGTTTTTGTAATTAAGATTCTGATAATTAGTGCATTATTGTGAGAGTGAGAAGCATGAAACTTTGCAAAGATCACCTGATCAACTTTTCCACCTGGAAAACCTGGTTCATGGTCTACTGAAGGGCAGGATTATTCCCTGAGTCCTCCGCTGCTCGCATTCTTCTTTTGACAATTCTTTCAGGATCCTATAGTGCTGATACAAATGGCTGCTTCCCTTGGCAAGCAGCACTTCAGACCTTCTCTCTGCATCCCATTTACCTGTTTTCTCTAATCAGTCTCTGCTTATGAGCTCCACTTGTTTTCCTGATCATTGGGAACTCTCTGTATTTCAGTTAGGATACAAGGAACATGAGAACATACATAAAAAAATAATCACCATGACAGTAGTTAACCACTGGAAGAAGGGCCCACAGAGGTAGAAGCTCCATCCTTGGGGATGTTCAGACCTTGACTGAACCTTAAATCAGGCTCTGAGCTGCTTCACCCAAATTTAAAGCCAGTCTTGCTTTGAGTAGTGAGGTGGGACAAGACATTACTAGGAGTCCTTTCTTAGTCCTTTCTAACCTAAGCATTTCTATGATTGTGTTCTTATCCTAGGGTGTTTTTTCCATTTAGTACTGAAATGCAGAAAAGGTCATTCAATCATGTAATCCGAAACTTTGCAGAGTTTTGGCTATGGAAGCTAGGAAGTCCTGAACTGAGTCCAAGAAGAAATTCAAGCCTCAAACACCTCTTCGTACATATAGAAGTTGCCTTTTGAGGCATACTTCCGTGTACATATATACAAAGTTTTTATAAAGTGGGTGGAAAATATTGCCAAAACAGATGGGGGCACGTCTTCAATCCCTGTCATCAAGAAGTGTAGGCAGCTCTTGGGCACAAACAGAGTTGGTGCTGCCTCAGCACAACGTAAATTCAAGTGCATGTCGCAGGGAAAGGGAAAGAGCTTTTCCTTTCCTCAGGAGCCACCAGAGACCAGAGCTGTGCCAGGTTTTGCCTGCATGGCCTTGTGGCAACAGAGAGTCCCTCAGTTGAATCAGACGAAACTGATTGATATAAGGTAAAAAGAGGGACTTTTTTGTCTAAAAGTGGGAGTGCCCAGGCACAGAAGCTGTTATATATTCCCTACTATCTTTGGAAATCTCTAAGAATGTTTTACAAGATAGTAAAAAAGTGCTGGAATTAAGGGATGAAGTCCATGAGCCCATGGAGGGTCCTGAAGCCTAGGGACACCTTTCTAATCAGTTAGTGCCTCAAGCCAACCGGAACTCTCAGAAGACGATGTTTCTTGGTTTTTGTTCCCTAGTGAACTGACAGTGGTGCCCATTAGGGCTCTCTTTGGCTCCCTTTATGTAGGAGTCCAACAGTTAGAGGATTCAGCATGAAACCAGGGAGGTTTAGCTTGTGTTTTCTCCTGCACCTTAAAGGTTTGGAAGTTACTAGTCAGTCAGCCTTGCTGAGTAAGGGCATTCTCCCATCCTTCCAAAGAAGGGTCTCTGGGCCTAGAAAAACCAAGCAGATGAGGATGTAATTGTGGTACTGTGGTTACAGCACACAACTGGGGAGGGCGAAAAACTTGGCTATGCTCCTAAGTCCCAAAAACTACTTCCGTGTTTTATTACTTATATTTTTCTAGTAACAATCATTAGTTGAAATACAGGTAAGCCTACTAGAGTAGTAAGAATATTATGCAATTCAGAATGTAAATAAAACACATGATTATACTTTGCTTAGTCCATAGGCTGCTTGAAAGGCATAAATTAAAAGCTACTTGAAGCTTAGAGAGGAGACATTAAGATTCTGCTTTAGTTTTTCCTAAGTTTTTAGTAAAAAATATCTTGAAATAAATGAAGATCAGACAAATTAATTTACATATGAAACAAAGTCTGCTTGGAATTCTGTGACATTTGAGCTGCTAACGAGATAGTTCATTGTAAAAACAACAAAAAAGCAAGGTTTGCAGAAAAAAAGAAATGTCTTTTTGTTATTTCAATTGATACTCTTAGAAAAAAATAAACATCTAAGGCAAATAAAAACCTTTGCAGAACTGTACATAGTTATGGCTACAAAAATATTACTCAATAAAACAATAATAATGAGGTTTTAATTGTTATAGCCTGAAAAGCTCAACTGACAATTTTCGAGAAAAATAAATGAAAGAGCTACAAAACTGGCTGAATTTTTCAATATCAAAAAAAGTCATTACTTTTTCTTCTTTTGAAATGTCAGAGAAACTTGTGCAGTTTCAGCAATTAGAGGAGACTTCCGATGTTTGGTTCTTAAGAGGTGACTCTAGAGAACATTATCACTGAATAATCTTGAGAGTAAGCACAAACAAATCCAGCAATCTGAATACGAGCTATGGCATGTGGGGAAAGAGATAGAATCTAGATATCTGAATAAAAGAGCAGGAAGCTGCAAACTTTTATCCTTATTTCACATGGGATAATTGGACAAAATAATTTGGTTTGTTATTTTCGAAAACAATCTGCAGTTTTGCATGCATATGTTTCAAGTGATAATTAAGATACAATTTTCAGCGTTAAAGATCTACCTTATGTGAGTGCTTGAATAGCCTTGGAATTTGATCTTGCATGTCTAAACTGTAGATCACAGACACTGTGGCATCATAAATAAGAAAAATACCCAATAGTTTTTAATATTTGACCCATGACTTTTCTTAGTGTTCTTGAAAATCCAGAATGCTCTTGGCTGTACTCCCACTGAGCTCATTGGCAATACTCATCTTGACTTACATTCATACATTGCAGTTGTATATGACACAGAGACATGGTAGAAATTCTTTTGTATTTTTATAGTATTTGGAAAATAAGATTGCTAAATATGTTCATTTTGTACAAAGTGAACATACACATACCAAAAACAAAGAAGAAAAAAGCCCAAAGAATATACACTCTATTTAATTAATTATTAGTTTATGTTTTCCATTCTGCAATAGTGTCAGAGGTCCTTAGGACACCTGTTTTTCCTTTGATGGTGGTGGATTGGTGATACTATTCCCTGAAGAATAGCCCAGGGTATTCTTTATTATTTTCCTTTCTATTTCAGACATTTTATTAAGCATCAAGCTCTGTTTTCCAGTCTTCCATTTGATTAAAAGCAAACAACTCTCTAAATCAGGTTTGTCTGGTTGAAAACCATTTCCTATGGCCGTGCAAGCAGGTCTGTCAAAATGTGACCCTTCCTCATCTCTGACATGTTTACGTTGGCAAGGTCACAAAGAGAGACATAAATTGTTTGGCTTGAATAAAAACAATCAGAACATTTAAATCACAAGCAGACCGTAACCCGGTGACACGGCAATGGAAATATCTGAAAGTGCTGCCCACATTTTTCAAATGAGATGCTGTTGCAGTATTGATTTATGGGCAGTGATATTTTAACAAAAGAGAAATTCGAAAATATCTGCACCTGGTATTGTCTAGGATATGTCTGGAGGCAGCTAGGAGTAATCCAAGACCCAGGTACATCTACCCTAATAAACTACCTGTGTTCAAAATCATCCTTTGGTACTCTGGCTGACTGGCAAACAACAGCCCATCTCCATATTGTTAACTTCTCGTGCTCTCTAAACGGTGATTGTGTACAGAGTAGTTACTGAGAGGAGTTTCTGCCCTCTTCTATGTCCTAAGGGGAGTGCTAGATGTCCCAGTCCAAAACTATGCTGGTCTGAAGAACACAGCAATACATAAAGTCTGAGTTTGGTACCCATTGATGTTCCCTTATTCTGTTTAATTTATTAGGAAAGTAGTGATAGTCCTTGAGTGTTTCTTGCTGTGTCCAACAAACTCAACTTTCCTTGGTCCAGATTCATTACAGCTAGTAGCCACCTAACCGAGTGATTTAATGTAAGGCAGGACTTTTTTTTCTCTCAAGCAGAGAGATGGACTTCATCATACACAAGGCAGATAGACAACACTGCTTTTGTGGAGATACCTGCCTCTCTTTCCAGAATACATGGAAGATTTAGATTGAGAGCTCCCTGATGTGGGCACCTCTGCCTGGTGCCTGCAGTTAGTCAGGACTTTGTGTTTCCTTTCTTTCCCATGGGAGCCGAGAATGTGCAGACTCAGTGAAGTTTGATGCTCAGGAATTAATGTTCCAGTATACTTTAAGCGCTCAAAAATAGTTCAAGCAGGTGTGCTCAGTGGAAGTATTCATTCAACATTTCTACTATCAGACTCAATTTTAAAGTATACATTTTTAATCTAAAAATAAGAGACATACCCAGACACCATCCAGACTGGCAGCAACATCAACCTAGCCTCAGACAGGCAAAGAAAATTGAGCGTTCATACGAACTGCTGACTTATTAACTGGAGTTTACTATCAACATTGCATTAAATACTTAGGAAAAACTGAAAGTGAAGAAAGATTTACATCTACACGACCTGCAATTTCCAGTAAGTCTCCAGATTTGTATTAAAAGCTACCTCCCGCTGACCCACTTTAAGCTGGATAGCACAGTGGTTTAGTGCAATTAGACCTGCCTAGCAATTCTTTGCATGTAGCAACAGAAAATAGTGTACCTTCACTTCACTAGCCCGTAAAGCTCAGGAATATCTTAATGCCACAGTTCACATTTGGGCAAATTAGTTTTGACCCGTACTTTGAATGAACAAAAAGGAACATGACTAATAGCACAAAAATGAATCGAAGCTAACAATAACCTCTTGACTTTTGGTTTACTTCTCCTTGTTTTAGCAATCATTTTGGTTCTTCTAGTTCAAGTGGCTTGTTTTTTAGGACCAAAAAGTGATGGAGAGGAGACATATCTGTCTGATAGTCTGACAGGAAAATATTATTAATAATAATACCAATACAATCTCTGCTCATGCTCAAGTCCACTGCTTTCGTTTTCTAGGTGGATGAAGAGACACAGGGCAAGGCTGAGTGCCTTTTCCAGTGAGAAAAGCATTTGGACTGTCAGAGCCTTCTGTCAGCTGCAGAGAGCAAAAAAGACTAAATCTTTTCAATCCTCTGCTGCCAAAGTGACTTTGGCTTAGAGAAGAGGGCAGGCACGAGCAGGACTCCGTGATGTCTGATACTTTTTTTGGAAAAGAGAAGTGCGGAATAGGAGCGAGGCAAGCACTGGAGTGGCCTACCACTATTTTAGTACTCTGTAGACACCATGGCGATGGTCCATCCCTTTCTTGTCCTCCTGCCTGGCATCCAGGAGAGAAGAGACAAACAGCAGGAAAATACAAGACTGCTTCAAGCAGCAAGGTATTTTGAAACTGAAGGAAAAATAGTAGTATCGAGATTCTAATTAATCTTCTGATTTCAGAAATATACAGCACCCTTCTATATTCAGAAGATCTCTTCTATTACAAAAAGAAAAGAGAAAATAAAATTCTAGGAATTGGGTCTTCAGGAAATAAAAGATTTTGTGAGACTAGCAGGTAATCACTGAGGTTGTTAACCTTGCACCTACATTGCAGGTTTGTTACCTATCCTGGATGAGGAAAACCACCTGCAGTTCAGGCACATCCACTAAGGCAGATACAAAGCCTTGAACTTGTACATCCTTCTGATTTGTGGAGGCTAAGACACTGGTTCTTCTGCAGAGAAATCTAGGGATGAAGTCTCTGGTACAAATTAATCCTCCTATTGAATTTAAAATCTTCTTGGATTTCAGACCTCGATTTTCTTCAGTGAGAAATCAAACAGAATATCCCTCCATAAAGCCCTGCTGACATGGCTCTGAGTCTTTTGAACTGTCCAAACTGAGATTCTCCAGTCACTATATCCTTTTGCAATTTTCTGTGGGGGGTTTGGCAAATCTCTTCCTCTAATAATAAGTCAAGATGAAAACTCCAACAGCGAGTCTGTTTTTTGTGAAATTATTGGTAAAAACACAAGGTTTAATCTATTACTTTTACTGCTGTCTAGAAGAAAAATTGTTGTTAGAGGGAACACAGCACTGCCTGTACTTTCCAAACACATTGCATGCAGAGATCATCTCCATTTCATTTTAATATCAAATCCAGTATTGTCCCTGTTTTATCGCTTTAGAGAGCATGGAAAAAATAATTTCTTCTTCTCTCAGCCTTTCTTTCTCTCTCTTCCACCTGGGACCTTCTCTGTGCCAGACCTTTTCTCGTGCTTGAAACAAACTCTTCCTTCCTCTGGCTGACACACTGCCTTAAACCTCCCTGACACTGCCTTTGCATCTAGCTTTCCCATGGTATTTGCTCTCGGTAGATGATTTGCTGCCAGAAGAACCAGACTTCTGCTACAGCCACTAAAACAACAAAACAAAACAGAAGAAAACAAAACAAAAGCAAACTCACAATTTACAAGTAGCTGAACTTTTAGTCCAGCTTCATTTTGTGTCCCCATCCATTAATTTAAGAGGAGAGCACTCTCAGGAAGAAGAATCCCTGTAGAGACAGCTGCTTCTACAGCCCTGACAACCTCGGGAGATCACTGCAGGATACATCCCAAAAAGATATTTAGTGAGCTGTCTCTCACAAAGAGCTGATGAAACTTTTCATTCCTAGGGTCCTCACTCCTCCAGGGCCTGACCCTTTATTGTGCACTGCAGTGAAATAAGGGTCAGATTGTTTGGTATTTACCCAGATGCCTACCGAGTCCACTTGTCCCACCCAGAACACACCCCACACAAAAGACTGAGACAGCTGGGAGCTTTGCCCCAAGGATAGTCCCTTTCGAGTCCCAAAGGGTACGCATGAACCCAAAGAAAAACAAAGAAGGAAAGATGAAAATGATAGCAATATGGAATTGAGTCCATCTTTGATTCACTCATCAAGCCAACATAATAAGAAACATTAAAAAGATTGCCTGGGTGGGATTTTTTTCTTTTTTTCTTTCCCCCCACCCCCCCCAGATAAAGGTAGAACTATTGTGTCTTGAAATGCCACTGCCAAATGTAAAATATCAAAGGCTGTCTGTGAAAAATCAGCAGGCCCAGAAGTAACAAAAAATTAAGTTTTGTTTTCACTGGTTTCTCCAATTAAATTTACTTGGCAGAATTTAGGTTGAATTTGCAAATACTTTCCTTCCTTTCAGTCCTGCCTTTTTTTTTTTGTCAAATAAAGGACCCAGCTGAGCCCTGTTGCCCATCTCTGAGAAGGAGAAACATGATCTTCACCTCCATCATGCAGCCAAGGTGTTGATGGATGGCTTGACCCACAACGGCCCAGCAAAATCAAAAAGTTGTATCTTATGGCCTCAGGGATGTAGCAAATGCAGCATGTTTAGATAGACGCACCTGGGCCACCTTTAAACAGCAGCAGAAGCTGGCCAGCCACTATGGTATTAACCCAGTTCTTCAGCTGTGCTGGCCACCAGTTAAGCTGGCTTCCCTCTTGCAATTGCTTCAGGGCTAAGAATCTCCTGGTTTTAAACCCACATTGGATATGACTTCATGAGCAACTTTGATAAGAGCCTCTGGGCAGAGATGACACCTTCGTATGTGTCAGCAAAAGGCCACACTCATCTATCTTGCACTGCTTTATTTGAGGTCTAATTCTTGTTTCAGAACATTTTGTTGTTCTTTGATTTCATTCTCGATTGCAAAGCATACTTACACGAAGCCAGATCTTGGTGACTGGAGTGTTTATCCACTCTCCTGAAGTCCTAATTGCTTGTTAGTCACCTCCTAATTGATTGCTGTGGAATAGCGATTAGGAAGGCTCAGGCAGAGTATAATGACTTCAGGTGGGATGTACGCTGGAAAGCCTGAGTAATATTAGGCATTCATGTGAATCGCTCTCTTAATAAACAGGAGTTAGGTAGAGGCAAGCCTAGAGGAAGATGTAGTGGGGAGAAGGACGTTCCATGGGTCACAGGACTGTATGAGTTGACAGGTCCTGGACTAATAGAGACCCTTCACTGAAATCTTGCCTGTGTGGACAACAGCTTTCAACATCTCTTTCGATCTGTTTTTTTCAAACACTGCCTGTACCACCAACTATGCTTGCCCATGGCCCTTGAGCAAGGTGCAAAAAAGAAGGACTGTCCCATGTTGCCCATGGAGTTTGGGGATTTCTGTGTTGATTTACCAAGACAAGAGGGGAAAAACCCCTGCTGATGCTGCTATAGGGAGAGACACCATCTTGAGCACTGAGGCAGCTTGAACTGTTTCAGTTCTCTGCTAACACAAGAGTTCCAGGCTGGAGTGAAGGACTGTGTGGGCATGTCAGGTGATGATGTTTGCAGAGACCACTGCCTTGGTGAGCTGTTCACTTTGCTACTGCAGCCCCACAGCAGGGCCAGGGACAATGGGCAGGTTCCCCAAGGAGTGGCAGTCTGGTGTTGTCTCCACACATCTGTGACCAACACCTTAGGTGATCTGTATCACTGTACAGGTGCCCGTGCCCAGACGTTGGCAGTGGGGGCTGCAGGGGGCCTCTGTGAGGAGAGGCCGGGGCTGCTCCATGCTGGACACAGCGGGTCCCAGCCGGCCCCACCGCAGGACACAGCTGAGCCCCTCAGCCAAGCTGNTAAAGTGTGGGGAGAAGGTGTGGCTTTATTTTTTTTTGTTGTCTCTTACTATCCAAACCTATTTTGATAGGCAATAAATTAATTTTCCCCAAGTCAAGTATGTTTTGCCTGTGATGGTAACTGGTAAGAGACCTCCCTGTCTTTGCCTTAACCCATGCGCTTTTCCATCCCATTTTGTCCCCCATCCTGTTGAGGAGGGGGAGTGATGGAGCAGCTGAGTGGGAGTCTGGCTGCTGGCCAAGGTCAGCTCACCACAGCTGCAGCCCCTCTCTTGTAAGGTGAAGCTAACTGTAATTTGACACAAGAGGCTAGTGCTGTACCAAGTCTTGTTCAGCTCTTAGCCAGCTATCTATTTGAAAATCATAGGATAGATATTATGGTGTATAGACATGGCCATAGCAAAAAAAAAAATTGTATCTTTTCTTAGATTAACTAGTAAAACTGTAAAAACAAACAAAAAAGAACCCAGACAAGTTTGTGGGTACACCAGCATTTCTACAGGTCAAAGCTCTGTATGTCTATAAACTTCTTCTCTTTTTCTAACAGAATCTAATGCTCGAATAAAAGAAAATTGAGATCTTCTAAAAAGCCTGACTCACAGTCTGCAATCAACGTCTTGCCTCTTCCTTACTTGTTGGAGACAACTAACTGTCTCTGGTGGGTGACCCAGGCTATCTCAAGAGTGAAGTATTATAGCAGGGATGAATTGCTTTTTTGAATTATTTTTTTTTCTACCATTTCAGAGGAAAAGGATATTTAGCTTTTAGTTGGCTAAAGTTGCCTGGCTGATGTACCCTACCCTTAGATCCTGCCATAATCAATAAAGATAACAAGACAGACATTTTGGCTGGGATGGAGGGCAATACTCACACTATCTGGCTATTTTAGATACAATACAAGGGAGCAGTATGAGATATTACATATAGCCAGTACACAGGTGCCTACAAGGGGCACTTTCAAAGCCCTAAGTTAGCTGCCAGCTACATACATGGATCCACAGAAATATGCCCCATGGGTATCAGCATCCTGAAAGAAGCGAACCACTGCTGTTCACAGGGCCTGGGACACTACATCTTGTTTTAAAATGGGACCTTCCTGCAGGACTCTGGAGTGTTTAATTACCTTAAAGATGTCTGGATGAGCTGCAAAAAAATCTCTATCCAGGTAAGACATTAAATCTTAGGGAAGGTAAAGGGGAAACTCATTTGAATGCTATAATAGCTCTCCCTTGACACTTCTTTATCTTTAGAGGTCTAGATACCACTCTAAATCTTGTCTGATAGCTTACAGCCACACTGGGACTTAGATGTGATAGTGCTTCACTAGGAGCTAAAAATAGAGTGCGTTTTTATTTTCTCAGTCTTCTCTGAATCGCAGTTTGTCTCATTCATTTATATTTGAAGAGAAAAATGTCATTTGCCTTGTCCTTGTACTGTTTTAGCACAAAAACACTCCCCGAAAGTTGATACCTACATAGCAAATGGCAGCCTGAGGCTTGGTGGCCAGGCGGTCCGAGCAGACTGAAAGTGTGCCCGTTTCCTGCATCCGGTAACAGGGACATCATTCTCCCAGGCTGAATGAGCAGATGCCCATTTACAGCTGGGAAAACAAATGAGCATACATGTTATTGCCAATAGCCATCGCTTTGTTCCTAGTATGTGAATGTGCCAAGCCTATCAACAGCACCATTGAGAAGTTAATTCATGGCTGCACACAACAGATGCTGAGGCACCCTTAACTCCCCTGAAACCTGTTTATTTGTCACAAAAGGTAAAGCGTGTGCTGTGCAAAGAGCAAAACTCCTGAGACAGCAGCTGTCAGCGGGCATGGTTTAAGAGAAAGCTCCTATTTAAAAGAACACTCAGCTCCTGCCAGCGCAGCATGGTTTCTGGTTTTTTTCATCATGGCCATCATTTTAGCACCTGCCTGCTCAGAATCAGAAGGTGCTTTGGTAGACTCTGATGAATATAGCCTCATGACAACCCACTGGTCTAAGCAGCAGTCTATTTTGCAAAGGCAGAAGCAGAGGTTTGGAACTGGAGCACAAGGAAAGATATAGTCATCTCCAGGGTGAGTGCATGCAGTCTGTGCAACCACCATGGAAGGCACAGCAAGGGAGACATATATCCTATCAGCGACCAGTGTTGACTTAAAAACCTTTGGACCACCAGTTTTAGCCTGGCCTCCATTTATGAATCTCTGGGGTTGGGAGAGCGACCTCTTCATCTGGGCAACATAGTTTCAGGTCCTTTACAACAGAGAGAAGTTGAAATCTGCACTTCTCTCACTCACACAGATTTGTGTTTTCTTATAGGTTCCTACCTCCAGATTCCTCCCCCATGAGGAAACCATTTCGCTGTAGACTGCAGTCAGTGCAGCACAAGAGAAGCACTGAGGAGCCAGTCCTCTGCTTGCGCTGCCAAATGCACAGCCTGGCTGCACTGGCTGAAGGCATGTGGCTGTGCGCGCCGCCACCTCACCCTTGGCAGCTTGTAGATGTTTTCTATTTTTGGCCATGTGCTACAGCTGTTCCCGTTTCAGCTCCATTGCACCTTTAACACAGTACTGATCTAAAGGATAGGAAAGGATTAGGTCTGCTGACCATGAAAACTGCACTTTGATACTTGTGGTTGCTTTTAAAAAGTAATATGTAAGTGCTCAGTGACATTGCCTGTGTGTCTCTCTGCAACAGTAATTTTCTTAGTCCTCAGTTTAAATAGACTGAATTTGATCTTTTCCCTTCAGTCTTTTCCCTCCGTGTCAGCACTGAGTTCACAGCTTCTGTTTGTGCCACCACGGTCTATCACTGTAGGAAATTGGGACGTGTAGGTAGGCCTTTGCTCATGTATAAACGTATCTGACCATTGATTCATGAAATCTACCTTTATTTGTTCTTAAAAAACAGTCAATAGATACCAATACCTAATTAATTTTTAAATCCTGAGGTGGTACCTTCCTAGCATCCAGTTACTGATCCTGGGTGAAATCCCTCAGATCTAGAACCATGAGTTTCATTTGTTTGCATACTTATTCACTTATTTATGAATCAAAGAACAGAGCAGATGAGTACCACATCCTGCTCTCAGTTGGCAGAAAGCAGTTGAGTACAGCTGAAATCAGTTCAATTAATTGAGAAAAAAACAGCTGAGGATCAAGCTCAGTGAACCTCTGTGAGTGTTCACGAGGACAATGTTGCTTTGTCCCGTTTCCAATTATCTATTTCAGTTTTATATTAAAGTAGCCAAACTTTTGGGAAGAAGTGGGAGGTTAAAAGATATTGGCTGCTACAGTCCTTTCAGGACCACTGTGCTTCTGCACTTCAGCTGGGCTTTTCCCTGACCTGACTTTGGAACTAATTAGGAACTAGTCAGAAACAAATATTGTGACTGGTTTTAATGCTGATGCTTGTATCCTCAGGGCTAGGGAGCTCTGCTGCTGTCCGAGAGATGTGAGGAACCATGTAAGTGGAGAAGCATTATCTGAAAATCAGGGAAAGCTGTAGTCTCTGATGCTTGACCTATGATGCACGGAGAGGCTGGTTGTCCATTTTCCTTTGGTAGAAAAGGAAAGCAGAACTTTTAATGTCAAGGCTGATTAGGCAGCTGTGAGTAAATGAAGGAAGTGCTACTGTGTTTAAGATCCTGGGAAAATACACAAGAAAAAGGGGGGCAAAATCATCCTCAGCTGTAAGGAAAATTTTGGAGCATCCAAGGGCTTCATAAATGGTCCAAAATAAGTGTTGGGGAGGTATCAGCTGCTCTTCTCATGACATCCTGGTGGGGAAGCTGGGGAGTGATGAAGCAGTCAGTGGGGCCATGTACTAGAGAGGGTCTCTCCTGGCCATGACACAGGAGAAGCCTGCATGGATGGGTTCACAGGCACACTCTTTAATCCCATGTGTGGCAGCAGATCTACGTCTCCCCACAGCAATGCTCTAAAGGTTCCTTGCCTAATCTATTCACAGATCTTCAGGAAATTCCTTCATTTGTAGCTCACAGTCTAGAAAATCCATTAACTATATGTATCTACACATTCAATGCTCTTGCTAGGAAATACAACCAGCTATTGGCACGATATACTTTTCCCTTATGAAATCTAGTCCACTCCCTTACTTTTCATGTTTCTTCATTATGATGAACTAAGCAGAAGATGTTGAATCCAAATTTCTGAACTTTGTTCCTACCTCTATGACTTACCTACCACATGTCCTAGAAACAGATCCTGCCTTTTTGAAACTGCTCATTATTTCTGTTTTCATAGATACTAGGGTCTGGGATCTAGGATAGTTTTATCACTGTAAGTAGGATAATTCACAATGGAGTCATTGCTTACCTCCTGTAAATTCCTTTTTTTCCTAATATGGAATCAGTGTATGTTAGTATGTGTGTGTCAGCAAAGCACAATTTGCAATCAATATTTTTTACAATATCTGCTATTCATTAAGATGTTATTACCAGTACCAGATAGCTATTTATACAACATATTTGGTTATTCATTTGCTTAGCTTCTTCACACAGTTATTGGAGCAATAGCTGGGAAAACAACCTCAGCTGCTCACTCAGAAGTAGAGTTAGCTTCTAGAAAAGGGTTCAGGTCCCTCAGAAGGTCCCTTGCTTAACTAATTGTATATATACTCCTGTAGTCATGTGCTGTCTCTCTTCTCTTGGATGTGGCCTGAGTTACACAGCCTGTAGTTGACAAGAGTTTGTGCTCATGTCCTTGTACAGATTCAGCAGACTTTTGGTGCTGTGAGTTCATCAGCTTTTGCAAATTCAACAGGAGGCTCTTAGTGTCCAGAGCGTACCAGTCTATTGCAAACTTTCATATAAAAGTCTTCTAAGTACATTGTTTTCCTCTTTCTGGCCTGTTGTTTTCTGGTAACTATTTCTCCACTCACACCTACAGACAGCTACAGGATTTGTCCACTGAAACAGAAAGAACCTTTATGACCCCTCTTCCCTTTGCCATGAAATGTTTCTCTCTTTAGGCCATTGCACTGAATGTACATGTACAATTTCACGTTGTACTTTACCCAATCCAAGTTGCTGCCAGAAGAGCAGATCTCCCACCTCCTCTCCTGAATCAGATCTAATATTTGCCTCCAGGGTGACCTCGATCTCTTTGTTGACCTGAAGGAAAATTAAAACTTTTTTAAAAAATGAACTATTTTTCTTGTGAACCAATGAGATGGGATGGCACAATCAACAGACTGAAAACCAACAAGGACTACGGGGATGAATGGGGAAATGGATGTGTCCTGGTTTGCGCTAGGACAGAACCAATTTTGGTTTAGTAACTTTACTTTTTAGTTAAGTGTCTTCTGAGAAACTGCACTGTCTGAAATTAACTGCATGTTTTTCCAGACAGTAGCTGCTTCGAGCAGTGATAAGGCTNACTACGGGGATGAATGGGGAAATGGATGTGTCCTGGTTTGCGCTAGGACAGAACCAATTTTGGTTTAGTAACTTTACTTTTTAGTTAAGTGTCTTCTG
>VZSC01010935.1:0-70952 GCA_013398225.1 Steatornis caripensis
CTCGTATGTGCTCATTTGTAAGCCAGATCTCTGAAGTTCTATCGCTTTGCTTCTTGTAGGTCTTACAGAACAAAACAGCTTCTGTACAGATCTCTTTGGTTGAGCATCACAGGGTGAGGAACCTTACCTAGACCGACAGAATGAAGACTACAGATACATTTACTTTAGTCTCTACTCTGCTGCCAGATCATGACGGAACAGAAAATTTGGCTGTTTAACACAAGAAGTATTAATAACTTTTTTTATTAAAAGGCAGATTCAGGAGACAAAGACATAAGAATACGAAGCTTTTGAGTAAGTAAGTAATTTTAAGTGCAGCCGTCTTATATTACGTAAGTCAAGTCATCTATGCAAGCTTCTTCTGGAAATGCAACATTCTACATTAAAAATGTAAGTATTAAATAAACAAAGACTTGAAAACTGTATAATTATTAGTAACTCCATGTAATGACTTTCTCCCAGGGTTAATATTTAATTAACACACAGTTAAGACATCTGTGAAAGCCTCGTTTAGATCAGCTTTGCTATTTCCATATTACAGCACAAGAGAACTGAATAAATGTAGTAACATTTTATTGATCACAAACATAATACTTCTTTCAGCAATTAAAATGCATGATGGTTCATTTAAACAAAGTGAAAATAAAGCATAACCAAAAAATAACTTCACATTTTTCCCATTTCATTCTTAGTGTAAGCAATAAATACAATGCTATAGCTTCTATTAATCTTATTTACATAGTACAATACTTGAGTGTTGCCTGGTTTCCAGCCCAAATGCTTCATGACATGGAAAGGAGTATGTGTTGCAGCATTTCTACAGCCAAACACTCCAGTAGATCATCACGATGAAACAATACATAGCATAAATGCTAACATGAAAACAAACAAACAAATAAGAAAACAACTGAGGGGACCCTGCAATGCAGCGTTTTATTAATTGAAGACAGTAGCAATAAAAATAGACGTTCCCTCTCACAGAATACTAACACGCTGGTATTACAGATACCAAATATAAGACAAGTATTTCTGTAGCCCCTGTAGATTGATACAATAAATCCTCACTAAATAACAAAAAAAAATATAGAGCAAATAACAACTAGTAACTGTTTGCATGTTCAAATGAATCTCACAGCCCCACCCAAAGGGAGTTCACTTCTGTCCCAGAGAATACAGATAAGGACTGCAACGTTCCGTCAAGTAGAAAATAAGCCATGAGAAATCAGCATAAGGATTTGATTTTAATTTATTGTGACAGAAAAACATTTTAAGTGGAGTCTTCTCTCGATTGTGTAGGAACTGAAAAGGTGAGGTAGGAAGATGAAATAGGGAATTTATATTTTCCAATGCAAAATAGGAAATAGGTTAGTCTACCTCATGAGAAGGGGGGACATGTATCTCTGCTATGCCACGTAACCCTCCACAGCCACAAACATTTTCTTGCACATCCAGCTGGACGTATGGTTCTTTTTCAAAGTGAAGGCAGACGTGTGCCTAGAAGCATGCTGTGATCGTCCACCTAGAAGTAGGAGGAGGATTTTTGTGGAAAAAAAATTTTCCCTCCTAAATTAGTATTACAAATTTCTCTAACAGAGGACAGGGAGCAATTAGCAACCAGTCCTTTGCATTAAATGCTAAAAACTTACAGGCTATTAAATCTGAACTGCCTAGCTGAAAAGGAAGCTGAATTCCAAATCTGATATTGTATCACACCCTAAACGGTCACGTATGTTTGAATTAGAACCACCCACCAGGTACCATTGAAATAATTGTCCAATAATATGCCGTAAAGAACTTCAAAGCACTCACTCTGAAATGGATGAATATCTGCCTCGTCTTTTATTCTCAGCTGGTACCCATTGATTCTGAAAATGGAACTCAAGACAGGTCCATCTGGTCCTCCAAGCGTAAAGCTGCTCTGCCAGAGGGCGGATTTTCGGCACCACTAACATTTTCAGAACATTGCACAGATTTTAAGTAACACTACACTGATCAGCAAGCAGAGTTGTAAGTAAGTAAGTAACCTCTAATCATGCTGTAGCAGATACCGTTACTGTATTCTCACAATTTAAGAGATTGTGGGCATCTGATTGCCAGNGAGGGCAGATTTTCGGCACCACTAACATTTTCAGAACATTGCACAGATTTTAAGTAACACTACACTGATCAGCAAGCAGAGTTGTAAGTAAGTAAGTAACCTCTAATCATGCTGTAGCAGATACCGTTACTGTATTCTCACAATTTAAGAGATTGTGGGCATCTGATTGCCAGATTTCCCCCTATTCTGAAGGACAGAAGCCAACTGATTTTCAAATCAATGAGACAGCCTTGCAGAAGACCAGAAATCTTGATTTGTGCATCCTGGCTGAGAGTCTATATTATGAAACTAAGTGACTAATAAAACATTTTCTAAATTCAAACTCCAGCCATAAGAACTGTAGAAAACTACAGAAAGGTGCAGGTGGCGTGAACTTACTGCATCCTCCTAATGTTTCCCTTCTAAATACAAAGCATTTAAAGCCTTATGAGGTCACAAACCGATAAACACTGTGACAGCAAATTAACTAGGTGCTACTGAAGGTTACAGAAAGGCTACTGACGAAAATGTTTAAATGGTAAAATCAAGTTTTTCATATACAAAATGAAGTATTTAAAACTGACATGGTCTCAGAAAGAACTGTCTTTCATTTTTTTTTTGGCTGGCTTATATGCACCAGCTACACATTAATTAGCATAATAGTCTATCAATCAACTCTAGCATCTACTTTTCTCCTACTTAGTTTTATTTTTTCCCCCACTTGAAGTAGACTCCTCTGCAAAATAAACCAATAAACCCTTTTTCTACTTTTGTGATTTTTAGTAAGACTTTTCTAAACTCACCTCGTATTGTGCACTTATTCTTGAGCATGTTTGTCATTTCACTTAAGAAAACTATTTCCTTAAAGTGTAAAGGTTTACAAAAACATAGATTGCTATAAAGACACATTTTCTCAAGACCTTCCTGACAACCTCCTCATTTTCAGTGAGACCTTTATTCACCAGCAGAACTAAAGAAACAACTTATAAAGTACTCTTCTAAACAGAGTAACTGAGATAGGGATTCAGAATCAAGCACTCCAAAATAATACTAAAATTCTCAATCCATAATGTTTTGAACCTTTCTAAGACAAACTTTGTATTAGATTTTCCAAATAATTATAATTGCTAACATTACTTTGCTTTATTAGTCTGAATCTCATCCACTGGCTTTAAAGGTAGTATCTCATTGGCACTGCGTTCGGTCTTGCATGCTTTTCTCAGACAACAGCCACAAAATTAATCAAAACTTTGCCCCAAGAATGAAGGAATAAATTATCAAGTATATGGCCAGGGAAAGACTTAAAAATAAAAAAAACCAACAACATGACTACAACAAATTCTGTACATGATCTTTTCCTGGTTGAGTAATTTCCTTAAGCACAGTGAAGTTCCATCAGCTTCAATTACGTGTTAGCATCTGGAAAGGTTTAGAGTTGTTCAGGGTACTACTTTTCTTCTGGCAGCAAGGCCTCGTTGACCTTGTCTGTGTTAAAAGCCAGTAAGAAACTTCCATAAACTCGAGGAGGAGGAGACACTCCTGTATATGCAAAAATAGTTTAAATAAAATTGCTCAAAGCTTGCTGTAAAATATTTAATTGCAGTACAGAAGTAAGTAGAGTCTTAGACTTGCACTGGTGTCTCTATGCTTGGTTTAAAATACTGGAAACAACAAACTGGCCAAACCAAACCGAACCATCAATACCTTTGAGTCTGTCTGTTCCTCACACTACACGTTGGGCTGTTTTGACAGGCAAATGCTGGACACAAAATTAACCCGGATAATCTATTGTTATTATTGCACCTACTTTAACCATTTCCCTTTGTTCTGTTTTAGGTCGAATTAAGACAATACAGTATGGTATTTACACTCTAAGATTCTACAGGCAAATGAAGTGGCTTCAACACAACACAGTCTTATACAAACTTCCAAAAAAATAAGAAATCCTTCATTGATTCCCTTTGTACAAAAAAAATTGCCAACTTTGTCTACACAGTAGAAACTGAAGAGGCAAAGTTTGTATCCTTATATAAATGCACATACATATATAGATATATATATGTACAGATGTCCATACTATATAGATACACAAACACAAGCATATGTATGTATGCATATACATACATATATATATATACATACATATGAAAAACGTGTTGGTTTAGTTTGCATCATTCAGGAGAATAACATATCCCAAGTTAGGTAAAAGCTTCTGGCCATGAAGTCATTAAGTTGAACTTGGAGTTCACGAGGGTAAGCACACTGGCATATGCCAAGCCTTTGGCAGTCAGCCATACAGCTTTTCCGTTTTTAAAACAACGCTCTCTGTGTCGTGGTAGCCCTTCCCATTTAAATGTTCACTGGTGCAGTCGTGATTGTAGCTGTAGCCTTGGACGTCGCTGATTGACGAGACGGTGTAGGAAGCGGTGCGCATAGCATCCGAGTGGCTGAAGCTGTGCTCAAATTGGATTTTGTACTGATTCCAGTGTCTTCTCAAAACAGCTTGGACCTATGCCAGAAAACAAAGAGAAATGCACATAAAACACTTGGGAAGATATCACTGGACCTCCTTCTTTGACTAACGGGTGCCATAATAAACATGTCTAAGCAAATTAGGTAGTAAAGCTCAGTAACCCTGTAAAATGGGGGTACCTACAGGTGATCTGCCACAGGACACGTTCTGAAAGACTTACTTACAATTTAAGTAAGTAGGCATTAGTCTTTGGCAAATTTGGTGTGAAATAATTACATTTTACCATTGTAGTGTACTAGTTGCTCAGGAAAAGCACAGATTACAGGAGAGCAGCAGCAACAGAATTTTCTGCTTTCTCCCCTGTGGACTGAAGTCCAGTGTGGACAGATCACATTTAGAGCTGAAAAAGCTCATTTCTATGCACCCTTACATTCAAAAGGCCACATCCTCAGCAGCTGTAAAGCCTTAGACTCTCAACAACCCATGATTTATATCTGGAATGGTGCTGGCACAAGAAAGCCTTTCTTAATTTCTGACCATACCTTAATCAAATGAATAGAAGGACAATTTCCCAAACTCTGTATTTCTACCAGGGTTAAAAATAACGCTGATAAAAATCGCCTAAGGCCCCAGCTTGTTCACATGTCCCCACTGAAAGGATGTTATGTTTATCGTAGCCTTCCTCTCGTACAATATGGTTAAACACCTGTGCATATTGGACTGATGAAGTGTCACATTCTTGAAATTTATATGGAATTAGTTTTTCGGTGACGATGCCAAGTGAGGAATGGTAACAGCTAGTGTTGTTGCTTCTTCAAGAGTTGGTTTTTTTTTTAATGTTAAAAAAACTGCTCACAGATCATGACTATTTAATTTCCTCTTTGGCATAACTCTGGACACAAAGTATTCCTGCATTGACTGGCAAGGCACTGACTTTCAAGAAATGCTGGGGCGGTGGGGGTGCTGACACTCCCATTTATCCAGCAGTGCAGCCGAAATCACAGGCCTCATTCACAAGCACACCCTTCATTTCACTCACACACATACATAAGAACTAACCAGCGCCCACTGATTCGCCCAGTTAAATGTGGATAGTGTAGGTAAACATTTTTAGGATTTTCCATATGTCTTCAGGGTTTCTTTTCTGTTTACATTTCCCTAACGCAATGGCTTTTGTCTAATTTTACTCTGGCTTTAATTATGACAAATAAAAATAAATAAAAGAGATGTAATTTTAGACTTCCTGCAGTCTGGTATCAGAATCCTCTGTTGTTTAAAGGAGAACTTTGTATTTCTTAAAATCCTTACAGCGAAAATAGAAAAGGGCAAGGGAACAAGTATCAACGGAGTAATATATGAAATTAATATTTTAGGGCAAAAGAGATGCTCTTTTTTACTGTTCCTAAAACCATTCCAATCTACTCAAAACATCTAAACACAAATCTACAAACACTGAAGAGAAATCAAGTGTTTTAATACTTCTGAGTATCTGGTCTTACTGCTCTTCATGTCAAAACTCTGTATTTCTTTTGACCCTAAATGGACAGTTCTTGTTTCATCACAGGACTTCTTTGTTTAATTTATTTGCACTGCATAGCAATATATAGCCTTAAATTCTCACACAGGTTGAATCCGTTTCCTGTAATCCCTCATAAAGCCAAGAAAAGAGGCACATTCGAAATTCTATCTTTTCTGAGAAGGAAGCTTGGAATTTATTTCTAAATCATGTCAATCAATCTGTGCCTATCACTAAGCTATGTCAAGTACCTTAATAAGACTAGTGTTTCATTGTAGACACGTGCTCAAAACATTACAGTCTGAGCTATCTTCACCTCAGACAAGGCAGACTACAGGCATGAGATGGGACAACGACAGCAACTTGTCCGAGGTCAGAGAAATCTAGCGGCAGAGCCAGGAAATAAATTAGAATTGCCAAGTTGCAAAAAAGCCTTACGCTCAGGTTCTCTCCCCCACTTCCTCCTGGTTGCTTCAGTAACGCTTGTTTGTTCGTCTTATTTTCAACTGCTACCAATATTTGCAATCCAGTCCTAAAGGGTATCGGTCCCTTTGGCTCAAGATAGCCATCAGTCTCTTTGCAAGTGCCTTCGTGCTGTGTCTAGGGAGAAAACAGTCCATGCAGCTTGCTCTCCGGCCCGCGACAGATTGCTCTACATCGTGCTCCCTGCACGGGCAAACACCGTGCACCCTGTGCCCGCCCCAGTGCCCATCACGCTCTCGGTGCATTTCTGGCTAAGCCAAGCCGTGTATTTCTGGCGTTCTTCCCAAAGCCTCTCCATTACTTGTGAATCGGGACTTCACCTCTGCCCTACCACATCTCCAGTCTTGCAGGGCGTGACATCCTTTCATTTACTATTGCTGTCTTTCGGTCTTCCCTAAACCGTCCAATCAATCATTTATAGAAGAAGATGGGAAAAATCAATGAGACAACTAATTTTCACCACCAGTTATACTGCATTCAGTAATACGCATGGTCTACCCACAAAGTGAAAACAGAACTTGTGTCCCTCCTCAGCTTTGGGCAGTTGCACAGAGCTGTAAAGTCAGCTCGGGAGGGGTTAGCACTTTGTTACAAGAAGGGACGTTAAGCAATGCATTTAGGGAAAGTAATGTAATAAATATAATTGTATTTCTCAGTCATTAATAGAGATGCTAGTTCTAGCTGGAAGATCCTTGTTTTCTCAGCTTAGTCAGTAATGGCTCTTTTTGGTGAGGTTTCTGAAGGGCTCCTTCCAATCAGCTCTTTAACACAGTAGTAGCTTGATGTTCAATACAGCACAAATTAAACAGCGCAGTAGCCAACAAGGAGAAAAAAGCCCACACGACAGCCTCGCCTATCGATACAGGGATTGTATAATCCTGCAGACCTGAGACCACAATCTTTAATGCAACATTCTACAGACCAGTGGAAGGAAAGAAAACAAAAGCAAACCCCACAAACCTTACGTGGATCACGTAGGTCATTACTATCAGCTGTTATTAACAGCTCAATAGGAATCTTTGCTGATTTATCACAGATCTGGGACAAGCTTCTCCTCTGACTGCAGCCTGTGGCACCCCAAAGGCCGCTCTAGGCCAAATCACGCTGGGAAAAAATGATGAGGTAGTTGAGAAGCATCTTACTCTGTGGGACGCTGGGACACAAGCAGAGTGGGAGCGTCCTTGGGGAAGCCCTGCCACAGAAGATACAGATGAAAGGTTTGCATGTATGCCCTTGCCCATAGGAGGTTTGGGACAAACAGCTGCACTGCGTGTTAGAACTGGAACTGATGGACCATCCTTGGCCATGCCGCTCAAGGAGTTTGGAGGTGTTCCTTGGCTACAGTCAGCAGGACATGCCAGCTATTTTTCTTACATTTCTTGGTTTCTTTTCAGCAGAGCTCCCTGCTAGCAGAGCACTTTTATTCCCTTTCGGCCAGAGGTGGCCTGCAAGCCACCACTTCAACAGGGTTTGGCTCTTGACATTTGGTGTAGAAAACATCAAAAGGTGCCGTCACAGCTGGGAAATGCTAAGATTTAGATAGAGAGATCAGTGCTTACAGCATTTTCAATTGCTAATACCGTACTGGAAAATCTTTGCCCCACTATCACTCAAGGTGCCAGTTCCAGTATCAGAATTCACCCTTAAACCACAGACTTGCTGTAGACAAGCGTCAGCCCCGCTCTCCCGTGCCTCTCAGTTTGCACAGGTTGCTGTGACAGGTGACGATTAAGCAGCATCTTGTATGCAACAGCTAAGCCGCAGCTGCAGGCTTTGCTCAGGCATTGTTCTGGCAGCAGCAGACTGTAATGGCAACAGAATACACGTGTGCCTGCAGGCTCGCATGCCAGAAGCAGAATCTCTTCAGTAGACAAAGGAAAAACTTTTTTTTCCTGTGCAGACGTTTTTTCCTCTAACTACACTGTCATTCTCCCCATGGATTTCCTTACTGATACAGTTGTTTACAAAGCAAGAAGTCCCTTTTTTGAACAAGGTGTAATGGGGGGGAAAAAGAAAAGTGAATAGTGGTTATTGAAGCACTGAAACCAAAACTGGTTTAAAAAGCATAAGTTTCTCTATAGAGAGCAGATACAGACAGGTACATTTCACTGACAAAGTCGAGACATAGGGTCTAAAAATTAAAAGCCTAAATTAATAAATATTAAAATGGCTGAATCTCGCTTTTAACATTATCCTGCCCACAGATGTTCAAGAAGCGATTCGTCTGTTACCATTTGTAGGAGTTGTGGAAGAGCTCATCTTTTAGCACTGATCAGCCCCGGCGAATTTAGGATACTGAATTAGCGGGATGACTCAGGTTTGCCTTTCTCACACAGCAGAAGAGAGCACATCAAAAAATGTGAGTTTGTAACAATGGAACATTAACAAGTACAAAATTCTTAACGATTGCATCCTATTTTAAAATTCAGGTTTAAGTAAATAATTTACGTAATAAAGTAGCCTCAGAAGATCCACAAGGAGTAGAAGGCAGAGCTGAGCAGTGGACAATATTGTTTCATAGAAAATTCAGAGATTTCAAGTTCCCCCCTCTCCCCCACTTTGCACCGGAGCAGAACAAAGTCTGATTTTTTTCTCCAAATACCTGTCTTTAGAAGGCACGCTGAACTGTAAAATTTAAAGGAAGTGTATGAAATAGAAATGCTGAATGCGGGCAAGTGATCAAATCAGATCCAGAATGCTTAATGATGTGTTCTGCTTTGAATCAAATACATAAGCAGAGAGTTGAACCCACATCTTCATGTTAAAACCAGATCAAAAGCACCGCCCATGCCCACCAAACTGTGAGGGAGCCTCTCCATCTTTTCTGCCTCCTTGGCAAAACAATCATGGAGACGCCTACATTTTGGGGAAAGGGGGGAATCAACCTTGAAACCCCATGGAAGTTTCATTGCAATTCAGTCAGCTTTGGACTGAGGAAGAGGAGGAAGGGCCATCTGCATTAACCAGTTCTAGTATTAGCCAAATACTTACCTGTAAGTAAATATTACTCTCTAATAACATTATATAAGCACACTGATACAGTTTTATAACATCGGATGAAAGACACAAAGGATTCAGTCACGTGAAAGCATCGGGTTAGATCCACCCATCTGCTTGCAGCCATATACCGCAACTGCACTAAACGCAGAGCAAACAGACGTGTAGGAATAAGCGTAGGGTTGTAACAGTTCCTCTGCCAAAAGCGTCGGAAAAGTACCAGTTTGGATTTGGTGGAGTGGGTTTGTTCATTTGTTGGGTTTTTTGGGGGCGGAAGGGGTGCATGGCGTTTGCAAGCAAGAGCCATATTAACAATTTTGTATAGATATTTTTTAGCCTTCCTACCACTTTGCTCTCTGACACTGCAAGGACATGTAAGCGTACTCTCCAGTATGGCTTGGGGGCCAGAGTTTCTAGATGGAAGTCACTGCGTGCATCCCAGAGTCACAGGACCTCGATCTATTCAAGATAACGGCAAATCTGGTTAGCTTCAGCAGGATCAGTACTATACAGTACTGAAATACTGAAACCTTCTAACTTACAAATAAAGAAGTTTGTTCTTGAAATTGACTGATGACGGTTTCTTAAAAGTGCACTTCTTATTCAACACAAATTTCTGACCCAAGCACAATGAGCTATTAGGTTCTGATTTCTGGAATTACATTTTTCAGCTGTGCTAAAAAACAGTTTTCCAAACTTTCCAAGCCTAAAATTTTCCCAAAGAGCTGTCGTAACACAACAGCATCCCAGCACACCAACACATATGCAATACGCTCTCTTCCTGCTGCAGAAAGACCAATACAGTGGTTCTCCAGGATAACAGGTGCTGTACAGCTTCTAACACAGACAAATACACCTTCCGGATATTGAACTACATTCTACTTTTATATGATATTGATCGAGAATTTATATCAAAGCGGCAAGTGTCTTCAATTCCTTATATAATCAAGAGATACATATATTGCTCAGCACAAGAGTCAGTCCTAAAGTACTTCATGCTGCCACGGATGATTTTTTTTTTAATTATTTTTTACCTTGCAGATTCAGATTTAGAACTTTTTAAAAAATTATTTAAAAATAAGCATCTCTCTAATTGCTGAAGCAATGCAAAAATATATACAATAGAAAAAGTAGTATAAATATATTAAAAACTGTTACTCTACCTCTCCATTAAAGAAGCAGAAAATTGTAGCCACCAGTAGACCCTGTAAAATAAAGAGAAAAAGATTCTGCTGTATTTCACGTGCATACGGATTTTTCCAGGGTTGAGATAATTAGAGGTTCCTGATGCAATTCAGATATAGGTATCAAAGAAAATGCAGTCTAAATCTTAACTTGGCGAATTATTTCTAGAAATACGCTACTAAAAAGCACCGGGCCAGCTATCTACCATGGTATTTCCTTCCTTTAAGAAAGGAAAATTTAGCATAATGAGAAAGTTCAAGTCATTTATAAAAATATTGCCTGAAGGTCTTTAAAAATTAAAATAACATGATCATTTCTCCTTTATTCGCTTCACATGCCAACTGCTATCTAGCTCAAGTGAGCAAAAAGCACTTAATGCTTCCTACCTGGTAGTGCATAAGGATGTGCATCACATAGTCATACACTTCCTCAGCGATCCGGCCTTCTGGTCGCCATGGGAACAGGACAAATTCAATGCCAAGCAGTGGAACAAGAATCAGGGTAGCTCTCACTGCTTTCATGTACAGGTTGGATTCTGCCTTGTGGGTATCTTTCAGCTTTGTTATGAGAACACGAACGATATTTAGCAGGAAGAAAAGATTCACCTGTCAGAAGAGAAAACGACACTGAAGGTGGTCTGAGAAACCATCTCACGAACAGTCTGAAAAATAATGCCACATGCCGTTTTGCGGTACTAAAAACCAGACAACTCACGAAAACCCACACCCCATGGACAGCATTGTGACTGTACGATAAACAGGAGTTAAAACTCTGAAAACACCTTTCAGTAACTGACGTTGGGCTCTAACATCGAATACCCACATCAATTCCCCTAACTTATTAAGCAAGTGTCCATCCAGATAACCGTCAGCCTGCCAGCATTACCAATTCACGCACCTTCCTCTCTGCCGTCACAATGATGGTACGCCGGTGAAAGATTCGCTTTTTAAAAATTACATTATGTCTTTTTAGGTTGGTCAAGAAAGCAGTTGACACTCTTCCCTCTTTGTATTTAAACATGGTCCTTCAAAAAGCTACTTTTTTATTTTTCAAATATGAATTTGACAAATTTATAGAGAAGAAAAAAACTGGATTTTAAAAAAGGAAAAAGAAATAAAACTGCAGGCAAAATGCTGCTAACAAGGAACTGTATACTCCTGTAGACCATCAGCAGATTTAACATTCTCACAGAGGCCGGCGGTTGATTTTTCAGTCATTCAGCAGAACTGCAAACGGGACAAGCACTGAGATGATGCTCTACATCACTCTCGTGCGCTACTGAACTTGCTTATTGCCATAGCTGTTAAGGCTTTCCGGGTTAACAGGGGCGTCTATCTGTTCATTCAGTTCCACAAAAAATCCCAAACTGAAAGCACAGCTACGCAGACTGTATCTTTCAGTATGTGAGCACTCATTGTAAGCAACTATAAGACTAACAGACACACATACGTACACGCGTGTGTACGCACACACACACCCCCCTCCAACAGCCTAAGGGCGTGAGTAACCAAAACAGCAGAGTTAGGGATGACTACACCGTATTTTCATCTATCGTGCAATAATGGCAGCCCCTTATAGAAACCACCGCTAGAAGAGACCTTGAGAGCTCAGCGAGCCCCATCGCCTTGCTCAATGGCACAGAGGCCGGACAACGCTGCTTAGGGGACCCACTCTGGAAGGGAGAGACCTACAGTCTGGTGCTCTTATCTCTCCTTCCAGGTAACTGTCTGTCCTTGTCAACAACGGTCTAGAGACAAAAGCAGGACGGGGGGGAAGAAGCCAGCACACAGACAGACAACTCCCTTCTAAAAAGACCAGGAACTCCCGGTCTAGGAGGAGGAGGAGGCCTCTGTCTTGCTGTAGGACAAGTGCAAACGGGGAAACCATTGCAGACCATGTGTGTCACCGTGTCCTCCACAACCCTGGCACAATTCTTTCATGTCACTTAAGGTTTTCACGATAAACAGCTGTGTATTGTTATAGCAACGTGGCCCTTGACAGATATGTGAAGTTATTTATGTGCTACTTACATGCTATTTAAATCATTTTAACAGGAAATTGTTTTACATAGGAAACTACTGCATGAATTCCTCCTGGAAGTCTCCAGCTACCTTTAAGCTTTGTTTAAGCAACCAAGGTCTTCTGATTCTTTCTCAAGGGGTTTATTTAGATTTTACGCAGCCCACGATCCTCATCCAGCTTCCTATAGTACACATAGACAAGAAATCCTTCCTCCATTTCTAAATTTAATCCTTCTCACTTGAATGTACTAGTCAAATACCAACACGTCTCCAAGACAGAGTTTTCAGCCCTCTTGTGTTTTGGTAGCATGGCCAATTCCCATAATACTGCTGTTGAACGCTAACTGCAGCACGCAGGCGTAAAACACCACCCAGCAAACTATTTTATTTACAATATGCTGAAATGCACAGAATTTTTCTAATTGTTCCACTTGCCCACCAAAACCAAAAAGCACAAAAATAAGCAGGCAAAGAGCTTCCAAATGGGTATTAGAGCAAACAAAAAAAGATGAATGAGGCAAAGCAGAGGACAGAGGAGAGCAGGACGAGGGTCAGTAAAAGTATGCAGCACCCATTTTTCACGAGTATCTCCTCTGTCACAGACACAGCGAGGTCCGGATGAACCTAATTCTTAATTAAAGTGATGAAAACAGGTCTTGAATTTAGCAAGGTAGCGAGTAGATTTTTTACATTTAAGCAAAAGTTGCCAGTGGAACTACTCGCATAGAAGTTGTCATCAAATTGAGTGTGATGGATTGGAAAGCCCCAAAGGAGTCCTGTTGCGCTAGCTGCAGTATAAACACATAGTAAAATGCTAGCAGCTCCACACTGACCTGAAAAGTGAACCAGGCAAACGAACAAAAATGGAAGCAACAGCAGAGGAGGCAGTACTAGATAAAAAGAAATGTTGGCAGCAATACTGGAAACTTAAGAAAGTTTAGGTTCTGCCTTAAGAGTGGCTGTGAACTTAGCTGAGCTTACAAGTCAATAGGTGCTGCAGTTCTTAGAATTAAAACCTCCTCAGGTCCCTGATACTTCTACTTCTCTTCTTGTCCAGTTTGTGCTAAGTAGTATGAAAATCTTCATTAGCATGTAGGTTTAAAATCTGTTTAAATTCCTCCTTAGGATGATATATAAACAGACCATTCTCAGCTCAAGGAACTCAGATGATCTTAGATACTAGCTGGTAGCCATTGCTTGGCTTTTAATAGTTATGCAGCTTCAGATCTAAGCATGCTTGAGTCTGGCTTGCTGGAGCAGAACACCTGTATGTGCTTATGAAGACATGTTTTATATCTGGCGTCTGGACATTCCCAAGGCTGGGTACAGGAATGCTATGCATTCAACTTCTAGACTCCTAAGTCTTGTGCTGAGTCCAGCTTAAAGGCGTTAAATAGGTCAGTGACAAAGCTAGGAGCTCCTGAACTTCCTTCCAGTACCTGTTCACTGAGTACACTTCTTCTGCTAAAAGAATGCATATGGATAAAAGGCTGTCAGTCTAAGACATCAATACATAACATTATTATAGGGCAAAATAAACATCCCTGTAAAATTATTTATAGAAACAGTGGCATAACTAAATCAAAATCTACTCTTTCAGTGGCACCAATGCAAACTAAATCACCAGTGCACCGGCATGTATGAAATCTACACTGAAACCTATACTGCTTTCACTCAAGTTCAAACCCACTGCTTCTTTGCCTCCACCTCCATTTTGATCAACATTTGTCTGGTGTAAAAACTAACATCACCCTCCACTGTTTCATGCCACACTATTTCTTTAATCGTGGTTGCTCTAGGCAAACATTTGCAATTAAGTGGTCAGCTGAAGACAATTCCAGTCAAAATGCAACCTATGTCTGCTCCCATTTTGTTTCTTTGGCAGGGATTTGACCACACGTAGGTAATAACAGGGACCATAAAGGCAGCATTATTGTTAACTTTATGTAATGGTAGGATTTTCGGTGATGTCAAGGGTTAGATTCCCATTGGCTTCTCCCAATTCTGCCCGGCACCCACTTGACAGTCCTCTTCATGTTCTTTGAGATCTTGCTCCTGCAAGTTGAAACAGTGTCTTCTGCCTTGTTATCTAATTTGCAGTTTAATATTGTTGCTTAAATGTCTATTAAGGCAGGTCACGCTTAGTAAAGTGTGAAAATTGTATCTGGCAAGCAAGCTGCTTAAGCAAATGAGGGTTCTGTTCACAAAGCCTAAACACATGCATTTCATCTTCTGTCTTTATCCCTGGCTTGCCTCTTCTGAACTGATGCATTACATTTTTTTTGTTGTTACCAGAAAGGAAAACAACTCCTTTAAGGTATTTTCACATCACAGGCAAGACGTGTAGTTCTGTTTAATCTTTGTTACTCCAACATGGTTTTCAAATAAATTTACTGATTGTACTGAGCCAAGAAAAATTCAAGAGAAACGCTTTCAGTCAGCTCATTAAAAATACAGGAATATCAAAGGTATACGTATTTGTAAAGTGCAAAGAGAATGGACGCAAGTTCTGCCCAAACCGACCCCACAGAGGCGATTATTATGCCTCCAGTAACATTCTTAGCATTGCCTTGAGTGGAAAGAAGACTTGCCAGTTTGGGACTGATGCAGTACATTTGAAACCAGCAGGAACTACTGTTTTCAGTGTGACTTTGTGGAGGCCACTGCGGGAAGGAGAAAATGATCTTGCGTCCTAAAGTGAGGTCACTTTATGGAAGATGGTATAGTCTCATAATTACTACACAAATTTTTCTGATGCTGTTTAAGCAAGCTCTGACTAATTAACATATATCAGCTTTAAAGAGCTTTAACTGATATATCTGTGAAGAGACACCCAGACAAAGGAACAACCCACAAGGCAATGCAGAATAGCATACAGTTTCTGGGTGAAATACAGCACCATGAAAAGAAAAAAAAAATCCTATCCCTTTCTGTGAAAACAGGATTTCACCTTCTGTGTACATTAGAGAGAAGAAAAATGGAAAGGATTTAGAACCGATTTTAAGTTTACAGATTAGAGCACTAGTTAAAGTGTCTTTACACAAAACTATACGGCAGACCTGACTAACAGGACAAGGCATTATCAATAATAATTCACCCCCCACAAGGGCCATGGATCTCAGTAATGTCATGGGGATTGCCTCTGGCTTGCCATGCAGAGGACCTCAGGCCTGTCATGGTATCAACACAACCTTCAAAATGTAAGTTCATGAGTTAATTTCACTGTGAATGAAATGGGAGTCACAGGAACCACATGATTTATGCAACAGTTTTCAGAGAGAATTCTCTACGCACACAATGTCCTCTGCAAATATTCATTAACAATTTAACAGAAGAGGAAGTTCATGTAGATCAGAAACTGAAATTATGTCCAAAAAGTTACTTAATGTTTTCATTCTTAAGGATTTCCTTGCATTAACTGAAAAGCCCTAAGAAAAGTCAGCAGACGTGTACAATACCTTTGCCAGATCAGCTTGAAGTTTCTGTTACAACGAAAAGAGATGACTGTAATATATACATAGTCAGCAGCTAATTCAGGTCACATACAGAATGCCTCTATGCTGCAGCATTATCTGCATGACGCGTTCATAGATACTAATTATGTAGGTAGTTCTGTAAGTAGGTATGTATTAGTATTTTCTTTTATTATGCACCTACTTCTATTTAGCAATAATCTTGACTGAATTTCATAGGTTAAATTCAGCCCTTTGTGTGGCCAAAGCACACACAAAGCTAGATTAGTATCAGGACAGGGACAGCCACAGATACTCGCCGAGCTATTTCCACTGGTTCTTTCCCAAGGACCTACTCTAGTTTCTCTCCATCCCATATTCCCACCCACAGTCAGTCCTGACATTCAAGAGCCCTCTTCCTGAGCCTCAGGGAGGTCCAGTCTGGTGGCTGTTTGGCCACGTCGGCACAGTGACAGTGGTGCTCGGAGTAGGGTCAACCTGGCAGATGGCCTGGGCAGTGAGAAAGCATTCTCAGCTGAAGGAAGGATTTGAACGTGGCCCTCCAGTACTCCAGGTAATGTTTAGTCCATCTTTGTCACTAGCATTTAAGTGGGATGATAATCAATGTTGCAAAACCTGAGTTTCTCAAAAGAGCAGGGGTACAGCTCCTTAGTAAGGCCAAGTCTTGTGTATCCTGTGTGCCTGAGGCACCTACTGGGTTAAGCAAGAGTCCTGCGAACGACATTGACCTCTGAATGTTAGCTTTAGGCTCCTAACAACTTTATAAGCCCATGAAGAACAGCCAGAAACAAATAAGAAAAACAAATTATTATCTGAAAAATGCCTACCAACAAAGCAGCACAAATAGGGCCATGGATGATGTACAGCAGATGAGTATCAGAGCTGATCCAACAACTAGAGAAAACAAACAGGAAAAGAAAAAAAACAAACAACATTTGGCATCTTATTATCTGTTGCAGTCCTTTTTTTCCCTTAAAGAAAATACAACGGTTTTGCAAAACAAGTGGAGATGCTACTTACTTGTCATTGTAATACAAACTCCTAGCAACAGCATGTATGCAGGCAGGGATAAGTGGAAAACCTGTGAAGAAAAAACAGTGTTTTCTTCATATATAAACCCAGCTAATAATTAAGTAAACTTGCATCTCTTGCAGGAATCTTCTGTATTTTCACCTCATCCATTTCACCTTTGCCTGCAGAGCAAATAAAGTAACACGGACCAATTCCGTTTCTATTTTCTCAGACTTCATTCTGAGAGGTGTATGAAACCTTATTCCCGCTGTCTTGCCAGGAAATTCATACCAACACACTGAAAGAAAAGGCAAATCAAACTATACCTTTTTGGAATGCAACAATCAATCTTCATTAACACAGGAGTTTTTCAGACTGCAATCTGCAGTAACGCTAACTAGGTAAGTAATATTAAGAAGGTAATTGGGTATATGACCATAGCTTTCACAGTATGATTAACAATGTTGATTATGTCCGCACTGATACTTGCTGGGTATTCAGAAAACAAGGTCACCTGCAAAACAAATCTGAAAACAGGCTCTGGAAATCAGGCCGAATTCAAAATTTAAAAAGAATAAACAGGTTATTTATGTGGGGTCCTTGGCACCCTCGTGGTACCTGGTTTTCAGAAACCGCTGAGCACCTATGACCTTTTAACCACATCTCAGCCGTGCCTGTAGCGGGTCAGCCAGCGACCCGGGTACTGGGTACCAAGTCACATTATGGATGAATGGGCCAATACACTGAAGCTGAGGAGAACGCCCTCGCTTGCACTTTATGAATGTGCTGCTGTGCATTATCTGAAATGACCAGGTTTGGCTTGTTAGTTTTGATACTGATATTACTTGAGATCTTCAGCTACAGCTATTCTGTATTTGCTTAGTGAACAATACAGGTCAAATGGAACTGCTGGAAAAATAAATCCTTGGCCATCTCCAACTCAGTTCTGACCCTCCACCCTAGACATGGCGAGACTTCTCTGAAAACAAACATTCATTCCTGAATAAACATCTTCGAGATGAGGAACAATGAATAATTACTTCTTAATGTCTTTTTTATAATAGGAGACTATTTTCTCTATACAAAGGAGGAGTCCCTTCCTGACTCCAGAAACACATAATCTCTCTTTCAGCAACGACAGAGGTACATACAACTTCCTATGTTAACATTTCTAAGCCTGCTAAAAGACTACAGACAAAGAAGAGCGGTGCGTCATCGTTGTTCAAAGCTACCAGCTCAGAGAAGCAAAGGGACAGACGTTCAAATTCTCATGAAAAGGAGTCAGAGATTGCATGGGCCTGAAAATCCAGAACGTGAAACTGCATACCCCAGCCAAGAAGGTAATACCACATCAAGTGTTGTTTCTCAGCAAAAACAGCCACCACAATGAGAGTATGCAGGTAAATGCCTTCACACAGCATCCAAAAGTAGTTGCAACCCATTAGGTACAGGTAGATGAACTGTGACACTTTGCAGCTAACCTGTAGAAAAAAGCAGAGTGCAATATAAATTAAGTTGCAAAAATCTCAGAACTTTATTTGCAAAGTGGAAAAAAAATACTGCTCAAGTCAAATGTTAATGTTTATTCTGTTCTTCATTATGATTAATTTATTATTTTTCTTAAATAGACTTTTCATGGAATTACAATTCCATACTTTACGGTGACAAAAAGTTGGTAACTGAGTCTGTATTTTTATTATTCAAACATGAGCATCTCGAGATCCTCAAGCACAATGGCAGAAAGCTGTAACGTTACCTTCCCTTATCGCAAACATTGCCACATTTGACTATTTCAATCAATAGGAAATCTTTAAATTATCTGATGGTAACTCCACAAGAAAATGTACTTTGATGAGGGCAATCCCCTCTCAGTTTTACAGTCCCAACATGTAACTAGTCCAGAGAACGATTTATGTGGTTGAAATGCTCACAATACTTCCAGTTTTAACTGCACACGGGACCTGCTGAGAACTTGCATAGCAGGCTCAGGAAGGAAGCTCTCTTGTTGGCATATACCTGTATTTAGCTTCATTCAAAAGATATTCTTCAATTGAAATGATATAATATAGCTTACTGTGAAGACTAAAATGTGAGGTTGTGAAAAAGGAGCAATAGTTAACTTACTGTTTCGGACAGCGCAGATTTTTTTTTTTCCCTCCCCTTCTGAAATTGCTGTGTTTTTGATTGATCTACTTCTGGCACTCAGCTTGAAACATACCAAAAATCAATACTGTTTTACCATGTTCTGCTACCTAACTCCCTGGGTGATTATTAGCAGCTCTCTCAAGCCTATTTTCCAGCACTTTGATGAGCTTTTAAAGAAGAAAGAGAATTTATGGTTTTACTTGATTCAGCTTCTGGAGTTCTGCCCTAACTTTCACAGAATTTAGATTTGTCTTCCAGGTCTAAATAAAAATAAAGCCATAGTTCAGGATTTGTTTATGTATTTCATTTTCAGGCTCTTCTGTTGCTACAACTCCTGGCCTTTTGGGAGAGGCTACTGATTCACACTTACCCCAGTATTATCAGGAAATGAGAGAGAGAAAAATCCGACCCAAATGGAAAGCTTTTTTATTTTGCTTTTTACTTTTGGGATACAAGGGTCAGCTCTACCTCCCTTCATAAAAAAATGAATTCTTCTCATTTCAACTGAAGATGGCAAAATTAAAGCCATAGGAAAGTAGCTGACATCAAAAATCCACTCCAAAGCTTTTTTTTTTACTGCCCTTCCTTGGTGAATGCAACTGTCATAACCTCCTTGACGTCATCTAGCGTAGGCTACTTTCTTGCAGTTGTTTCAGTGCATAAGTGACCTGTACAAATTCAGAAGAGCAGTTCAGTATGCCGTCTCTTAGAGTGTCTTCACTATTTCGAAACCTCAAACGTGAAATGCCCAAATCGGAGTTAGACATCTGTTGTACTATGGAATATGGATGCATTGTTACTGAGCATTTTAACCTTGCTATATACAACAATTCCTCAAGTATTCACATCTCACTTATCTCTTCTGCGTCACTGAAGTTTTTCACGTACAAATCAACAAGGGTGCCAAATACACTTTTACTTACTGGATTAGTTGCAACTAACTCCTGATTGTTGGCAACTGCAGTCAGCGAAATTATTGTTACAACAGAGTTGCAAACAAAAGAGAAAAATAGATTTTTATGCAGAGTAATCCTTTGGCAACTCAAGCTCCTAGAAAAGAGGAACAAGAACAAATGAATACACAGGGGGACAACTATGTGTACTCGGGGACAACTCTGAAATTTTGAAATACCAGAGTTCTTTATTTTATTAAGAAGCCTCATATCAACCCTTTCTTCAGTTCCAGTCCAAATTTAATAGAATGATGTGAAAGGTAACACCTTCCCTTAATCTCCATTTTTTGGACAACAGGAGGCAAAGCGAGTACATTCAGTTCCAATACGTTTACAATGAAGGACGAGCTTTGTAGTGGCTACCTAAAAATTATTTGAATAGCAATTAATGTAACGTGTTTCAGAAGAGGTGTATCTTTTCTTTTGTTAGTACCTGAAGAGTTTCCTAATTAAATATCATACCAGAGCTTACCCTACATTTTCACTTACCCAAACCTGTTAAGATTTTTTGAGGATAATTCTTTTACTCACATTCTTGTCATTTTTCTTCCTTAACCCTATAGCTAGAGAAATATCCAAATAAGTAAAATAACGCAAATATGACCTTGACTTTTGTATATGACCAAGTGTATAGAAAACAATTATAAAATGCAATATGTAACTGCATTGAATCGTGTTAATTTTCAAGGTTTTGTTTTTAATCTGGCAATAAAATTAAAGAGGAAAATATCTTCTGAAAGGCTTGCTTTCTTTTAAACAGAGGTTCGATAATATTAAGTAATACTAAAACTTGAACACAGTCGCAGCAAATTTCTGTTTATCTGCCATTCTAGAGAAAGCAGGTCTAACTTTGTATCATTCCACGAGGTAGGAGTGATTCTCATTCAAGTTTTTCCAAGGAAATTCAGCTTTACAAACACGAAGGAAGATAGAAAGCCTATATGGATATGTAGTCAGATCATTGGGATATTAAGGCTTAATGCTCAAAAAGCAAGTAACATCCATTTTGCTATGAAAGCAGATGATCAGTTGACAAAGCTGGGCAAAACTGATGCTTTCAGATTTAAGACAGGGTGTGTGTGCCGCACGTACGAGCAAACTGAGCCGATCAGAGCCATACAGCACGTCAGTGCCGGCAGTCAGGAACAGAGCCCGGTTTTGCGGGGTGAGCGTTGCCCAGAGAAACACCTCCCACACACAAAGAGAAGCGATAAAGACTGTGGTTGCTCTCAGGAAATGTTCTTGGTTTACTTCAGAGAAAGCATCTACTGAAGCCTGTTCTGTAAAGAGTCTGGGCTTTATAATCACACCTACCTACCTCCATTTTATAGCCAGCAATGCGGAGTGCAGTTGATTGACAAAATGATACGACTAACTGGAGGAGGAAAATCTATCACCTACACATGCAACTGCTCTTCACTGTTAGAGAAATGAGAAATACATTGACAAGGGCAGCAGGGGACAAGTCTAAATTGACACATGGTGGGGGGCGTGGAATTAAGTTTTCTAGCCTTTTCAAATAGCATGCCTGGGAAAAAAGATAAAGTACGGACATTGGTGATTCATTTTTAATTTGGGAGACCAGTGTGGAGAAGAACTTTATATATTTTAACAGAGAAATGCAGATATGGAATAGTCACCAAAGCCGGAGGAGTATGTTGAGAACGTGATACATTAAACAAGAAATGAAACGGCCTCTGAACAATAGACATAGTAAAAAAAAAGACTGGCTATAGAGGAGACTGCACTTCTTGCTTGCATTCTTTGCAACCATCACAAGATCAGCGTATGAAGCACCGCACAGACATACACATATATATATATATATATATATATATACACATACATATTTTTTTTTTTCCAAGAGGTTCAGATACGCACAGGGCAATACCGTGGAATCAGGCAGAGTTTCTGCAAGTTAAGCCTTGGAAGCCTTGAGGCTTTCTAAGCCTCACGTCACTAACTATGGGGGAAGGAAGCAACTGTAGAAACCAGTGCTGCCATGCAGCACAAGCCCTACATGAACCTCTGGTTGCCAAGTTTTATTTGCCCAAAGAAAACAGAAGAGAAAAAGTGTCCAAAGTACGGAACACAGCTTTGGATATGAATTAAATTATAAACTACATTCCATTCGTCTTTTTAAAATTTTATTTTGTCTCTGGTTTTAATGCCCCAAACACATAAAGCTTTGATCATTGTAATATACTGGGTTTATGCTCTTTGAATATGGTTTTGTTTTGGGGTTTTTTTCCCCTATATGGTTTATATTTGAAAACAGAGGCAACACTAGAATCCAGCTAAGGACTTTGTGTAAACAAATCCTGAAGAACTCTGGAATTCTCTCTGCTTATTGTTAAGATTCCATGCACAGGCAAGGAAAAGCACGTACAACTAACGGGGCCATCTCTCAGGGTCATCCAGCAGCTGTTCCTGTTGAATATTCAAACACACCCATCCACACCCACCTCCACCCATGCATGAAAGGATTGAAAGGATCACCGGACAAGAAACAAGAAAGCAAGACTGATGACATTTGAAAACGAAGACTGCTTTCGGTAATAAAACGATTTTCCTAAGCCTCCCCACCCTCCCTCTTCTGTTACCCTTCCTATATTCCTTTTTCTGACTGTTTTTCTTAATGACATAATGTCCTTTAATCACTTAATTCTCATAATTATGATCTAAGAACATTCGAATGACCTATCCCTGGATTAAACCCTGTGCAGTAAAATACAAACAGACCTCCTGCTAAATTACCTATTTCCCTTCCTATTTTGACTCCTGTATGTCTTGGGCATTAGGGAATAATTAATTTCTCCAGTGTTTCTCCAACAGAAAAAAAGTAACATTTTCAAAAGCCCCCACATGTGTTTGGGATCTAATTTTCTAAGGTATTCAAATACCGCAAAATTCAACCAGTGAGGTCCACTGGTTGAGTGAAATTAACTTAAAGTGACTTAGGAACCTCCGATCTCTCTGTCAATCTCTCATCCGGTTGTTTGCCCACTCTTTCGGCACAGTGTTGCCATCCTCTGTGAGTGCTGTCGTGTGATTTCACATGATGCTTCATCAATAGCTTTATTTCAGATGGGGTTTTTTGTTCGGTTGGTTTATTTTTTGTTTGGGGTTGGGGGTGGTGTACATCTTTCAAAGCACAGCTCCCCTTACTGTGAATTCACAGTTCCTTTAAGATTTCTCTTGCCCTGGTTTTGTTTATGAAAACCATACAACTATTTTAACAGAAGGTTTATAATAAACACCCATATGATTTAGAGCATGTAACAGAACAAGGAAGAAGAGCCGCTGCAGAAGTTACTTTTAGGTGTCATAGATGAATTTTCAGAGACGAAGATGGGAGTTCCAAGTTTATAGACCCATTTTTTGCTATTAAACCAAGAACTCAAATCCACTTGGGGAACACAAGTCACAAACTGGACAAGTATTTCCAAAAGTATCGCCTTTCTCGTCAAACCTAAAGATATTCTAATGATGTCCTGGTTTGACAGGTGACAAATGGTCAGCAATCCAGCAAATGTCATCTGGAAACTATCAATCCACTAACACAAGAAATTCTTTGGAAACATGAGAAATTCAAAGGCACCCCCACACAATAGCAAAAAAAAAAAAAAAAAACCAGCCACCTGTTAAAGCTATGAATAATTATACAAGCTTCAGTCGATACATAATACATCCTGGTATTAATCTAGATCCTTAAATACCCTTCTGGTACTAAAAATAATTTAGAGGAACTGTACATATCCCAAGAGAACAGCTTGTAGGGGACTTTCTTTAGCTTTCTTTAAATTTTGTAATTTCCTTTTATATCCCTACATAACCACAGTCTAGAAATTGCGGTTTGTGGGTCTGGATTAATTCCATGTGGTTCTCTGAGGAGGGATGATCCTTCTACCAGAGGGAGAAAAAAAAATCCCTGGAGGGTTAGACAAATATGACATAGTTATGATAGCAAAGCAGATCACCTGCTTTTGCAGTAACCGCCAAAGGCCAAGATGAATTTGGCTTGGTTTTCATATTACAGCACAGAAAAATAATGCTTCAAACTTTAAAAATCATATCGTATTCCAAATCTTTTTGTTTTCTCCTGAGAAGTCTGTCAAAGCATTTTTCCAGTCACCTTAGATATTTAGCCTGTTAAACTTCTTGTGACATTTATAGCTACAGTATAGCCCTTTTAAAAGCAAAATCAAGCTTCTTATAAGGACTTGGAGCCATTTCCCATGTTGATTTTGTGGAGGGAAAGTTAGTTTGGAAATGGTAAGCATTGTTTTTACAGGTCTATATGCAAATAAATTGATTAAAAAAACCCATAAATGTTTTGGTTTGTCCTCATGAAAAGAAGTCAGAAAAAGCTGAAAATTCATCTTGAATATTGGATTTAACAAAGAGAGGTTACAAAGTTGAAACATTCTGGTTTGTTGGGGATTTATGGAAATGTTGTCCCAGAACCTGGGGAAATAATGCATATCTAAATTGGAAACACTATATTCAGCCAGATGCGACTAAACAGGATAATTTTTAATCAGATATCTGCTATTCCTACTTAATCAAAGTCCAAAGCATGAGAAAAGCTAAATCTATTATCCAATGAAAAACGATGCAGAAATTATTAAACTAATGCCAGTTCACAAGGAAAGCCTACACTAGGCAGTGCAGCATTTGGCAGAGATAACAACTTGTCCCTCTCAGCTCTGCTCATGTGGCAACACTCCTGGGTTCAACTTTCTGCTAAGCCTCATCAGCATCTTAAAAAAAAAAAAAAAAAAAAAGAAAAAGAAATTTTAAAAAGAGTCTTTCACAGGAAAGAAAAGCAAGTTCACAAAACGTGAATAAGTAGACTACTTTTAAAAGACCTGTGCATTATATTACAAGTTGTTGTGACAGTGGTGATACACTGCTCAAAGTTTCTTTCAAGAAGATAACAACTGTTAGTCAGTGGGTATCACATAACAGTCACAGACATAATACAGTGAATAAACAGGATTATTTTTATTATTCCCATTCCTACCGTAGCTCTTAGCCTTGCTTTCTTTACAGTTTAGCATATTTTATGTCCACCTGCTTTGGAATGTTACTGTACCTATCATATGTCATTGGTATTTTGGTTTCCATTTGCTCTTTAGTTTAGTTAATGCTTGGCATAGCCACACTAACCTATTATTTTAAAAAACCCCACAAACCCAAAACAAACAAGCAATTTTTTCCCCATTTTCCCATTTCCTATTTTCAATATATTCTACAGTTTTTGGCTTGCAGATTTGGGATTTTAGGTTTCTGAGAAAAGAAAATCTTATTACAGTATAATGTTCAACGCCAAACTGACTTTCTTCACCTTCTTGCTCCATCTAATTTCATTGAGACGGCTGGTGTTTCAAAGTATTGAAACTAGGATTGTTGCAACCACAGATATTTGGCAAAGAATTTTAAATATACTTACTTAAAATAAAAGAATATGCCAAGAGAAATCAGAAGCGATGCAATGGAAAGGCCATGTCCGATGATGGCCAAGTAATACAAATTCAGAGCAGTCTGCAATACAAGAACAAAACCAAGCACCTGTGATGCATACAGAACTATTGTTGATAAAGCACATGCTTGTACAGCTCTTCTGCATATAAAATGAGTATAATAGGATTAAGAAAATAAAAACATTACAGATAAGAATGAGGCAAGTCCAGAATCCGGAAAGTCAACAATCTCTTTCTGTAGGGCGCACAACAGATTCGTTGAAACTGTCACTAGAACTCACCAGTTAAAACATTAGGTTTCTAACACATACTGCTATGTCTTCTCTGAGTATTTACATAAATCTGGCTATTTATGCTACTGCACTGGGTGCATTCCTGTCTGAGGCTTGACTCATCTATTCACACAATTCTTAAGTAAAACGTGTGCTTCCTATGTGCATTTATGTCTTTTTTCCTCACAGAAGGTTTTTTCTTATAATTTAAAGATACTTCCTTCAAAGCAAGCTGTGATTATAATATTGGAAATTTAGTTTTCGTTTGTCATTTAAGGAAGGGTGTGAAAAAAATTAACAATGACTCAAAAATAGTGAAGACTAAACAGTCTTGTTAGATAAGCCTACGGCCAAATTACAGAATTAGGAAAAGCTGGATAAATGCAAAAGGTAAAAACGAGGAACTAGTAAACTAATATTTGGGATATATACAACACGTTATCAGTAATTCTTTGAATTAATAAATTTATTAAATTCCACTAGTAGCAAGCCCTTGCTTTCAGTCATGGAATCTGCCTCACAAAATTCCTCTTGTTGCATTAAATGCAGGATTATTATTTTGCACCCAAGCAAATGAAGATTTTCAAGTTGAACCTCGTAATATCACAGTGAAACATAAGTATCTGAATTCTATAGGTAGAATTAGAGCATATGTCCAAATGCTCATGTACTCATGTATGCATCCTCTGAGCTTACTATTCCAATGTATAATAGACTAACTGCAGCCTGCTACATGTACTGATTTTTGAAATAAGATAAAAAGATCACAGGTAAAGTTTTAAGAAGGTTATAAGATGAGACAAGGGTACCTCTTTGTACATGCTAGAATTCTGCATATTAGCCTGATTTTTAAAATGAAAGAAACTTTTTTTTAAAAAAAGAAAAAAAAGCAATGCAATAGGTTTAAATAAAACTTTCATAAAAATTTGGAAGTGAGAAAAAAACAGGGTTACCTCTGAAACGCTAAAGCTTGGCCACGTATACATAACGATAGCCTTTGTGTGACTGGCCCATATCCCAAACCACCACCTCATTCAGTGACCAATTTAGGCAAAGGAGCATGTTAGGGATTTATAAGATTTCCACACAATTTAGAACAGGCACGAAGCAGTGGTACGGCAGGGACTGCTGCTGAGGGCAACAACAGTAAGAACTGAACAACGGCAACAGTCGCATTAATTGTGCATTATCCAACCCGCCTTCTGAGCAAAGAGAAAAGCTAATGTTACAACAACACACAGAACTGTACCAAGCAGTAAGGCTTCCTTTGGAGCTACTTGCCCATTATACCCTCACATATCACAGAGTATCTCAGAAGGCAGACATTTGGAGGTTTACCAGTTTGGGGCTTTTTTAGTCTTTTTTATTTTTCTAAATCTGTCAGTGGCTGGGCGTCTTCAAGATAAACTGAAATCTATAAGGTACCATCTGTACAGATATCCACATGGGTACGTGTGTGCCTAGAGTCTACTTTTGATGTACAGAAAACAATTCTCACAAAGCATTTTGATGCCCGAGCTTAGATAATTTTGGATGCTTGCAAAATTTCACTTAAATAAACTAGAAAGCATAGGTTATCCATTTGTGTGAACAGCTTAGTATCTCAGAAACTGGAAAAATGGCATTTGGGAACCGGTACAAAAGACATACATAGGAAAAGGATCACAAGGAAGGACAAACCCAGTCTAACACTTCTCATTATTTACTTCCCTGTGGCCTCCAAAGAACCTGTGGTGAATCCACTCAACTACAGCCTGCCTACAGTTTTGTAAAAAATAAAAGATTAGCTCTGCTTTTCACACTAGTGAAAAAGACCCAAACATCCAAACTCTACCTAAAGCTGCCTTGAAGATGTATTAAGCCCAAGTAAAACTTTGGTTGTGCACCTGCTGAAAATCTCCGTCACTATGAGTTCATTGGATAAACCCATGTGCTCAGCACGTCTTCCAGAGACGTGCAAGCCTCCTGCAGATCTGCAGGGCTTGGACTCTACTTCAAAATTACAGAGCAAAATGTAGAGGTCTGCCCTTACAAGGCATACACTTTGCTTACAGCAGATGACTGCGGATGACCTAGACAAGTATTAGTACCTACACATTTAGAATACCTGTAAACAAAAATATGATCATATTATTGAAGCAGTTGAAATCAGCTGTAAAATACAAAAGCAGGTGGGCTGAGTTTTTTGAGTCTGTTTTGCACAATTCATCCTTTTTATTCAACTTGGGTTTGCATTCTGATGTTGCAACAACTCTGCTGCCATTCTAGTTTTGAAAATTTTTCAGATCAGTTTCTTGACGCTGGTAACACACACTCATTCTTTTCCTACCTTCACTTTTTCATGCGTATAGATATTACACTGGGTATAGTTTGTCCACGTCCTGTTGCTTTCTGGGTGTCTAAACCAATTCCCACTCGGATCACAGATCTTCGTAACTTTTTCTACAGTCAGTTGAAGCAGATGGAAAGAAAAACAAAAAAGAAAAAACACAACAGTCAGCGCTGAAATTCTACTTCCTGATGCCTAGTATTTACTGAAGAAAGACTGGCAAACAAATGACAGCTTTATTAACATGACTAGAGAGACACTGCTTGTTACTATGAATTCTGAGAAATCAGAGGCCATTGCTTTTGCTTGGCAAGGGCAACTGATGATGTGATTTTCTTAAGAAAACAAATAGACTTCCCTCCTCCATTTCAGTAAGTATCAAAATATATCAAACTAACTGGTAAAGAACTACCAAATCAAGTGACAAGAATATTTGAATGGCTTGCTTAACATCCAAGGTCTCAACTGAAGTCTGCTATCCTACCACTGTAAATTAGGATTTGACAGACAGGAAAACATCCATAGAGAAACTGCTCCAGAACCAAACTGGAAAGTTTCTGGGACCACAAGATTATTTCTATCATCAAATAGAAAGAGGCATGAAAGGGCCCTGGGAAATACCAAATGCAGCAGAAAGAGACAAGAGAGGAAATCGATGACATTTTCCGCATGCTCACAGAGGCAAAGTTTAGCCTACAGAAACACGGAAAGATTCACTTGTGGGAGAAACTCTTGTCAACTTGGACTACTAATTGAGGTAAAAGATTAAGTCATATTTCTGCTTGTCTGTCAGAGAGAAAAGCTCATCTCTAAGAGGAAAAACTGTGATCTAACTTCAGTTTCTCTTTCCTAATCTACAGAATCCCGCGAGGACATATTTCAGAAAAGAAAATAAGTAACTTGTCAGTTTTCTATGTGATGAAGGAAAATAAAAACAATGGGTTTGGAGTTACTGAAATTCTGGAGTATTAGTGACCATGGGGCCAACAGGAGGCATCAGGCACCCAAAACCTCATTTTACTAAGAAATATGTTGATGTAGAAGCCTACGCACACTTACCTGACGGGTTGAAATCCTGAAAGTAGTCAGGACAACGCTGTACTGACACAGTTCCGGCAGCAACATCACTCCAGCACAACCAGCCATCCCATGTCCTGTTACAGTAAGGGCCTGCAAACAAGTAGAGATCTGATAATAAAATAACAATCCTTTTCTCAGAATAGTCTTTCAAAAGGAAGATTTAAGACTGCACAAGTTAAGTTTCTCACTCGCAGCAATGAGAAAAAAAGGAAATAGAAACATAAGATTTAGCAGTAGTTAATTAAAACACTTAAAAGAAATAGTCCCTTATATGTACATTTCTTTGCACACATTTTAAAATTCATTGTCATTCAGCCTGAAACGGTCTACATCTACAATTTACAAACCTCAGATCTAGAGCACAGTAGGCGAAAACACTGAAATCAATTCAAACCAAATGATGCACATTAACAAAGAGCCTTAAGCTCGCAAAGACCATTTCACTGCATTTATTTACCTCTTGTACGTATACCAAGCCTATACATGCGTTTACTAGTTCACTGAAAACAGAGTATCCTAGAAGCCACCAGAAAGGCTGGCTGGGAGGCAGCCACAGGCAGAGCTGAGCCTGCAGCGGTCATCGTGGACAGACACTTCTCTGAGTGCTCCAGGGACCCCTAGGGAATCCACAGTGTCCCTCAAGAGCTGGTCTCAATGCCTTGCTGCACTCTTACAGATTTTAAGACCTAAAATAAACCTTCCTTGAGAATGAGCTGCGGTTTTGTAAACAAATCCTTTCCCAAAAAGCACACAGAATGACTGACCCTCTCTACAAATTTGAAGATGTTTTTAGTATCTTCCTTCACTTTTCTTTTTAAGACTTAATAACGCCCCCCCACTCAAAAGCTGCATTTTTCAAATATCGTGTAATTCCTCCTCATCTGTAGATTTTCCAATTTGTCCAGATCCTTCTGAAGCTCTGAATCCCCAGGCCGGACATAAGCTTACGCTGTCGTACTCGTAGCCATTTCTGAGCTCCCGACATTCAGTTCCTCCAAAGAATCATTTCAGAAAAGAAAAAACCTCATCATAAGAGAATGCAATTACCTCTTCTTGCCTCAAAAGCCATTCAACGTTTCCAGAATTTATAAAGTCAGAAACAGGGAATACAGCGACAGATAGAGTTGCTGAGGTTAGCTCTGAATGCGTTATCAGAAAAACCATTAATGACACTAACCCAACCCTCAGAGAAGGGGAATTTTGTGTATCAAGATACTTTCAATTTTTAGAGGCAGATGTGACCAGGGAGACAGAGGTTGAGCACAAAATGAAATAAAGTGGTAAGATTAATCAGTCATCATTTTTCAATCTGTATATCCTTTTAAATTAACATTTCCGTATCTCATCAGAAATAATAGCTGTGTGTTATATAAGAAGCAGTGCTACGGGCATGTAATGTATCACTTCATCTTCGTGAATCCCGAAGTGATGTTTCTAAAAAATTGTACAAATACAGTTACGGTCTGAAAAATGATTGCTACCAAACCCAGTATTGAATATAACTAAAAGATCCTGAATTACTGTAATTATACCTGTTGATCATTTGCCTTTGTAGGACCTTGTAAGAAAATAATCTTTACCTTCTTTCCTATGAATAGGATCTTGCATAATTTTCTGGTAGCATTCATACTGTGCTGTCATAATTTTATTCCGTGTGACACTCAGTTGAGTGAAGTCTTCTGTCATATTCTGATGCCCTTCAGATGGTATAGCAGTGGCAAAAAACTAAGAGAAAAAGACTTTTTTTAGCAAGTCATGTACAAGATCCAATATAAACTTCTTAAACTTCGATCTTTTTAAACATTGTATTTTAAATATTATTTTACTGAAGGAAAATCATCTTCAAATCTTATTACTGACAACATGATTTTGTGATTTTCTAGCTAATTTAGCAATTCTTCTTACTACTGAATCTTGACAGATATCTCCAGAATGAGCATGGGGGAGTAACAGTCTGCAAGGTGTGTAAATAATAATGGAAAAATGCATAGAAAGCACTGAGACAGTCAGAAGCATATAAACAGCTTCAGCAAAATCCGGTAAAATATATCGAAGTTACATTACCCTAAAAGGTATTTGAATGGGGCCCAAAATGATCCTGTATGAAAAGGGACTTTCCATATACTGTATGCAGTGAAGCTTTTGGCTTCTTTAGAGCTATTTGGTTTCTCTATAGTCTTGTGAGTCATAAAGGTAACCCTCAGAATACAAAAAGCTGCTCAAAAGACACGACATCCACTTTTATAGTTATTAAAATAATTTAAAAAAAACTTAAGAAAGTGGATCTTGATCAAAACCTGAACCTTTTCAGTGCAATTTTAAAAGCAGTTAAATATTTTATGGAAAGCTACTAAACTTAATGGAAAAGAAAAAGCTGCAGAATGAAATACCGAAATACCACTGCCATACAAGGGGTGAAATTAAAAGTTCCGAGGATGTCCTCTGCATCTGAATTAGATGTGTCCTTTACTCTTCCTGGGGTCTGCAGAGAACTGCTTATGTGTCATTTGTCAACTGTTACTGTAAAGTTTCTCTGCTAACAAATGATATGGTGGGTTCAGCAGAGGTAAATACTATTTCTGTTCTTTTACCACAGGAATTAAAAGGAGAACAGAAGGTAGATAAAGATCTGCTGTGCAGAAACTACATTTGAACACAAGATTCATTGTTTCTGCATTTCCATATCAATAATTTCTATGTTATTGTGTACATACTTGTTGAAACTGCAAGTTATTTTAAAAATTCATACAACTCACCATAGTAACCGATAAGAACAACAGCAAAAACATGATCCAGTTTTTTGTCATTTTTATATCCGGTGCAGTAAATTCTATATTGTGGTTGAATGAACTCAAACTGCAATGGAAAAAAGAAGGAAGAAATTTAGTATTCATGAAAGCCAAAATTGATAAAAGACCATTTTTTCTTTCTGAATTAAAACAAATCGATGGAGGACATCTCCATTTTTATTCATGCATAGTGACGCCATGTGATATACATGGAGATGTGCAATATGATGTGAAAAAAATGCACTCAATTCACCAGCAGTGAATTCCAGCAGCAGGGTTTTTCCGGTACTGCTGCCTCCATTGCCTCAACGAACACCAGCTCTCCAGAGGGCTTGTCTCAGTCAGGTAGCTTGTATCAGCTCTAACAGATATGTAGGAATCAGCTCTCAGGTATGAGTTCACTACTTGATATCTCTGCCTTTAGCACTGCAAACTGCAGTTAATTTTCCTCTAAAGCAGATTCAGGCTTTCACAAACACACATACACAATTATTTCCCGTTCTTTTCATACCAGCTGATTACTTATTTTGCCATTTCTGGAAGAACTGATCTAGTAAACAGCCACTTTATCTGGAAGTTACATCTTTGCAAGGATGACAATGGCAGTGCAAGAATTAATTGTGAGCTGTGAATGTAGTTTCTGTATCTGCAGGAGCTGTAAACTAATTACTGTATCGGTAGTTTGAAGAAAACAGAACTACCCAAAAAAGCTATAGCTGTCTTACAGCCCAGACTATTCTCCAAATTGATTCTTGAAGTGCAAAATGTCCTAAAACATAAAATATGCAAAATTATTTATTAAGCATCTAGACTACCTATTAAGCATAACCCTGCTGCGACAACTCCCTCAAAAGGAAGGGAAATGTGTAAGAGATTTCTCATGCAATATTTCACATGAAGTATCCTAAGATCACAAAGCTGAGCCTGGAATCGAGATCAAGAGCTTCTCTTCTGCTTGCATGGCAGCAAAAGACCTCTCTGCATTTAGATTAAGTTATTACAACTAAACCACCTTTCAAAATCTACGTACCTCGCTGTATTAGCATTAACGAAGCTATTATCAGTCAAAATAAAGGGGAGCATATCTGAGTGAGTTTAGCTCCCTCGTACAGACTAAATCACTATAAATCATACTCTGCTACTTCAGATACAAAACTCACGCACCCCAAAGGTCCCTCACATACCTAAGCTCTAAAATCCCACTGGTACCGAATCAAGAGGGCTGTTGGGAGCTGGGTACCTACATGCAAAGGTACCTCCCGACCCAACCCACATTCTCCCTTAGATCACACTTGCTCTTGCCTTTGGCATTTTTTCTTATCCAGCAGTCACGTCCTATGGGAGACTGCTGGATGACAAATAACTGATAGTACACGGGCAAGCAGAGGTAATTTTACGAAAACCCCATCCTTAAAAAAACCCCTGTCTTGTTCACAAAAAGCAAGTATTCTGTATCTACTTCTTTTCCGCTTTTACATTGAGAATGGGTCCTCTTAACACAACTACAAACCAATGAACAGCGTGTTGTAGGATGTACTGACTACAAAACATGAGATCACTGCTGTTTATCGTACAGCTTCATGCAAATAGAAGAAATGGATTGTAAAATCAGTTACTGTTGTGCCTGTTTAACCCAGACTAAAACGGTATCAGTAATCTTCCCTCTATTTTTACCGCTGGCATGCCATCCTCTAACACTGATTGCTGGAAATTGCACAGGTAATTCAGCGAGACACTGAAATTCAAGTATGCTGTTCTGAAGGCTCTTAAAACAGTAACAGGAAGGCCAATTAGCATACATGAAACGCATTCTCATTTTGAGCTAATACTTCTCTGGAAAATCCACGTGTGATGAGAACTACAGTGAATAGATAACTGTAAAAATCACTATCTGTTAACTAAAGGAAAATCTAAGTATCTATGTGTAGTGACTAAAGACTGACCAAAACCCAAATACAAATGGAGAAACCTAAATTAGCAAAGAGGCAATATGATTTCAATTCTGCATGACAATTGGGAGCAAGGGAGATCAATTCAAACCTATCACAAGTTTCATTCATTTATAGTTGTGTTTGTTTACCTAAAAGGGAAAAAACCCACTGGCCTTCTAAGGAAATTGGAATTAACTACTTGGTTGTAAAGTAATCGAGTAATCTTCTCTCTCCGAAGTATGCCAAAGCACATCTGCACAGGGTTAAAACCCATAAATGATGTGCACAGGACAAGCAAACAGACCCATCAAGTAGAACATAACAAGCATAATTGAGTGTATGTTTTCTATATACATATATATGAGTTCAAAATATTTTTCTCTATACTAGTTCCAAAAACACTTATGCTAAAACAAATGTTGGATAGCAAATTTAGAATGCATATTCAAATATTGTCCTCATTTGGTTTTGCTTATTTTTATTTATCTAAAAGATACAATATTATATAAACAAAGGCAGAATTTATCAGCTTCGATTCACAGTCCATGATTACTTCTGTTTCACAATATCAAGTCAGATAGCTGGGTTCCTTTAATGGTCTGAATCTTTTCATATTTAGTGGTTTTGTAGACATTTCCTATCAACTGTTCAAGTATCCACTGCTAAATTATTAATTCTTCCCAGGAGACAGAAAATTAAGTCAAGTCTATAATTTGCTCTATGCTTTCCATTCATTTCTCACAGTCGCTAACTGCAAAAATCTTACATATAGAGAAAAAAAAAATCCTTTTTCTAAACATCACTCACTTTTGGACTTAATTACAAAATGCAGGATGAAGGTCATTTGGATGCCTACCTGGACTTCAGGAAGGCACTTCTTGCATCGCTACATGAATTCGTTCACTCAACATTTATTCCAGTTAGTTTGGACAAAAACTTTCACAGGAAGATTAAAAATTTCCTTAGGAATGGACAGCAACGTAGTCCATTGATGGAGGTAGCAAGCCAGCAGTGCTGAGGAGGTCAGGCTGGTTTTATTAATCATCTGTTCTGATGAGATGTAAAACAAATTTAATTGTCAGAAAGTTCTCTCCCTCTCAGAGCTGGGAGTTATTAGATGCACAAGGAAAATACACTAGTAACAAAAGAGAACCATTCTTAGGTTTCTTTAAATAATAATGCTTCCCAAGTTGCTGTTCTGCTATCAAACTGCTGTTCTACTGTGCGGAAGAGAGGACAACTGTATTGGACTGAGAAGAATTTGAGTGCATTGAACATCAGCTTGAAGGAAAACATGGTGGAAGCTTAGACAGAATCCCCTGACTCTGCTCTGAGAGCGGGGATCTGGACAGAAGCCAGCAGGACCGTTGTTTACAGGATAGGTATTGAATGAAACTGTAAGTCGGTGGACACAACACTAGAACTACTAGGCAGTCCCCTGGCTTAAGTATTTTCCTAGTAAAAGGGAACGCCAGTGGGAAGAGAATGGGGAACTGCAGTAGCAAATCAAATCTTCAAAATCTCATTTTCATTTTTAGTGCTTGTTGTACTGAAGACTGGGATAACTTAAAAAAAAAAAAAGAAAAAGGAACTGCCTGTTTTTCCTCTTTATTACATTCTCTGTGACCCAACTTAACGATACTCCGAAGGCCTATATCTGTTTGCACTGATAGCAGTGACATCTACTGAAGAAGGAATTCAAAAGGAACTGCAAGCTGAACTTAGCCAAAATAGTCCCTGGTATAGCTTTAACAGATGTTCGTTCACATTTCTCTTCCTCCTGCTTTCTCTACAGAGCCATCCTGCCTCATCAGCTGTTTCTACTTTTAACCTTTTCCCATCCTCCCAAGAATAAATGTCATCTTTGCTGAGCTCCAGACACTTCCCATTTCAATGATACAGCAAAAAGGTTAAAAAAAAGTAGTCAGCAAGAAAAATCAGTTTTTGAACTTCAATCACCTGACCACGTTCAATACAAAAGAAAAAAACACAGGCAGCTTCTACCTTAAGCAGTTGCCCTTAAGTCTGACTTTATGTCAGAACGCAAGTCGGTAGGAGTGGCATAGGAGGGAGAGTCTGCTTATGTCATTGCATCTACATTCATAAACACGCAATGACATTTTTCACTAATTGGTAATCTGTGATTTGCCCTGCAAAAAAAACCCCCTCAAAACCAAAACCCAACCAAACCCCAAAACATTTTCAGTATAAATCACATCTCTGGCAGCGTGGTATAATCTTGCAACACTGAAGTTGAACATCCGTGCACGTAGAGATGGATAGCCTTCCTCTCTGACTGAGAATGGAGGTCAGAATGGCTATTTTCTTGACCACCTCCCCCCTTTGCTGTTGTTCTAGCACTCTCAGATTTTGTTTGTCACAGTATCTCTCAGAAATAGCTATACATGCTATTTTGTTCTTTCTGGTTCTTTTCAGAGGGAGGCATACAACTCAAAGTATTTAAAACCCCAGGCGACGTTTTGTTGTTTCAGCCCAAGATACAGGCAAAACCAACAAGCTGGAAAACGCCCAACCCTTTTCAAGCGTCCCTAATTGGAATTGCTGTAGTACACTGCTAGGAAAAACAGGCAGTCTCAAATGGAATTACAGATAGAGCCTTCACCTAACATCTCCACTCATATAAACCTTCTGCGAAATGCACTGTCGGCAGAGGGGCACATTCTAACTAACAGGGCTTTGCAAGTGGGCAGTACCAGCCAAACATTTGTACACACCAGATTCATTTACTCCTGAAAGCGAACTACAAAATCTCCGTGCTTATCTTGGAGAGCAATGCAGGGCAATTTGGAAATCTTCTTAATCAGGTAAAATGCCCTCACATTTCTGAGGGAACCACTCCCGCCAGGATTTGGACCAAACTGCTCTGATGGTATCACGTAACAGCTCACAGCTGTATGTGTGGGAATTACTCCATCGTCCTAAATGTTACGGAGTTAAGACAGCTCAAAATGATAGTTATGGAACAAATCTAATGAACTCTGGGTAGCAGTTTTACGAGACTAGAATTCTCTACTCACTGCCACTCGGAATTAAGACCCAGGCATCAGCAGTTACAGACTCCTGAAACAGGTGAGACAGGAGATCAAAAGAGTTTGGTCGTCCCTAAGACAGTTTTTACAGTACAAAGCATAAGCTCTTCACAGCTTCCAACAGATTTCATTGCACTACTCTCTTCATTCATTTACTGACACGTCTCGGGTTTTTTTCAAAAGATACTCTCCTTCACTTGAAGAAACCAGTATATTACCTAAACATGTCAGATCCGTATGTCACTGGATTTTACAGTAAACACAATTTAACTTACTATACTGGTTTAAAACACTGGTACAACTCAGTTGTGATGCTAATGGGGCTGCTATAAGAAAGCATTCCTATCCTCACTGCCATTATTGTTTCAAACCCCCACTGTGACCTCCTCTCTTCAAATCAGATGGGGCACACGTCAGGAAAAACGGAACACCAAAAATAAAAAAAATGCCCCTAATACTATTTTGAACTCATTAGGAGTACTATGGTAGATCGTTGTGTGTACCACGAGCCGGTAGCAAGCAGCAGCATAAAGAGAGAACACTGCAAAGAACTTGTCTGAGAAATGGAGTGGATAAAGGGGTAAACTGAGATCCCCTCTTGCACTGCAGAACAAAGAGGCTTATAGTGCACCTGAAGACCTCTGCAAGTGAATCAGTAATTCGAAAAAGATTTGCAACATTCAGATAACCACAACGAAAAATACTACAGGAAATAAACCCCAAGTTTATAAACAAGCTGAGGGTCTTTAGACATCTCATTCTCTGAACCCACAGCATTGCTCACATGCATGGAGACGTTATAAAAAAATGCCACACTGAAACGTTCCTCCTTCTACCTTTCTTTCCAGGAGTTTTTCCTAGGGAGCTGTTGTGGCACAATGGCATTTACTCTGTGCTTGAAGATTAAAATAAATACAGATGAAACAGAGCGGCATATCTCAATGTTACTATTCTATTACAACAACTTCATCACGCATTAGGTGGTAGTTCAGCTCAGTATGAGAAAGTACTCGCTGTTTATTTCTTGGGCCACATGCTATGCACGTCTCAAAGTCTCAGGCTTAATGCAAGCAGAAAATTAGGTCTAGTTCACAAAGATGGTTCACATCTTTTGTTCTCTCTACTAGCTTGCAGATTGTTTTGTTTTTGTTTTTGCATCACTCTAGCTGCTTGCCAGAGGCCTTGCAGAGATTGCAGAACCATCTGTAGGTAGGATTACACAGATTAAATTACTCCTGTGTGCTCTTCCCCATTAATAGCTTTTGGCTACCGTTCAGTTAAGTTTTGTCTCCTGCACCCAACAGAAATTACTAGCAGTAGTTGCAAACATTCTTGGCCAGTTCTAATAATAATTCTAAAATCACAAGAAGCTACCATAGAGCGATGGTGCTAGTTTTTCCCCGGAAGGAGAGAACCCTCGCTATTTTGCAAGACTTTTCTTCTGCTCAGTTCACGGGTTTGGATGGCATTGTAAATTATCCTGACAAGAAACACTGGCTATGGAGGTCCAGTTAAAAACCAAACGAAACAACCAACCAAAAAGCACAAAAAAACCACCACAACAAAACCCTCTCCAAAGGAGGGTTTGGAGGAGGAAACGTCCACAAGGTTCTTCCCCTGGAATATTCTGTAATTTCTGCTCTTTGGCAATGTTACTCCTCTCCACATAGCAGACTGCAGAGCTAAGATGTTTTTATGTCTTTGTCCATCACACCAATTTTGGCTCTTTAAAACAGGATTTCCACTGGTAAAAAAAGGTAAGAGTATTTCCTCCTTACTTTTACACAGACGGGTCTTCTCTTGGCCTCTGTGCTTTCAACGCTTTTCCTATAAATTACAAAGGCTCTACGCCTCCTTCTCAAACATAATGACTTTTCTATTGACTTAAGAGCATATGAAGGCAGTGGTAACAAACGCTGCAATTGCATGTGGAAGACAGGCAAGGACTCGATTAGGGTTACGGTTACAATTTGGCAGGATATCTAACCGTGCCAAATAAATGCATCACATGAACATTAAAAATATCACAGCAAAATTATTTAGGATAAGTTAAGAGACACAATACTCCAAACTTCCAAAATATTTCACAGTGTTTTCTTGTTTACAGTATTTTCTGCATACAGTGCTGATTATTTTATCTTCTAAACTGAAACATCTATCATAGTCTGATACCACAATACAGTATAACTTTCTTATTTCTGAAGTGAGAGAGCAAGAGCTGGCAGCTAACATGAAACAAACTTTACTGCAGAAATCAGTTCCCCAGTAACACATTTCTGTATGTATTTTATCAGAATACAAAAAAATCAGGATAATATTTCCCCTATTAATTACATTTTTTAAATGGTAGTATTCTTTACACTGTCTTACACAGTAATACTAACACCCAAAACGCACCCCTCTTGAGGAACTAGTTGTTAAATGAAGGCAACTGAGATTCTGGCATAGCAAATCTTTACTACTAGACTGACACTGCTTATTCTCAGAAATGCAACTGTGATTTCCAAAAGTTCGTAGTTACTAATGCATTCAGAATTTTCAATGAGTGCCATCTGACTATCATTCTGCAAGCACTTGCTATGATTACTTTACAAGCTTAACCGCTTTCACCCCATAGCCCTCACCCAAACTGTACCTTGATGTCTAAAATCCGTCAGCATAGCTACATATGTTATTAGGCATAATTCGCCAAGTTCAGTTCAATGTTCTGTAAGCCATGGCATTTAAATTCTATAGCATTCATTCAGGCACAAAGAAATTTAGAAGGAAGGGTGCTCAAAGTTATCTGTAAAAATGCTAGAGCGGCCGCTGTCAAACACCCTAGAACAGATTATTAAAAGAAATGAAGATGACAGCAGAAAAATGAATAATTAAATTCCAATAGCTGACTAAGATGATTTAGTGCCGATACTTTCTCTTTTTTCTACCATATTAATTTCCTGCTATAGTCATTAAAAAAATGTAGTATAAAGCATATTCAGTAAACTTTCCTGAAATTTCTCTTCCTCCAAAGCAACGGCTATGCTGTGACAAGGATGTTACAAGTAACATGTTATTTTAAATACAACTGGATTGCTCATGACATTCTCTTTTCCATGGATTTCGTGTTATGAAAAAGTTGGAGAGCTCCCACATTCTTACTAGGTATATTTTAATGCCTCATTACCCTTTGCCAATCTGTATTCCTCATGTGTTCAACAAATAAAACCACCCCCGTATTTGAAACTGGAGCAAGATATACACAGACATACGCAGCAAAACTTCATGGGCCAAACCCCAAAATTCACAGGGACGTGTGTGTGATGGGACCTCAAACCCAATTACACAGTATAGCAAAGCGTCACGAGTACACCACTGGAACTATCTAAACTTCCTACCTGAGCCCAAATTCTATTGCTTTATTCCGGATGCATATCAAAAACAGTGAATGTCTTAAAAGATTTTCGGAGAAGCCTTTAGGAAACACTGAAGGGTGTGGGGGCAGCCCTTAAGTGAGAGCGGACATTGGTTCCATTGCTATGACTCTAAGGGAGAGAACAGAGGACGCTAAGCACATGCCCCAATTTAGAGAAAACAAAAATGTTTTCCATTTTGCTTTCCTCAAAACGCACCTGCTGATACTAATAACAGAAGTGTAATCTGAAAAAAAAAACCCAACCTGAAAACCAATCAAACCGGAGTATAGCTATCTAGATACAATTATATATGGACAAGGCTTTTAGTCGTAGGATTTAGTTTTAGGTAGTCCCGCGAGAAGCAGGGAGCTGGACTCGATGATCCTTATGGGTCCCTTTCAAGCAGAGATATTCTCTAGAAGTGAAAAATACGGTATATTCCTCCAAAGAAGACTTCTCCACCTCCAAGCAAAATTATTACTGTTCTGAATAAAAACAATGGCAGTATGAATTAATGAATTAATCAAATTGACCTTAACAGTTGTATAAAAACCCTTGCTTAGATGTCTGAAGTCTTTTTTTCCCCAGACACTGCTGCTTAAAGGCTGCAGAGAGTGGACTGCTGCTCTGTGTATCCCTTTCAGTCAGTGTTTTTATTTGAATGACTCTGTTTGATGCTGTTTACCAAGTAATGACCCAAAAGAGATCCAAAGGTTTCTTTGTGAAAATGTTTACAGCATGAAGTCATTTTCTCAACTGGCTGAGTTTTAAAAGTTTTTGTTATTTCTTCATTGACACATGCTAATTTTACAAGAACAGTATTTCCACAGCTCAAAGACTGTTCTCAAGGTCAGAACAAGGCAATGGGAATGGGAGAACGGGTTAACCAAAATGCATGAGGACTTCTGTTTTTTTCAGAGCTTACCACTCAAAGCTTTTTCTCATTGGCCCCAACCCAGTTTGGCAGTTAAGCATATTCTTTGAAACTCACAGGTTTTACACCAGTTTCTTACAGATTCACACTTAGAAATGTGAGTATTTACACACACATACACAAACATGCTCACATTCAAATTTCTTTATAAATTTTTATAATGTTTTAAAATATGATTTCTATGAAATCATTAATTTTTACGCGTATCATGCCACACCAGCAACTAAGAGCAGGACGAGGAGGGAGCAGGTGGCCAGGAAAGGGAACTGCTTATGCCAGCATAAACACAGTGCTGCCGCAGCCACCACATCAGAACCGGTGTCCTAACTTTGAGTTCACCATTGGTCAATGACTTGAACAGAACTTATGAACCAGATATAGATAAACTCTCCATGAAAATGTCAGAAGCACTATGGTCTTCTGATATTGTGTTGGATTTCTTTCTTTTTTTTTGTTGTTTTTAAACATAATACAATGAACTAAAATATCCCCAAAGCAATTTTCATTTCACTGGCAATATTTTTGGTTTGGCTGAGAATGAAATTTCAGACGGGAAGTTCATGCCAAATATCAACATTTTCTCTCATGGGATATTCCTGATGTATTTACTAGTCCAAAAAAGTTCAGGTAAATTTAAGGCAGCTTTAGAAAAAAATCAGCTCGGTATACTTATTCAAAACAAAATAAACCACTAGCTACTTCAAAGCCTTTAGCAGGTCAACCCAAGACACCACGGTTCAGAACATTTCCTCTTAAATTTCAAATTTCACATGCCAGAAGTCAAAAGTGCAAGATCTGGAATATTTCAGCCTTTGAATATTAGACAATATGTGTTATACTGTGCTAAATTATCAAAACTACTTATCTGTCCTGTATCAAAAGCCAAGAACAAGCAGCAGCCAAAACCAACCTTTTGAATTCAAGTGGTCTGAAGCTTTTAATTAGCTACAGATATTTCCAATCTTTCCTATGTTTTCTCATCTGTTATATTCCTAAAACTGCATTTTAACAGCAAATGTTTTTAATTGGGCTCACACAGAGTATGCTAGCCATAAATGAGTTTGTGAGACTCAAGAAAGTTAAAAACCAGAAGTAGTTAAAGTTAATCCCAACAGTATGGAAAGAAATGACCTTCTACGTATTTTTTAAAGTCTATAGCTGCATACCGGCATACGCACATCTTCTTGAGACCCACAGACACAGGTCTTGACTTTCAAGACTTCCAAGGGCTCAGTACAGCGAAGAAGAGCAAAGGCTTGTGAATGACTTCAAATGATGGAAAAGAATGGATGCACATACTCAAAGGACAGATTAAGAACACAACAATGTCAAGGCTTTTGTCTTTACATTTATAACCAAAGCTTGTCTTCTTATACATAACTCTCCTTCTCCTCACAGACTAGCTGCAGAAATCATCTTAAGGTAGCCATAAAGTAGGCCGAGTGATAGAAGGTTTTTCTATCATCTACCTACATCTCCTTCAAGTGAAGACATGTACCAACATATTGCTACAGCCAATGATATTTTACATTAACATCATTTTCCGTCAATCTTAGTTAACATTAGTGTTGACAAATTGAGGAAAATATCATTCATCAGTGTTTCAAAGTCCTAAATGGGAATTCCCTTCAGCTTAATCCACACCCTACCACACCCACAGGAATACTGACATAAGCACAACTCTGACACAGACTGAAGCATCCAGGAGTGAAGAAAGACTTGTTTTGCTAGACTTGTTGTTAGTTTAAAAATTAATTACAGGATCGTAGCAATTAAATAATCAGCTTAGCAAAACGAGAAGCAAGATCCTTTGAACAGCAAGCAAACTGCTACCAAGTGACTACACTAGCCTCTCTTCAGGTATTTGCTCCATGCTTTCCTCATTCTGATTTGAAAGCGTACATGGAGAACACAAAGCAACTCGCACCAGCACAAACACGAGGGTCTCAAACTTTTCTTGCGTTACATACAATCCCCCAAAAGGCACTGGACAGCTAAAGCCATATTCAACCGATTAGAACGCATTTATGTGGTGACCTTTATCAATTATCTTTGACAATGACTTTTAAAAGAATAATTTCTCTTTTACATGAGGATAGTCTTTTAGTCTGAATATGGAGAGTACTTAAGTAGGAATCTTTAGCACTAACTGAAATAATATGCTTGTATATATTTTCTGAAAGAAACTACCTCTTTTCTAATTTTCAGTTTTGTCCATCAGTTGTGTCTTGCAAAGTCTTAATTGGTTTTTTGAAATACCAGAGATTAACAGCTGCTGAAAACTGGACGGGCCTACGTCTAACGGGCCTTACATTTCCATTGACATCCTATTACATTTTCGTGCTGTTAATAGAAGAGTGATTCTGTGCCACTGAAAAATTCTACTTGCAGAGCTTATGCTGCTGGGAAAGATGTTAGAAGTTTGAAATCGCAAAAGCAGTTGGTGGGTCATCTAACAATGTCACTGGCATGCAATCTGTAAGCTACACACATATTTGATAGTGAAGCACTGCACTATTTCACATCCTCTGAACGAAGACTGTAAGGATGACCATTACTAGGATTTGGATACTATTGCACAATTGCATTGCATGTTACGTTCTTTTTAGAAGGCGTTCCATCTGTTTCGCATAGCTGTATAGCAACGCTGCAGCAGGATGAAACATATCATTGCACATTATCACATAAAATCCTCTGCTCTTTGTGAAGCAGAGATTTCATAGACAGTGCCAGCTGCAATCTGTAGGAAGCAGTGTGAATGTTTCCATGAATTCAGTTAAAGATCATATGCTCAGGGTGTGGCCGTGGGAAAGACTAGTGTATCTTACACACAGTCCCTGAAGTCCAATTAGTGTTCCTTTAATTGCAAACAGACTTTTCCATATCCTTTTGCAGTATTCCACCCTGACTTACCTGATGCAAACCAAAATAAAATATTAACTACGAACATTAAAAATATTACATAAACTGGTCACAAAAATCACTGCCTTGATAAATTTGAGTCTCACTTGGACAAGGTACTGCATGAAGATGAAATATTATATACCAAATTTAATAAAACATTACAAGCACTATAGCTACAGCAGAGGAATGAGAATTAAGCACAGCTATTCTGGTCATAAATTACGTATAAATGTTATTTAGATGCCATTTACACATTTAAGCACATTATCTCCCCTCCAAATGTAATAAGAATAATAATATAAAGGTAGAAACATGTAATGGAAAATCTCAGTTAAAGCTTGTCAAAATTGCAAGCAACTGAAAATTTCCACTGCAAGCATGGAAAATATTAGGTGGCTTTAATATAGGTGTCCATATTTTTTGCACACTCACATCCTGCATATATTTTCCTGGAGAAAAAAAACCCCTACAGAATTCTCATACCGATTTCATACGCCATTAAGAAAATCCCTGTGGGAAACAAAATTTATGGAATTTGATGGGAAGCTTTGGTAAGGATAATGTCTACCAAAATTAAGTTAAAGCATATTCAATTGAGTTTGTAATTCTACAGTCCAGTTCCTGCCATTGGTTTGCCAGTGTCTCAGATGCAACTGCAGTACTCATTCAGTAGTTTTGCTAACTGACTTAGCAAAGCTCGGACACCAAACTTTCAGGCATTACTTACCTCAGACTGAGGTACCCAAAGTCACCATGAAAAAATAACCTTCGCGTGCATTTTTTGATTCTTTCCTGCACCTTTTAATTTAAAAAAGACACTTTAGAAGGCTCATCCATTTCATGCACACGCATTTTACTAAGAGAGTCTGGATGTGCACCCCTCAACTGTTACCCTCTCAAAGCTCTATTTGCGTATCCTGTTCCACATAGCATGCAAAACTCCAAATTCATCTTGCCGAGAAATTTTGTTCACAGCTGCTTGCTTGGCATGGATTTGGTTGGGGGGAGGGAGGAGGGAGGAGGGGAAAGACAATTTTCCAAGCGATGAGGAAAAACAGTACAAAACTTTCATCATCAATGGCCTTGAGATTGCTGAAGCCAACGGAAACAACATCACCCAACTGTTCCATGCGAGAGAACCATTCAGAAACAAACAAACAAAAAATCTCCTGCATTTATTTCTATCAAGGTAGCTGATGCCAAGCTTCCTGGGGTGAAATTCTGATTTCTCCTGCATTGGCTTCCTCCTGCCGTTGATAGAGCAGGGTATTTGCTGAAACACAGCGGGTATTGAATGTGATATTCTGAATTAATCAGCACACATGATGGATAAAGAACTCTGTTCTCTTCTGAAGCTTTAAGAACAGCTATTCTTTTTTTTTTTTCCAAAGGAACTATCAACTGCTTTGTTGGTGAGATAAGTAACCGCAGCTAAGAGCAGACATAAAACTTCTGTACTAATTCTTAACTGGATGCAAGTTTTACTGGCAAACGAATTCTGTAACACATATGTGTCTTACTGACCCTGTAAAGAAATTTTATAGAAATAAAAACACTTGGCTATTGCTACAGGCCTACACCACACAAAGAATAGGTGACACTTCATGAGCTAACTTCTCATTGCTCTAACATCTTGAGTTTCTCAAAATAAATAAAAATTTGCAGGAATACAACCTGGTTGGTTTCCTCCCCGCCCAGTAAATGCAATTCCCTTTCTCAGGAGAGTACTAGAAAACAACTACTGCACTGGCATATTTTATAACTGCTCAATGATGAGGACGGTGTACAAAAATCACAAAATCCTCTTTATTCTTCACTTTCTTTTGCAATATCCCACTGTGCACTGCTAAACAGTTGTTGCACATCACTCCAAAACTAGTGGCATTTTAATGATGGCATTTATTATTCTGGATATCATAGGAATCATAGAATCGTAGAATGGTAGGGGTTGGAAGGGACCTCTAGGGATCATCTAGTCCAACCCCCCTGCTAAAGCAGGTTAGCCTAGAGCAGGTTGCCTATAAACATTTTATAGACTAGGAAGCAAAGCACTTTCTGCTTTGTCTAAGCAAAGCACAAAATAGATTAGATACAGACCCTGGTCAAGAGGCACGCTGACAACTTTAGCTGTTCGTCCTATTCTAGAAGGCATCATCTCTCAGATAGGAATTCAGTAAGATGTTGAGATATCAGTAAGCACCATTTGCAACCAGAAGACCAAGTAAATTCATTCCCACATCATTGCTGTCGGATGACTTCTAATTTTGAAGTCATTATCGATCACTTTACAAGGCTATGGAGAAGAGAAATAAACCTTTGATGAGTGTTTTTAAGGAACAGAGAACTTTAAATGTGAAGTGGCCATCACCCAGAGATCTGAACTCTGAACCCCACTTGGCTGGGCACCGCTGGGGGTCAGACATTACAAGGAGGATGACCCTATAACATCTGTTGAAAATCAGACTACCAAACTGATGGGAAATTCAGACTAATCCAAATGTGGGAGCCAAATCAGCTACTGAAACTATGTAGTGCTACCAAATGTAGAATGACTACACTACGAAGAAAAGGGGTTCAGGTCTAAAATCAAGAAACAAATAAAAAACCCCCTTCAGTGTAGTTTTTCTTTTAAGGTCACAGAGAAGCATCAAGAATGAACATAAAGGGAAGATGAGAGTAAGATAATGGAAAATGCTGATCCTGAATCAAAGAGTTGAGATTCAGTTGCTATCTTCAGTAAAGGTTTTGTGGAAGAATTCTTAAACAATGTTTAGCTCTTAAAGACATACTTATTGTGAGACGTATTTTAACCACCTTAATGCATGACAGACAGTCCTGAGAATCTAAATGTATTTCAACTGCTAATACAGATATTATCTTCATTCTCTGTAGGAGAGAAAACCAGTGAGAAGTGTAGTGCTTACAATCAGTCTACTTTCATTCACGTTTTTTTGAGAGGCCTACAAAAACCTGCAGATAAATTTTGAAAGATATAAGGAATAAAACTCCTGATGTGTCTGAGAAAAATAAAAAATAGACAGAATTTAAGTGATATGCCCATCACCACATCGCATGTTGCGTCACTTCTGAGGTTAAAATATCCACTCAGCAAAGGATTTACCAGCCATTTCTGTAGGGCTTGACATAAAAGGGACTGCAAAAAGAGAGTAAAAGTCCTTGGGCTAAGTAAGAGAAAACCCAGACAAGTGAAAAGCCAAGAAAATATAACCCAGTATTTCTGCTAATAAATTATCAGTCATTTATTTTCTACACCAGTCTTTCTTCTGTAACTGTACTTAGCTCTCTGTAAGATAGTCTCAGACCAAAAATTTGTTCTCAGGCTACAGTTTGGACATTAATGTCTGTGGTATCGCTAGGGATACTTCAGATGCTGAGTTTAAAGGAACACCTCCCACAAGAACTTCACAGTGTTAAGAGTTACCTGAGTGAGAGAACCTACCTTAATATTCTCTTTGCATGTAAGAAATACAAAGTGGGCTCTTCCCGTACAGTGGAGTGAAGGTATAATCATTACATGAAGTGACCTCCTGAGCCCTTTCTAATCTCTTGCCATGCATTCCAAGCACTCACCCTACAGATGGAATTACACATAGTAGCATTGTGGATAGCAGTTTTTTCAGCCATCTTAATAATGGCTTACACAATGTGCCCCAAAGACCAAATAAATATACCTTCACATTCTGTAGTACTTCCAATTTTCAACTGGTAACTGAAGACCACCTACTTTGTAGTAACGTGTAATGAAACACTAGTGCTATGTTCCACCAAATAACAGTGACTTGCAGTTTACGGACATTAACAAAGGTGACTTAAATACCTGATTTTAACAATCTGGCTATCAGTCACATTGGTTTTTGCAATTCCTTCATTTCTCCCATAAAGGCCCAAGAGGAATTAGAAGTCTATTCCTAGACACATAATCACAAAGGAATCACAGCTGTTAATGAAGCCATCGAGACCAATGAGAATCCCAAATGCATCTCCTCAGCACAAAATAAAAGCACCTGCAATACATTAAGTTTCAAGCACTTGTTGATTTTTAAAGTGATCACCTGGTGACAGCAGCCAAACCCATCGTCCCATTGTTATAAATGATACAATTATAGTGCCAGAACAAACTACAGTGAATAAGTAATATGACCTGTTCAACATGTGCTAGAGGACAAGAATGTTAAGGACAGGAACCATAGGAAAATTAGTGTTACTCGAGAAAGAACGTATGTTAAAAGTATTACAATGTAAAATAGAATACAACTTACCTTAAAATAATATGCATAATATATGTAAGAGCTAGATATTCACGTTACACCACAGGAGATTCAAAAATGAGTATCTGACACTTAGTACTGAACATCAATTTTGAAAAGCTGCAGACACCAGATTCAAGTCTGTATTTAGGCAGACATTTTTGAAGCACTCTCTCAGACTAACAGTGATTTTGAACAACTCTACAGGCCTTTTAGTTGGGGAAATTTATTCATAGTGGTCGCAATACACCAAGGATTTCTCAAATCTCTGCACTCAAAACAAAACAATAGAACTGAAAGGATGTTAACTTCAGAAGCTGTTTATAGCTTTTTAAGTACCAGCACCATTAACAATTTTACTGTCCAAAAAATACCCTGGGGACATTCACAACTCGTGCTGGTGCAGTGGAAATGGACCTGCCTAGCTAATCATGATCATCATCCTTTCATTTTTAATTGATCTTCACAACAGTAAAAGGTGAAAAACACACATGAACATTGCGGAAAGTGCAAAAACATTAGAAAGAAAACCAGTGTCTCTCATTTTGATTTTTCTGCAAGCTGCTAGCATTCAGTTGCTAGCATAACTCCATTTATACCATGGTTGCAACCTGCAAACACAACAGATGTAACTACATACATGCTGCATCTTGCCAATGCTACTCCTCACATGTCTAGGTAATGAGAGAGACCAAGACCAAAGGCTAAGTTCACTTGCCTGCACATAAGCTCCTAGTGCCCTTTGAGATACCCTAAGGGTACGAGACATTTGCTGAACCTGGCCCCAGTGTCTCTAGGGCACCCTGTACGGAGGCAGCCAGGCCTGGTGGGCTTCCCAGGCAGTAGCAGATGCCTGTGTACTGGGTAATCACATCCCACCCCAAACACACAACGCTACAAATCCTTCCCCTATTAACAGCTTCCCTATAAACAGCTTAGCTGAAGAAGCGGGAAGAAAGCAAAAAGAAAAAACCCAACAAACCACACCAAAAAGCAAAACAAAAATTTGATGAAGAATTTAAAATACACAGCATGTTTGTGTTTTGGGTTTCCTAGCAGTTTCACTACAGCCATTAAGACATGACATGCCCAGAGCAGAACCAAACAACTCAAAAACAAAGGTCGGGTGAAAAGGTGGTCACACGTAAAGACTGGACCACCTCCAAAGACTGCAAAGAAAGGGCAAATTGGTAAGTAGAATTTTCAGAGAAACCCCAACAAGAGCCAGAAAAGCATGATGAAGATTTTGGGTGAGATCCCAACAAAGAGCTGAAACATTGTCACAGCACGGTTGTCAGAATCCAGAAGACAGCTGGAGGAACATTGCAAACGCAACTTGTGCAGTTTTCCAGCAACTGTAATCTGTTACAGTCACTAGGGCAGATGAGTACTGTAGGCTGTGTTTAATTTGTCCTGNCCCACAAAAGCATGATGAAGATTTTGGGTGAGATCCCAGCAAAGAGCTGAAACATTGTCACAGCACGGTTGTCAGAATCCAGAAGACAGCTGGAGGAACATTGCAAACGCAACTTGTGCAGTTTTCCAGCAACTGTAATCTGTTACAGTCACTAGGGCAGATGAGTACTGTAGGCTGTGTTTAATTTGTCCTGTTTACACAGACTTTTTTTTTTAAACAATGTATACTAGAAACATGGACAAATGCAGAAATATGGAGTAATTTTTGCAGGAAACTGCTCCTCCCAGAGTTTAAGGGACCAAAAGATTCAAATGATGTTGAAGGACAGAGAGGAGGTGGAGGAAAGAGTGGTATCCTTTCACAACAAAGATTATTTTTACTTAAGTATCATTATCTGTTGAGCTTAAATGCTTGCTTCTGTGATTGTAATTGACGTTGCCGGGCTTTGCCAAACAGTCTGAAAAATGGCAGCTCTGAAGGTATAATCTTATAAAAGCAGTACACCAGAGCCCTTCTCTACTTCCCAAAAGAGCTCAAAAGAAATATATATGTGTAGAGACAGTATTTGACAAATAAATATATATTCAAGAAGTGCCATAGTTTGCTGAAATAAGATCAAGCAGTAAATCTAGACAGTCCCTTGAACAATTTGTAAGTTCTCTCAAGTATTTTCACCACGTAAGTAAAAGCTGAAAGCACCAAACAGATCTAGCATTTAAAATAAAATAAAATAAATGCATCCACCTTGCTGTATTAGGTCTAAGTTTTGCTCAAGGTCTCTTCCATGGGCCTTTGGTGACTGTTCAGCTGGAAATTAAGGGCCCAAGAGAGTTTTTTTTTAAAGCAGTAAGGGATATCCTGAGTCCCAGCCAGCAGCCGAACAATACAGCTTCCAACAGCCAAAACTGTGCGAATTGTGTTATGAACATCACTCATTACCACACTGTGTGCTTATGGAGCCTTCATATAATTGTATTTTAACCATTAAAAGTGTTTCATTTATGAAAGATGCTACGCTTTAAGTAATAGGTTCCTACTCTGTAAAGATCAAACTATGATTTGGAATTACTTTTTATGTCTCAATATATTCAGGTCGCTTTGAAAGCTACTCTGTGTAATTCTCATGTATTTCTCGGGAACAAAAAATTAGGCTGTGAAAGGTTTATTCCATATCGTTTGCATTTCACATCTGACCAGTATAATATGCAATTTTCTTTACGATAACCTGTTCCAGGCTTCAAGGCAAAAAAAAAAAAAATCCAAAACCAAACCAAAATTTAAAAAACCCACCTGGTTTATATTAAATTCTCATTGAAAACCTATGTATCTCCACTCTTTTCTATCATAAAATAGCTCAAGTACATTTCTTTAAGCAACATCCTTCCCCTCCTGCAGCCCTGTGACATATGTGGAGCTGATCACTGTGGGATAGGATTAGTTTCTTGGCAAAAGTTGTTATGATGTACTTGCTGCTACATCCTAAGGTTTGTTAGCATTCCTTGTCCTGGCTGTATCTACCACAGCCCATAGAGATAACTAAGAATCAGTGCAGAAAGCTATTTCTGAGCTATGGATTTCAGAATTTTGTTCTTCAGAGCCATGCTTCTGCAGCATTGGCTTCATTTATGTCCAAGGGATGCAATGCTTCAATAACTTTCAGTGTTATTTGCACATTATTTCTTGTTTGTACTAAGAACCATGGAAGTAAGAAAGCAGAACTGCTAAAGTTATAAAAATCTACAATTTCTAAAGGCAAGTCTTAACACTCAACACAATTTATCTCCCATGCAACTGTTGAAGAGCTATGAGCTGCTTAGAACTGTGAAAATCTGTGAGTCCTGTCATTTTTTGGTACACCCAACAGCTAATTTGGATTGGGGTCTTTGGATTTAACTGCAGAGACAGACTTGTTGAGACAACTACAAATGAGAGTCTTCACACATTTACCATTCTCCCTGTGCTACTCTTCTTTCCTTGCAGCTTGATCAGACATTGGGAATCGACTGCTCAATGTCACTTCTTCAGTGTTACTCCCTTTAAGTGCTTCTGTGGCTTGTGAGCTCTCTCAGCCCAGGAGAAGCCTGGGTGTGACCATGACTCTTCCCTGAAAAGCTTCTTCATTACAGAAACTGTGATTGTATTTCTTTCACTCTTCTCCATGCTCCATTGGCCCTTACGCCATCATGAGAGAAAACAGTTGTTGAAATGCAACTACCACGTTGAGGGCATCAGAAATCATTAAAATGCAGCATGCTTCGTCCTCACATTATTAATCCAATTCTCTTCTCATGTTGATGTAGGAAGGAGCAAGATTAGAGTAACCGGTGAGTACTGATCCTGTCCTCAGTAACGCTAGATGCTCAAATGGTCTTTGTACACATGTTTCGTCACCATTCTTGGAGGACTGAAGTTGTAGTCTTAACAAGCGTACTGCCTATCTGGCAAACGTGAATTTTGTCACTATGACAAATACCATTTATGAGCAACTAAACTTTAGAAAAGTAAAAAAGAGAGTTAGGGAGCTGTTGTTGATCAAAGCTTTAAACAAAACACAAGCAGGCCTTCCTTTCTGTGCTAATTCTAGGAGAAGAAGGAAGTAAACACAATTAATGGCTGATAATTATAAAAATACTGTGTTACTTTATATAGCCCAGCATATAGCTTGCATAAACAGTAAAGAGCTTTCATTCAACTGCTTTCAGTCACTGGCTGTTTTAAAAGTCTGGATAATATTATACTATCTTTGTTAGCTAAACTTGTAGTTAAAGTTAAGTGAGTTTCAGAGTAGTATGTTCCCCAAACCACCACGGATTTTTTTTTTGTTTATGTAAAGCATTGTAAAAACAAGTTCTGTTTCTTAAGGTGATGCACTCTTGGTTTTTTTTTTTCATTTTGGGAAGCACCATGCTCAGGGTACAGACAGAAGTCAAAAGGAGGATACTAAAGTTCACTGGCCTAGATCTGATTCAAGATGGGAAATCCTCCATTTTGAGGGTAAAGGTTCCAGCTCAATTATACCTGTGAGACAGCATTAAGTATTCTTAAATAAATGAAAAGCATGAGTCGCATTACAAAAATATAATATCCCTGTGATATTCCGATCCCTGAAAACAACATGTCACTGCTAACAAATCAAAAACATCTGCTTCCACAACATTAATTGATCTTATGAGCAATTTGTTGTGGAGCCAAACTTTCACAAGCTTAAGAAAAAAAAAATCATCAGGATTGGAGAGAAGGTGATGCTGGGAAAGAGGCAGCTCAGTCCCAGTATGTGTAAACAAATGTGCATTTTCTTTAGTTTACTGGACACTTGGCACGTTTGTCAGCTTTACAACATTTCTCAAGCCACAGCTACAGCTGTAAGGTACAAATATGTACAGAATATGGTATGACTATACAGTATGATTCTATACAGACCGCTAGCACCCTGAAACTGCTTAAGCCAGAAAATTTCTGGTCCTTGTGTTATAAAAGTTCTCTCATAGCCACTTAAAATTTGTAAAAACTAAGCTATTTAGATGCAATAGTCAGCAGCCAATTCACAAATTAAGAGCAAAGGAAAATAAAATCAGGTTTAGCAACAAATATAAGCATATACCTCAACCATATGAGACTTGAGAACAGACTATTAGTAGCAAGTCTTCTCTGACCCCGACTTATTTTGGAGGCATGTCGCTTCCGTCATGCTGTGTTTACTGCAGCAGAACCGTACATTAAGTGGACAGAAAAGTTCTATACAAAATTACACTACGTGGGGTGGGAGGGTGCTGAGGCTGAAGCCCGAGGATCAGGAATTGATTAACAAATTCAGTTCCTCAAATAAGTAGAAGTATAGTTGGATAAGCCATGTAGACTTCTATATACTCCATGCCCTTCCAAGCACAAACAAGTTCCTTCATATTATTAACAGGGTGCAGACAGGCACAATAATTTATCCAATAAGTACAATTTTGAAACTAAACTCAATAATGTTTGGTGAATTGAGGGTGATACAAAGATACTAGCATGGGTCTGCTCAGTGCAAAAAACACTAACAGTCTACCAAGAGCTGGATTTCCCCCTCCTTATTCATAGAGAACATATTTTCATAGGCCTCTCACCTAATAGGGGAACATTATGAACGTTATTCCTATATGCAAATATTTCCTCAGAGCAGCTGCAACAGTACATAGGTGTTAGAGAAGTACATTTTCCCCAGGAAAATATATGTACTTAAATAACGATAAATTCTAAAAGAGCACCCTAATACATTCTGTAGTCATAAGCTGTGCTGACCAATGCTTTTTTCTTCACATTCATCACACAGACCAAGAGTTTTTTCTCCTAAAACACAAATTAATTTAAGCTTACGTGATCATCAAACTGTATTTTAGGAGAATATGGATGTTAATGTCATAAATAAAATTTAAACCACACATATCTTGTTAGTTTACCTATTATAGAATCAAGGAATCATAAATAGGAGACATCACTGCATAATATGTATTTGTCCATATAGGTAATGTATGTCAAATGTGTTTTTCTTTGAATTATTATGTTTACTGATTTATATTAGTGAAAGATGAGAAACATTTCCAGTGAGCTCAATCCTACTTCCCTGAGAAAAAAACAAAAACAAGAAACAGCACCAGCTGCTTGGCAAGACTCTGCTAGAATGATAACATGGTCTCTGAGAGCTCTTGTTCAAGCAATGGAATTAATTACTGATGAATACTAACACAGCAATAGCACTGACAACTGCATCACCTATACTGTCTAGCAAACAAGCTCACGGTGGCCACTGCTTTAATACAGAGCTTTCTCAGAACTATTTTTGCATATATTGTACTTCCAGAGTCGTATTTGAACAAAGCAGTCGACTGCGTCTAAAACTATGAAACATTCACATCTAGCAAAGATCCGTTAGTAAGAAGAATTTGACACAGCAATAGCATGCAAACTCATTATTAAATCTACCTGAAACTAAGCACAGAAAAAACACTTTCTTAAATAATAGCCACCCGCTAAGTTGGGTTAATCTTCAGTAGCAATACAGTCCTAATTAGAAATCGACTATGAACAGGTTCTCTAGTTCATTCTGCAAAAGTGTCATCACTCTCCACTTTAACAGACTGTTGTTCATAAAAAATGACACTTCTAAGAGAATGAAGAATGACCAATCTGAATTAAAAATATGTTATCAAGGGAAAGGGACAAAGGAAGTTCTTATGGAGCTTAGAAGACAAGAGTGAAAGAATAGAAAAGAGCTAAAATTATGGAGCAATCTTTATATATAAAGCAAAAAGGGAAGAACTGTAACAACAACAAAAAATCCAACCCCAAAACAAAAAAAAGCGCCCAAAACCACCACGCCAAAACACTCAACCACAAGCTCTGCTGTAATTGTGTGATTGTATAAGTATCTGCACTTTACTGGATAATGTTGCAGATTTGTTGGTCTGGAAATCTGGATAGGAATCTCATGGGAACAAGCTTTCTGATGATATTTTAGATACTCTCAGGTTATAAGCCTGCCAGAAAGAACGCAAGAGCAGCCTTTTTCCATAGTATTTTGGTCCTTTGATTCCAACTCGAGCAAAAGAGTAGGAACCGCAGAGGCGTGTGAACTTTAAAGAGAGAGCGATCGGTAATAGAACTCTCTTTCTCCATACCTCACCAACGCGCAACAAGGTACAGCCTGAATTTTGGGGAAGACACAAGAGGACCCTGATTTCATTTTAGTCACATCACCCTTTTCTAGTTTTGAAAAAAGTATTAGTCAGTGCTACTTAAACACCTGACAGGAGTGTTTGTTACCAAATGGTTTTCTAATAAATATCTAATAAAGATCAAGAATTACTGTCTGTCTTGAGCACTGTGTTATGACTTCACACACACAGGATTCCTGCAGCTTACAGATATGGCTGGTAAATAAAACAGGATGTTATAAAGGTTACCTTCCTTACACAAAACAAGGAAAAGAGTTAACTCACTGAAAGACTGTTACAAGGGATTCTCTATTAGTAACAACGATAACATGCTTGCTACAGTTTGAAGAAAAAAAATCACCAACAACTCTGATTTTGTGTTAGTTATCCCTTAACACTGGCTACAAAACAGAGGTAGTTACATTCCTGCAAAGGATCGCATACCTGGAATTTCCACATGTACGCCTTGCACTTCTTAGAAAGAGATGCAACTTAGAAACAGGTCTTCTGATAACCATGGTCTCACACAATGAGGATAAAGCAAGTCAAAAGGTCTGCTGGGGGAACAGGGTTTCTGGCTCAATCACCCTTTGTATTACTCACATCGGTTTGTCGAGCAAGGATTATTTACGCTTTGTTTTATTACAGCATATATTCTCAGGTTATGCGTGGAAAACACAGTAAATTCTTCCAGAGGGTTGCAGGGAAGTGGGAATCCTTCTCCTGAAGATTTGTGGTTACAGACAGCTTCAGAAAGGCAGCAGTCCAAGACTCTCAGAGCACAGAAAAAGAAATGGAGCAAAAATATATTTGATTGCTCCACAGAGATTATGCTATATGAAAAAGAGAGTCAATAGAATCAGATAGAACAGAAATGAAATGAGAACCAAAAGAACTACACTTTTTTTTTGTTTGTTTGTTTTTAGCTAGAAAACAAGGTCTAGATACTGGCAAATTCACAAGAGCAGCACTATTTTCTCTTTGAAAGCTGAGGTTCTCCAACAGTGGGGCAGGAAAGGCAGTTGAATCTCTTCAAACAGACAGCAGTTGCTCGATAACTTGGTGACCTTCCTGTTAAGCCCAAAGGGCCACAAACACACAGAATCCATACTACCCATGAGATCTTCAAACACTGGAAGTTGTTAACCGAGTGCTCAATGTCAGGAAACAACTGTCTGTCTGTGACAAGCTGAGTTCATCCTCCTCTATGGGACTGGAACTAATTTATTTTCTACTAGGGTATGCTTACAATTTCGAGAGAGAGAGAGTCAAGAGAAAGATTTTCAGCAATCGGTTGCAGGTTACCCCAGTGGAAACCCAACAGAAATAATCTTTAACCACATTTGTGGTCCCTTTTCCTGGTGCAACATACACCCAAGAAACCTAGTGCTCTTTCAAATGGTCACCCTCTAAGAAACCCAGATGATTTGAAAAATCATCACATGTAATCCTTTTGACATGTTTAATGCTCCTAGCATTTAAGTGTCTGCTTTAAAAAGTTACAAACGGATTCTGGAAATCCACACGTATTTCTTGGAGCTTTTTCAGTACAAAAAACTGCTTACGTACATGCACATAAGATCATGTGGTGTTTTAGGAGGAACGCATTAACTGTTGTGTTATAGTTAATGTGACAGAAATGTTGTTGATTGGCATTAATGAGTTGCGTTACTTGTATGTCAAGCAGTGCACGCTCCCCTTCTATACCAAGCAATATATTAATATTCTTTGTTAAACAGATACAAATAACATTAGGTGTGGTAAATAATTAGTGAGCACCCTCTATGTCTCATATTTTAAAAGGATAAGTAGCGTGGACCCAGTGGACAAAAGACATTTCCTCCAACAGGTACTTTCTCTCCGCTATTTTCTTGCCTGTCACTAGTTTCCCCCGCCCCCATTTATAACTCTCTTCAAGTTGCTGCTGGGTTTGCAAATCCTTGGCCTCGTTTTATGCTCTGCAAATCATCCATATAGTTTCACTAAGTATGTGCAACTGTGTTATGTATACTACTTTTGACTTCAAGGATTTTGTAGAACTGAAGACTCAAAAGCCAAACGGAGTCAGAGAGCTGAAGATCCTTCAAAACAGTCAGTTTCTAACATGTCCAGTGAGCCATTTGTCAAACTGGACAGAAGCTGTACAGTTTGGAAAAGCTTCTGATGAGTAGCATTATTTCAAATCTCACCCACTGACACTTCACGTCGGTTAATATGTTTCTTATTCTGCAAGAAGTAGACTCACATGTATATTCCTCTAGTGGCCCGTTTCCTTATCCCCCTCGTCCCTGCATGCAAAAGAAGGCAGTGCTGAGCCATGCCGTAGGATATTCAGCTGCCAGACTTCCTCCTCACAGTTCTGCTAACCTCAGTACTGACCTATAGTACCCTTAGTTTTCCATTTGTTAGACTCTATTACACAAATACAGCCCAGTATTCCAAATTAGGCTGTGTTTATTCTAAGAACACAAACAAGACCATTTTCACATCTAAGAAAATGATGTGCCTTGATTAAAGATTGAGACATTTTCATACAATGCTGAAAACATACGCAGTTTTCACCAGCATCCCAAATCCCTGTGGATCGGTTTCCAGCCTATTCTACTAATCCCTGGATCCCAATCTCAAATTCATGTCTTCCCAGATGTGACTGAATCCTCTCACTTGAACTCCTTATTTCACATTAGCTGGAAAACATCTTAAATGTTTGCAACTGTGCCCATTGGTGGGTGTCCTTCAGGGAGAGAATTGTTCGTTTAACCACACCTCACAGAAAAGGTCCACAGCTGCTTCAGAGGCGCACTAGGTGCTATTTCTTGTCTTCGCTTTTTACATCAAACTCACCCTTTCGATTCCAAGTGTTGGAAATTAAGGAAAAAATACTCTGTTTCTCAAAAAGCAGCCCTGCAAATAAGCTGTTTTCTTTTCAAGCCTCAGAAGCAGAATTTTTTNACACTAGGTGCTATTTCTTGTCTTCACTTTTTACATCAAACCCACCCTTTTGATTCCAAGTGTTGGAAATTAAGGAAAAAATACTCTGTTTCTCAAAAAGCAGCCCTGCAAATAAGCTGTTTTCTTTTCAAGCCTCAGAAGCAGAATTTTTTAAGAATTATCTATCTAGACTTTCAAATTCAACAGCTCATCATAAGCGTCTGAGATTTCATTTTGCTGAGTACACTAGAGCTAATTTGCAGTTTGACGGTGAAAAATTTCCTAGCTCTTTTTCTCATTACTAACGATGATAAATAAATACTGAATATTTACAAAGTATCTAAATTTATTATAAATATTGAAAATCAGCTTTGCGTAGAGCTATCGGATAAAATTTGTATTTCATCAAATTGAACTCTGTTAGAAAACGGGCAGTTCGTAGCTTTACAACACTAATCGTAGGGTGCTGACAAATGAAACAACCTGGTAAATACGAAGCTTCGTCATAACAAGATTGCACAAGAAAATATACTGTAATGACCCTGTCTCGAACATCCTGTAATAGCCCATTGTTCCTCCCTATTACTCTCATTCAGCAATTTTTTTTAATAGCGGATGCATGGCAGCAAAGGAACCAATGTAATGTGGGACCGCACGTGCACAAATCACGGCACATAACAGAGGTGAGAAGATGACACTGGCACACTGACTGAAGTTTTGAGTGGGCTATTGACTGGATACGGAGCCTTGCAAAACAACCCCGCCTCTTTGCATAACTTGAATAAGACAAATAATAAAAACATTTACCTATAAATGCCTGAAGGATTTGTACACACTGAGAAGACAGGAGAATCATTTTACCTATGAAGGGCAACAAACGGCAAGAAGAACGGGAATGAAAAAGGAAGGTAGTAAGTTTAAATTCTGAGAGACCACGGAGTCTTACAGTCAGTACATTCAAGGTCAACACGGAAGCAGAAACCAGAAGAATCCTTCCCTTGCACAGATGAAGAAGAGACATGGTAATAAGCATCTTCCATGTGTGGCAAGTGGATGTTTCACCTTCACTCTGTATGAGAAATGATCTTATCACTGCAGTTACTGGCATCTTAACTAGATCACATACTGAAACCCAGCATCTGCTTTTGTTGCCAAATTAAAATACTGAACAGACAATTAATTTAGCAACCCTGCTGCGGATTCATGTCATACGTATAACTCCAAATACAGATTTCTCACCATCTAAAGGAATCTTTCCATTTATCCAAGTGGCTATGTATGTAAAGAAATGGCTTTTGACTGACCACAGGATACCTGACTCAGCGTTGTCTCTGCAATTAGAAGGTCATGCTGAAGGCGACATCATTCCATTTACTGATGTGTTCACAGTTCACTTTCCTATGGGAACTACATTTTGAGGTTCAGATTTTTTTTTTCTTCATGCATTTGTCATTCCTTCCATAATTTTATCTTCCTTGCTACCACACTTCATCATTTTACTGTTACTTAGTGCTCAAGGAAGGAGGAGTTGGACAACTGTTCTGTTTAGAAGCTGTAAATGTTTAAAAATATAAAAGCTTGGAAACCAAGGAAACAGAAGGGCTAAAGAAATTGTATAAATAAAATAAACCAAAACAAACCCCTGGCTTATGAAGTCCCACGTTCCTGCATGGTATAATGCTATTTTTGAACACTTTGGTTTGCCTGAGGAAGCCGAGTTATCACCGATAACTGTCTATCATGCCAATCTGTCTTCGTTGGACAAAATGTATTTCAATAGTACCTTTTCTCCCCTTGCCTAATTTAAGCTTACTGAATTGGTCCCTAAAGTCTGCTCTGAATTTGGGCTCTCTTGGTGCTGACTTTACCCTAACTGTATACACTTAATCTTACGGATGGGAGTATACATTGACATGCTCTGGTGCCCCAGTGCCCCCACAGAGACAGTGCAAGTATTCTGCGATCCTTCCAGCAAACCCTGAATTACTGCCATGTCCTTCACCGGGCTGTAATGTGACTCTAGGAAAAGCTTAGCATGTCAGCAGACTATTTTATCTCTGTAGCTCTAAATAAAAAGCGTCCAGTGTAACTACATTGGCTGAATCCTACCCTTGGACTGTACGCACAGCTTTCAGAATAGGGATCTTCTCTAGAGAAGAAGCTCTACCTGCACAATTTCTTCTGAAATAACTGGGGGAGGAAAAAAAAAAAGAAAAAAAAAGACCTAGACCCAGCAGCTACCCCAGTGGTTCATGCTAAAAGGTTAAAAACACCTGAATTATGTTTTTCTACCTAGTTTACCTGAAAATGCTGAGATAGAGCATCCATCACGCTGGGTGGGGGAACATAAGGCTCTTGTAAGACCATGCTGTGACTTCTGTAATCGATCTAAGAATGACACTGTCAAGAATTGAAGGCTGCTCAAATCACCTCCTTTAGTCAGAAACTAAGCATTTCTGGTATGAGAAACTAAACATGAATTTAAATGAATACTCAATGATTGCACTCCAGACAGAACTGTTTGGTCTTCCAATTACAACCATTACTCTTGTTTTATATAAAACCTATACTGTGACAGCAAACAGAAACAAACAATTTTTTTTATTTCTGCGCTGCTCACTGGTGTGTAATTTGTGTCAATGTCCGTAACACGCAGAAAATGACAGGAAGGATATAGGGTTTCAGATCTCCCTCAGTGAAAACCGATCAAGTATGAGATTCTCCAGCTCTGAGGGGCAAGGAGAACCCTGCAACAGCAGACTTTAACTTGATGAGAGTTCCTCGTCTCACTTGCATATTGGTTTCCAAAGTTATTCTTCTCTAGGACTATAATTTTCCCTGTTTGTTTTCAGGAGAAAGGCTTTTATTTCCTGATGCACATACACAATTAACAGATTAGAAATGTGTTTTTTTTTTTTTAAATCCCTCTTTACCCACTCCTTCCAAAACAGAGAAAAAAAACCTCAAAGGAAAAACAATAACAAAACACCCCACACTAGACTGGCACGCACATAACCACAAGAAAGGCTACAGTTCGGGGTTTAAGTGCCCACTTAGCGTTAAGCATGTGCTTTTTCTGCTTGCTGCACAGAAAAAAAGCACAATCCTGGTGGCCTTCAATGTGTTATGATGCAACAAACACCACATTTAGTAAAAAATGAAGAATGCAGAATGGTGGCCACGCAGAGAATACTTGAATAGTACTCAGGAAAGAGCCTTAATTTTGGCTTTCCTGAACTTGTTTAAACTAACTTTTTCCTGACTAAATACTAAATCAATTTTTAAAAGTTTACCGATCTTGATAATCAGTTATGGGACACACATCTGTTGTTCCTCTTCAAGGAAGATGACTATGAATTTCAATATATAGTCATTTATGGAAAGGGTTCACACCCCTACCTTCCCCCTTCCAAGAAACCAGACCGGTGAAGACAGACGTTTCTCTTTGAGGGGAAGGATAAGGCAGAGGTTAATTTCATCTGCATGAGCCAGTGTAGGATAAGCTTTTGGAAATACTGTCAAGCCACATTCTTAATGCCTGGCAAAGTGACTCATTCAGAGTCATCACAGGAAAGGAAGTTGAATAGAATAAAAAACGGAACAGGATGGAGGCTTAAACAGGAGAAAGAAGTGAGAGAAAGGAAACTGGATTGTTTAAAGTGGCCTGAGGTTACAAGTTCTATAACGAGATGATTTTTTTAAAAACTATATATATGTACAACTTATCTGTACACATGTATCTATACCTATATATTTATGCATATATAAAAATACATGTATGTATATACGTATTTATTAAAAAAACAACTGCTTTCTATTTGAAATGAGACTTGTATTTGTGGGTTGCCTTCCAAAGCTGCCTGCAGTTTGTTTTTTGTTTCAGTACAAGGTGGCACTAACATGGTATGGGAAACCAAACAAGAATCCGCTCTAGAAACCCCCAAGTTTTTAACAATTATGCTCCTATTCCACACAATACAGAATCCACAGAATATGGAGTTATACACTCATGTAAAAATCCACCAGAATGCAACAAACACACCGTTATACCACCCCCTAAAGAAACACTCTGCACAATAAACAAGACTTTTTTCTATTTTAAAAAAAAAACAAAACAGCTTGTACTTTCTTGTACTAGCAACTCAGTGCAACGTGAAAAAGTTTGTCTTCTGCAAATATTTTTGGAGAAACTTTAGTTATTTAGCCACCTATCATGCCAATTTTAGCTAACCGAAACCGAAACCAGTATGTAGACAGTTTCAATAAATACATTCACTTGCAGTAGCCCACCGCAGAGCACCTCCTTGGATTCATCATAAGTGACTGACATCACCTTACCTGTGCAACTAGAATTTCCATTGACTAAAAGAATAGTTTTGGTTCCCAGAAAAGATGACAAAAGCATTTTGTAATATCCTAAAGCTAATATTCAATTGATTCCCAGGTCTCTACGTTTCAAAATTGACACCTGTGAGTAAAATTTCTCATTGTATACTGCAATACTAACTATTGTGTCATTTTTTATGTTCAAAGGGATACACAGAAAGAGGAATACGCCCGTTAAACCACATAATTAATTAAATTAAATTAATAATTAACAATTTAAAAAAGAAACTTAAAAATTAAAAAGGTGTGCATGGTCCAAAAACTAACCTGGAAAAATGTATTAGAACAAATACTTCTAAATTCTACATCTCATCTCCCAAAGAAATGTCTCTGTGTGAAATATTCCTTGTTTAATCCCCAGAGTGACACCTGCTGGATTTCACTAACAGAAACAAAAGGGCAGATATCCCCATTACACGCAACATTTCAGGATAATCATTGCAGAAGTGCGCCCTTTTAGCAATAAAAGCTTGCACAGTATCATATTTTTTGCTCCATTTAGGGCAGTAAATAAAAACATAGATGCAACCACAGAGAAAATGAAGCATGATGACTAAAGCTCTTATCCATTTCTGAAATACTTATTTTTAAATTTCTGTCTAGGAAGGATTACAGAGAACAACACTTGGAGACAAATTATATTCTTTTCTTATTAATATGAACAGTATTTTTAGAGCCTAAAACAAATTAGTTTTGGCATAACAAATATGTTCTCAGTACATCTTTTGCTTTACTGTAATGAAACTACCAGCATGGCCAGTACTAAAATAATACAAAATCCATTAAAATTAATTTCCAAGATCTTATCACTGCAACAGGGGAGGAAAAAAGTGAGGGGAAAAATCTAAATGGTAATACAAAGAGTGATACTTTATGCCTATAGAAGCACCAAGGTTGTGCAGCTTTCGAGCTCAGAATTATCAAAGAACATGTGGAAAAGATGGTATAGTTTTTAGGAACTAAAAAGATATTCAGCCTAAACACAGCTGAAGGTATACCACAGTATATGAGGAAGCTGCTTTGAACGTAATACTTTAAAAAAGTAAACCACTAATCACTGTGTTTGGCTCCTTGTCCTTGGTATTAACTTGTCGTTAAACTACAACATATGGGAAGTCAGACTGGTGTGGCTTCACTAAAAACTCTGTCACTAATTTTGTTTGGAATATTTTTAAAATAAGGCCTGCATGATCCAGACATAAATCCAGAAATACAACACTGCTTTATTTTCTAAAATTCAGTTAGTATCTTAATGGTCAGCTACAGCTTAACAGTGGCCAAAACTGTCAGAAAAGTCTTAGGTGTCATCTGTGCTATATTTAAAGGTAAGAGCTTCAGAGATACATGCGAATTTACACCAGTTGAGAATCTGTTTTCTTTTCTAGAAGGGAGTACATTGCTTCTCTTATGGAAAGTCTTTCTTTAACGCATTACATTCAGTTAAGTGCATTTCAAATGCATCTTTCCAAGGAAAAGCGACTCTAAATAAATCACTTCTGTTCTTTTGGACAGCATATACTACAGCAATGATTGAAAGTGTTTGCAGAACAAGAATGACTTTCTGGGAAATGTAAGCAATCTAAACAAGCTTTGTTGGGAGACTAAGGCAGATATGCATGAGAGAGAACTGTGAAAACAAAACTTTGAAAATGCAAAAGTTTAGCCTTCCAGTTTTGTCCAGATTCTAAAATAGAACAAAAAGTACTACTAAAAACAAACGCTCTAATGGAAACAAATTTAATAAGAAGATCTGATGTTGTACTGCACTTGCTGTAGAATTCTCCATTAAGGTAAGAGATAAGTAATAGGCTAATTTCCACTGCTCTTCGTGCAAGCGCATTACATTGAAAACATCAGAATTGCCAACGTGAGTTCAAAAAAGAAAAAAAAAAAAGGTTGTGAACACCCGTGGAAAGCTTTCTCCTTTTTCTTTTTAATATTAAAGAGAAACAACATTCAAATGTATTCAATTTAAAATATTAACATTCACGAGTCACAGTTTCTAAACAAAGGATGACGTTTAGGACTAATTTACTCTGAAAGTAACTTTAAAAATTGTTCTGTCTTTCATAGATACATTAGGAATAATAAAAGTAATTATGATATAGATCTTTATATATTGTACATGTGTACAAAGAAATAATATATTACATGTATTTTTATATGTCTAATACACATCAACACATATGCAAACACACTTCCAGATTTATTTTAGTGCTTAAAAGTTATTTGTCAACTCACATCTGTTTTGGTAATAGAAGTATTCATTCCTTCCTTAATACGGTGGTATCTAGGATATAGTTAATTCCAGAGCTCTGATAATTTGCTACACCAAGACTTAAAATATTTCCCGGTAACAGAACAGTTACATGAGCAACAAAGAGACTGTTTTCAATATATGTAAAGCTTAAGTGAGGAAACTACTACACATGAAACCCAATGACACAGCTACGCATGCTTTTAGAACAGAGGTGACCATAGCACTGAGGTAACGCCAATATTGTGTATACACTCTATACGAATGACAGTTTATAAGAAGCACAGAAGGAATTTTGCTAGCAGATCAAGAACACTGTAAACACATTGGGAACAGATGGGAACAACTTCTTAAAGAGAAATTCTGGTTTGCTATCCTAATTGCAGACTTGGACTTCTCATTAGAGATATTTCTTCAATTGGTTTCATAAACAGCTTACGTTACGCTCGGTATTTACTACAGAAGTAACACTTTTTATATATAAACTTTTAAAATATCACTGTGTACATGTTATTATTTAAAACTTACTGATAGCAATAGTTTCTTCCAAACGACTGCGGACTGGTTTGAATCTTTTATCTGTAGGATTTTGTGGGCCCAATCCTACCCAGCTCTTGCACACACTAGGAATGGTATGGGAAGCAGCTGATTAACTTGAACACACAGAACTAAGTTAGCCATTATATTGGTGGCAAAGGAAAAGTATTGGCATGCTTTCTTCCCTCGGTTTTGTTCTTAGTTGTACCCTAGTCTAAATCTGAACTGTCATACCCAGGCAGCCCGCAGAACAATACCGCATTCCCGCAGCAGGCCCCTTTATTTAGCCAGGTAAGCCATCAGTCACCGAGAACGAGACACGCAGATGTGTGGTTTTCAACTTGAGCAGTCAAAAATGATAGAAGTTATCGACAAAACAGCTGCCAGCAGACTGCAGAACGCAAGTGACTGGATGGGTGATGTACGTATAATTCCTTCAACAGAAAGATATCCACCCTTTGACAGACAGTGGAAAAATTCCCACCAGCTCTCAGTGTGTCAGGATTTCAACAGTCGCGTTGTATCAGGAAAAGCGTATTCAAAGGGACAAACCCTACATTTCTTAATGCAGAGCAAGACTCCAGCTGATCAGGAATTCAGAGCACAGTAACATTTGAAGTTGACAGGGTACACATCATGCAATGCTTGAACTTGCAATGCATGTTGTGTACTCAGGTATTTAGTTTAGCCCACTAAAAAGTGCAACCGCACTGTTCTACATTACTATCCTGCCACTGTCTTTGCTTAATCTGCAAATAATGTAGATTCTGGCATCAAATCTGCAAACACATATGTGCCTGACACTTCCTGTGAGGGCAGTCCCACCACAACCTAAACCAGTTACTCGGTAAGAGCATAAAACAAGAATCTAAATCATGTAGCTGAAATACTTCCGAAGACAGTTGCTTCTACTGTGCTGATCATTAAAACAACATCAAGACTTTTTATCTTAAGTGTAATCTTGTTTGACTTGGTATCACCAAGTGCCTTTTGTGCTGAAGATTTTCAAAGTCAGATAAAGACTTCGGGATTGCTCCTATACACAGCAAAGTCAGGGAGAGTTTAAGCAGGCTACAAAAGCAAATTCTGTGAAAATATAGATCATTGTTTTTATCTGAGAATTTCAGACAGTATTGCAGCATGTGTACTTTGAAAGAAAACACATGGATTCAGATCTGGTCTTAATCATATTTATCCAAATCTAGCGTGTCTCCTTTCACTCCTTTGAAAGGACCTCAGATTCAGAACACAACAATCAGGCTTTCAGCACATTGCTGATCTGACCAGGTTTAAACTCTTGCATGCGTTATTACTGCAAATGAATGACGAGATCCCCAGCACGCACACTATGACTGGGAAGACTCTGCACTGGCACAATTGTAAGCAAAATCTGGCCCCGAGTTTATTAAGGTAGAGCGCAAAAGACCTCAGCTATTTTTATTTACTATTTCAATTTCAGCCCCAGTACGGATGACTAAATGAATCACTGTAGATCAAATCCAAGTGTGATTTATAGCCTGTACTATTTCTTAACTATCCTTTAGAAACAGGATTTCTTTTCCTGATTCTACAGATCCATCACTTACACACACAAGCAAACGACTAGATGTAGCGATCCCAGTAACGCAACTGCATTTGTGAAGACAGAGGATATCGCATCTGTTTTGGAAAGCTGAAGAAGTGGCAAGACTCTTAACTGCCTCTCAGCTGATACTCGAGGGCACAGAATCACACACTGCCCACTGTTCAACAGTTTCTCAAGAAAATGGAACAACTACCTTTCAATAAATCAGTTCGGTGTTTGTGGGAAAAATCTCAAACAGCAACAGCCGGACACGCGTACAAGCTTCAAACTCGAGCAAACTTTTTTCCAAGCACATAGAGAGTCCAAGCAAAACAGAAGCTGTATCTTTTTAGTCGTGTAATTACAACACAAAATCTAATCATGAAATAACTCAGGTGCGACCTCTTTCCGGTACAGTAACGTCAATAAGAGTAAAGGAATATTCAGTAAGAAAAGCCACACTGCTTTATCACCTAACTCAGCCTCTCTTGAGAGCGCTAGGTTTGTACTGAATTAGTCTTATGGACCCTTTTCAAACCAACGAGCCTCAAATTATCTCCAGATGCAAAGAGAGAAATTTGGTCAGCTAACATGAGAGGTTTTAGACAGAATCCTTCAGGCGCAGATTAGGGTGCTTGTATCTCCCTTTCCACCTATTTATCGTTTATTACTTACTCGAGGATGTATTGTAACACCACCAGTTATAAAACCGGCTCAGCATTTCGCTCACTAAAAATAAACAACGCTCTTCCTCACACCCCTTTCTCCCCGCAGATTACATATCACACGCTGAGGTTAAGGTAAGAGCGTGCACACACGCGTTCACTATAAACGCGTTCAGACGGCACAGAAATACCGTTCCCCGGTAAAACAACGCAGCTGTTTCGGTCGGTACTCACCTCGCCGAGTTGTTGCGAGAACGGTTTCGGATGAATCGCTTCGATTTCCCTTTTCGGCGAGGCAGAAAGGAGCTGCCCCGTCCCCTCCCTCCCCGGCCAACTCGGAGCGCCCGGCGGTGCCCGCTGGGTACAATCCGGCTGCGGAGCCCGCTGGCCGCCGGGGGAGCGGCGTCCCCGCTCCGCCCCACTCCGCGCCGCGGGGAAGCGCCGCTGCGGCAGCGCCGGGAGCGCGGTCCGATTGGCAGCGCGGGGCGGCGGCGGCGGCCAACACCAGAGCTTCCTGTGACATCACCCCGACCCCGCCTGCAGCCGGCGGCGTGCGGTGCCGTTTGGTTCTCAAACGGCGCGTCCCGGCGAAACGGGGCTCCGGCTCCTGAGACTTCGCGACGGCAGCGCGGAGCTGCCCGAGCCCCGGCGGCTGCCGGGTGCCCGCACCGCTCCTCGGGGGCCGCGGGCTGCCCGCGCCTTGCCCCGGGCCGCCTGCGCCCGCAGTAAAAGCCAGCGCTCTGACACCGGTCGGAGAATACTCACCCGCTCGGCTGGAAAGGAGGACAACCTCGGCACCTGTCTTTTCACGTGTCGAGCCGGTGGGATTCGTCCTCCTCCTCGAACTAGACCCAGAGAAATAAATCGGTTTGCATCTTTATGCAGAGACAAGTAACACGCCGTAGCTGCCTTGCTGCTTGCTGTGACTGACCTGGCCCACCTCCGCCAGAAACTGCAGGGGCTGCACTGTGCCCCGTACTATAAGTGCTGAAAAGCTCTACAGAGAAATACCGTTATTCCTCAAAACTGCGGTAAAGGTCACAATCAAATTTTCAAATTCAAGCAAGCGCATAAAGTGCCGCTTCGCTTTATGCCCAAGAAAAAAACCCCAAACTGTATTTAAGTAAATAAGTGTTTGAAATGTCAAGGGTAGAAAGAAGGCAGCAGGAATAGTACTACCACTGCACAGAACTCCAGGCTGCATGTTTTCGAATGCCGGTGATTTGAACGCACAAGTATAAGCTGCCCTGTTTGAAAACTGCCATAAATGAAGACAAACCAAAATTAATGGCAGTCCTTCTACTAGCTTCAAAGAATTTTGCATCAGGACCTGAAAACGGTCCTTTGAGAGCATCTATCCCTTGTTCTTTGCACAACTGATGCCTGTGCTACAGACAGCATTTGTGCTCTCGAATCAATAGGCAGCTGCTGTGTGCGCATGGCAGTACTATGGTGAACAAACGGGGAGCCCGTGGAGCGGTAAGCTCGGACACTTCAACACCTGTAACACCAGAAGGCCAGAAGGTCATGGTTTTGTAAGAGCTTATCAAAACTGTAACCATTTAATTTGCTCGTGGAACAAGATAAAGAATTCTGCTTGCTTCTCGCTACCTGTTGCTCAGCCACTCCTTTTACCAGCAGAAGCATCTGTGGAACGTGTTGTGAACTGGATGAGGGTATTCATCTGGCCATCGAAAACTTCTTCCTCAAAAATAAAAACACCGAGAAACCTAAAACTAAGCAAAAAAACCCCCAAAACCAACCCCAAGCCAGCGTAAGGAAAGATGAGAAGAGGGAAAAGAGGGGTGGGAATACTTTAAATCCATATGGCCACTGGATGATACGAATTGTGAAATCACACTCTAGGATAACTAAAAGCGCAGGCGTATAACTTTAATACTTATTTCGCATACGTGAGCGTTAGGGCTTCTAGGGTCTTACATCAGCAGGAGAAGTTTGAGTTTTATAATCGGTGAAGAAGTAAGAACTGGCACTCTGAACTTTTAGGCATTGTGAACAGATACAAACTGAGGATTAGTTCTGATTCTGAACAGTGATGGAAATTAACTTCTCTGAAATAAACAGTGTTACCTCAGGTAGTGGAATTTCATCCGAATTAAACCTGGCTGCATTATTTTAGACCAGTTAGGTCTAGGCTATACACTGCAGCATGGCACGTTACACACCGTAACCTAGAAGATAATCCACGTATTCCAGCCAAGCACACGCGTTCAAGACAGGCATCTGAATTAGCTAGAGAGATTTATTACACAGGCCGTGTTTGACCTGGCACGTCAAACGCAGTGGGGTTGCGTGGGGCTCGGGGGTATTTTTTCTTTTAGTTCACAAGTCTTATATTCTACTGATTTAGCTATAGGTATTTAGTCAGCTGTGCTTCAACCAAAGCGGGCTTAAAACCACGTGAAGAAAAAAAAATCCGATTCTACCTCTTACCACAAACTTTGATCTGAAAAGTCCAAGGATTAATACCGGCTTCACAAACGATGAGGCTACTCACGACCGGCTATGAGAACGCCCCTCTCCAGCGTCGCAGTCGTGACAAACGCCTCTCCCCTCACGATAACGGGACTGTCGGGGTAGGCGGCTTTCCCCCCAAATTCTCCTTCCGGACAGGCAGCGCAGCACAGCAGCGCCGGCACTCGGCCGTGCCCAGGGCGTTTCCTGACGCCGCTCGTCGCAGAGGCCTTGCTCCCCGCACTCCCCTTGGTTTCG
>VZSC01010935.1:71949-86937 GCA_013398225.1 Steatornis caripensis
TTTGGTTGTTCTGCAGATATTGAAGACACAGGAATGAAAAGAAGTGGATGAAGGAAAAGGGCACAAAAGAAACTTGTCGGGGAGTTGCCGAAGATCAGATCAGATCACGCTGCGGTTTGAACTTTTTATGGGAAAAACTAATCCAATGCACTGCAGAGCTATGCAAAAAGAAGACAGGAAGACAGCTGGATAACCGGTATGGTGGCCAAACCTAGTACACACACCACGAAGAGCAGGCACTCTCAGATCAAATCTCTGATTACAATCAGATCAGTTTTTATACAGTCTACAACATTCCAGTGTTCATTCTCATGCACTAAAGGCAAATAACTTTGTAATGTTATCTGGTCAACTGAAATACAGGTACTGTTGATATAACTATAAAGTCTCTTTCCGTCTCAACAATGACATAAGAGACCCCTTAATGGATCACTTGTTTAATCATTGTTACTACAAAATGAATGCATAAGAAGTTTCTTTGGTACAATATAAGTAGGGTATGGGAGAGTATGGGGCAGTACCTGTTAGTCCTGTCCCAGCTACAGCAGTTCTGGAAAAAGAGAAGACGGCATCGTCCTGAGGAGCAAGTGAGCACGCTTGGTGTGGATACCCTGTTAGTTTCCAGGAGAGCTCAGCAAGCAGGAGACTTAGGAGACTGGGGAGCAGCCACACAGCCAGGTTTCTGCAGGGACAGAAAAGATGATTTTTCCTTGACTTCCAGGGTGGGTTTTGTAGGTGTTGAATCCAGGCAGCCAGGAACAAGTTGCTGGCGCAAGAGGAAGACTAAAGGAGAGGTACTGCCATGAAATGACACAGGGATCGTAAGGCCGTGTGTACAAACAAATGCATCTATTCTTTCCTGTCTCTTTTATATCTATTGTCTCATTCAGAACATTCTGTTTTAGAAAATTCATCATTGTAGTTTATGATCTCACGAAACTTACAGAGTTTACAAATCCTTGTTAGTGTTCTTGGCGGGACTGCGGTAGGAAACACAAAGGAAAAGCCCTTCCCCTTCCTCCCAACCCCTGCAAGGCTCCAATCCGTGTCCCACCACAACTGAAAACACCACCAGGTTTAGAGCTGGAGGGCAGAGAGCACTGCCTCAGAACAGCTCTGTCCCCATCACCTTTACTTGGGCTTGATGCTGAGGAAAAACTCTGCTCAAAGAAACACTGCCACCAATAATGCCATTTCGCGTAAACACTGGGGTTATCTGAACGTTGCTTTCCTGCTGTTAAAGAATGAGTTTTGTTCTCTTTTACATGAAAGCTCTAAAAGACGCTTTACTTTAATGTGAATCATGGTCGAATACCTCAGAATCATGCCAGGGAATACTGCGTTTCTTGGTAAAAGGATTTCAATGTGGTGTATAGGATAGTACTGCCTATCTGTCAGACATAACTGACAGAAGGTGGCTGTTGCAAATGTGTTGCTTACCCAGCACTGGGTGCCATTTTTTGCTTTAATCTGAAACCATAAACTCAGAATGTACTTACTGAGGCACTGAGCTGGTGGAGAAGCCAAGCTGCAGGTACCTCAGCTCTGTCTCCGGTCTGAGGTACATCACACAATCTAGCAATTACCTAAGTTTTAATACTGGCAGCAAATGGGAAATTATTATGACTAAGAATGGAAGAGTAGATATTTTTGCTGCTTTCATCTTAAAATTTATACAAGAAAAGGTGCAGACACCTGTGCAGTCACCTGCGCACTCACCTGCATTCCTAGCCAGGCAGACACAAGCCGGTGTCGGCACAGAAGCAGCGTAACTAGCATCAGTGGGGGTGCTCAGCACACTGTGAAGTCCTGCCTCTCCCATACCAAGTGTGCCTAAAGCACCTCCTGCTTTCGGAGGTCATGCACAGTACTGTGCTATGGCAGTTGCTAAGCTACATGTGGAAAGACCTGGGAGCAGTTTAAACCATGGGCTCTCCACTTGTCTGCAATGACAAATTCCAGCTGGTCCAAGCATTTAACCTATTGCACTGTTCCTGTGCAGTGCAACTCACACCTACAGGCTCGACTCCTAGTGCACGGAGTACAGAGGAGAGTAAAGAAGCTAAGGTTAATGAAAGTGATGAATTAGAACAGGAAGATATCAAAACGGAACTGCAACCAGCAAGTAAAAACGCACCAAATTAATTCTGTGTAGAGAACTGATGTTACTAGTTTTCAACAGTCTATGGAGTTTATAGGTTTCCTGTCAGAACTGCACTTCTCTGATTTATATAGTTATTGCACTGTAAGTCTATGGTTCTCACATGTTTTATATGACAAGACTTTACATAAATATTTTCTGGTGTACGTTTCGGTTTCATGAGTGTTTTTCAAATCAGACTTGATAGATCCTAGATTAAGAGAGTCATGAAAGGATTTAGGCACCAGAAAAGATATTTGGACAGAATTTCTGTCTAAAAACCTGTTACTTTTACTTAGCCCCTCACTCAGGTATTTAGAATGCATAAATGCTTTCATTTTCAGCAGTAAAGCTTAGCCTCTTTGTGGAGTTAGTCCAAAGTTCTCCAGGCATAGAAAACAGGTTTTCTGAAATCACACATGCAATTCATAGTGCACAGGCAAATGCAGCTTAGTCCAACAGATCACGTATCATTCTGTCATTGCTGTCCTCGCTCCTTGCTGTGGTGTCTGAGCCCCTCACATCTATTTCAGCTACTTATTTCCACACCGCCTCTCACAAACAGCAGCGTAACTATCCTCAGTAGTTTTAAGCATAAAGAGAAAACATGTGATGCATTAAAAAAAAAATTTACAACATAAAAGAAGACAAGGAAGAGTTTCAAAAATAACCTGCTACCTTTTGTTTCATAGGCAGCAAGTTGCTTCTGAAAACCTTAATAGGAGACCAAATACCTTTTTTTTCTTTCCTTTAAAAAAAACTCATTACAATCTCATAAAAGATTTACCCAAGATCAGAGAGATGTACCACTGTTTCATGTCAGTCTTAAAAAAACCCCACCAGAACCCAACCAAAAAGACCCTCAAAGTCAACTGGAGAGGAAGCACAGTGTTATCTTTGAAGCAACTGTATTTATTTTTATGGAAGGAATTTGTTCTGGGTTTTGTAAAAATTTAATATGTATTTCTGGAAATTATTAACTTGCTAGCCATGAGTCTAGTTCAATAACAAGGATAAAAATCAATGATCCCAGCAAATACATTTTAAAATCTTTGCAAATATCTGTCACATTGCTTCACACATTTACAACTTTAACACTCCCCTTATGGTTTTTGGTGGGTTAATTCTGATCTCACATTCATTTAACAATAGTTTAATTATACACACTTTGATGGAGTTAAATCTAGCTTGCATAACCTAAAATAAATTTGATTAAAACAAACCCGGTGTCTATTTCCTCTTTCTAGCAATAGACCTATCTTTTAATCTATGATTGAAACAACCGTGCTTGACAAGTGTTACTCTTTGACAAGCATTATTCTTTAGCACAAAAATAGATTTCAAAAAAGAATGGGGCAATAAAGTTAATTTGAATCTTGTCTACTTTTTAATCATTACGAGTTACACACCCACACATTCTGTTCACTCCTGTTTTAGCTCTGACAATTACATACAATCAAACTGCAATTTAAGAGGCTTTATCGAAGTAAAAGGTAATGTTTATTAACATGACTAAAGAATACATAATACAAATTTAAGCGTTTAATAATATGTAATCAAAATAGTCAGTATAGTAAATACATTTAAATGGTACACAGTAAAGGCTTTCATTCACAGGTGGATAGTAGTTTAGTTCACATTTCCATAAAAATCAAAGTTGTATTCTTTCAGTGATGATTTCCTCAGCCAGAGCCTTTACTGACTGTTTCTTTCTTTTCTTCTTGATTTTTATTAATCTTCTTCCACTTTTTTTTTTATTGAATCCTGAAGGTAAAACGAAGAAAGTAAGATTAGATGCTGTATGTCTAACACATCCAAGATTATCAGAAATAAGTCTTGTTTTCAAGAAACATTCTTAAAAAAAGGAAAACCAACATCGTCTTACCTAAAGTCTTCATGTGCCTGACCAATGCCAAGTTGTCTTATTTCTGTTCTTGTACACTGTATTTTACTGTCCGTCTTTCTCTCTCTAGCTCTGTCTCTGTTCCGATTTCCATTTTCACTTTTCTAAGACTTTCAACTATTACCTTTTATCAGGCCAATACTTACTACTAAAAGTTGCAAGAATGTTTCAGCCCACATAATATTTCCCTCTTATGATAGTCGTGGCAGCATCACTTCCCATACCTTTCTTGCAGATCCTCAAACATGACTTTCTGGAGGTGAAATTATTTTCATTCCCACCACAACCACTGTAGTTAAATGGGTGACATCTTCCAGTTGAGTAGTTGTAGAAATATCTTAACTCTTTGGCTCTGCAAAGTCCTCTGTCCATAGGGGTCATGCATAAAGAAGGGATAGGGGGTGGTTCTAGAAATACCGAGAAAAACAAGGTTAGAGACAACACTGCAGTTTTCTGTTATGTTGCTATTATGTATGAGATTTGAAGCTCACAGAATTTTGAAACTTTCATATGAGAATTACTGGAAAATTTAATTCTGCCCTCCTGAAAACCCAGAATACTTTACATAAGCATCTGTCTTTTTATAATTACCAAAAATACCCCAGCAAATGTTATATTCTCTGAATTCCAAAAGCCAGCAAAAGCTTACCTGAAGCAAGGTTTATTTCCTATATATTTAGTGATAAAATTGCCATTCCCGTGACAGGAGATAGTGTTCAAGTTCAATTACAGAAGTATCAAGTGAAGTATTTGCAGCAAGTGAAGTGAAATAAATTAAACTTGGACAGCTTTAAAAATATGGGAAATATTTATGACAATTAGTGAAGTGAATCTTCCTAATTACTGCTAGACATTCTGAAATCAAATAGAAGGTAAAAGTACTCAGCATTTACAATGTAAGATTCAAAACCTTAATATTGGGTTTGTTGTACGAATACAGAAAGCTTGACCTAACTAATAGAAGTTGGTCTATTGGAAAACACCGAGCAATTATCAAGAAGTAGCTTGTGACTGAGCGTGAAGAAAAAGTGCACGGAGTGACTGAGATGCTGGTGCTTTAGTGTTGCTGTTAGGTTTTTACCATTCCAAGGAGTAGGCTGATGGTTGGTTTCTTCAGCGTTGCTGCAAGTGAGAGTATTAGAACTGAAACACTGGAAGATGAACTTGAGGTATCTGAAGTACCTGTGCACTGGAGCAAGTTCAAGAAGCAAATCTGTGCCAGAATTCCCGAACCTGGAGAAACTCCATCTATCACCCTGGAGTGACTCTACACAAAATCAAAATTGACGCAACTGCTGCGCAGGATGCACAAAACTGAATGGGAGCCATTACATCATCAGTTACGAGAGACCTAGAGGGGTGCTGTTTCCCTTCAAGTACCACCAGAATTGAGATAGCTGAGATCTGAATCCATAACTGGAAATGTGAAGATAGTCAGATGGCCTTCTTGAAGTTGCAAAGCCAGGTAAAAGTGGTCCCGAGCAAAAAACAGGTAAAAATAATTTGGGTTACAACAGAGCTGAAGACATCCTGTTGTCACAAAGTGGGAAGCAGATGAGTTGCTGAAAGCAAGAAGTTATTTCACAACTTGGGCCTTTCAAGAGGCTAACAAGAAAATATCCAAAAAGAACATGCTACATCTTAGTTGTCTTACCCATATTACACCTGCTGAAAAAGGTTCATCTGTCAAATATAATAGTTGAACCGGCACGGCAAAAAAAGTATGAACAATTGCTGGGAAAGGAATAGAACGGTGATTTATGGAAAGCTAAGACAGCAAAATGAAATTAATAACATTTGAAAATGTGTTAGCAACATCATACTATTCAAAAAGAATCCTGAAGTGCAAAACTTGAGTCATGAGTTGGGTATCAAGACAGACTAAGTTAGTTTCAGGTTATAAAACAAGTGCTACTTAATTTCTTTTTATAACTGTGACATTATTGTAAGAATAAGGTTCACTCTGGATCCAGTAAGAGCCCATAACGTGATACAATTTATATTAAACCTACTGTTTTATTTATAATGAAGATGGTAATTAAATTAACTTACGTAATGCTTTTGGTACTGCTCTGAGAACTCTTGTGCCTAGAACTAGTTTCATCTCTCTCTGGCTGGAGAGGATGTTAGCTTTCAAAGCATGTGTTCAGTAAAATTTTTTTTACAAAAATGCTTACCTATTTTAACCTGATAATTTCTGAACCTAAAAAGAACAAAGCAGAAAGGCTTGCCGGTGATGAAAGGGCCAAACGGCACAGGTTTGTTAATTATATAACAGAATTTAAATACATACTTTGTTATGTAAACTACTCATCTGGTATGTAGAATTTCCCAGAAAGAGTCCAGAGTCCCCTCATGAAAGAGTTCTCAACAACTGTAAGCTTTAGGGGAGCCATGGAGTCAATGATGTGGTTACTGGTGAGTACCTGTGTACATACAACCCACCTGGCAGAGCAGCATCCAAATGGTATTCAGAATCCTGCTTGTACTCTTTCTAAAAATTATATTGTTCCTTGTCTAAATCATTGCTAGATAAATGCCTCAGACACAAAACACCATTCCTGTTCATCTTCAAAACATCTGCATATTCTTTACACTCACAGAAGCAACCAGCCCATAAAGAAAATCTCTTAATTTTGCCATATAGCAGCCATTTTTCAACAAAACAGTATATTAAAAATGACTTATCAGAACTTCCTGTCTGCTCAGGAACATAAATATTATGAATTGATCTTAATATACCGATCACAAAAAGAAATGTTAACTTTCAGTTACTGTAAACATTAGATACATACTGCGTCATGCCCAGGCCACCATCTCTATCGGCAAGACAATCTATATGCCCGTGAGACACTATGTTAACATAGTCAGTGGGAGCATTAAATCCAGGTAAGATTTCTCTGTTCAGCCCCAGCTTCTAACACCATACTAAACCATATGACATTACAATAAGTTTAGATATTATGCCTGTTCTTCAGTTTCTCTGTCAAAAGTTTTGGTTTTACAATCTCATTTTTCTGAGTTGTTGAAATGTTTTCTCTCCTGCATTTTCTACGAAGGAAAAAGGAAAAAGAAAGAAGCAAATCCCACAACACTATAGAGAGAGGAAGGGGTATGCACTGAAAACAATAAAAAGCCCAGCAATACATGTCCCACTATCAGAATTATTTTCCCCTAATCTAGTCATTACAGGTCTATGATTTAGAGATATCAACCTTATTGAGAGGCTACTTGAGACAGAAAAGCTGTTTTTTAACTCTACTTTTTTTCCCAGTTTAGATTACATTTTAGCAATTTTTTCTCACCGTGCAAGCAGCATTACTCATTACGTAACTCATTACACATTAACATCAAGTGGATTATAGGAACCTAAAAATTAGTAAACGTCATTACATGTTTTCTAACTTTTTTATACATGCAACTACATGGCCCATCCTACGGCCTTTGATGCAATTTCTACAGAAATCAACTGGTTATTTACCTTGAGAGCAACAAGCCTAAAGACGCTGGCTTCACCCTTGTGTTCGTGCTATTGTGTTTATCCAAGATAATTCATTTAAACAGGTTTTAAATATCCAATAGCAAGCTCATAAACTTGGACGTGCTATGTATGTTATTTGCCAAAAATATGCAACATAAATCAGGTCATGAACAGGCATGGAAAAAAAGAATTTGCAATTCATACAAGCAAAGGACAAATGAAAGCTTCCAAGATGAGTCAGTCAAACATTTCCAGGTGTAAAGTTTTCTTCTGGAAAGTGCTGCTACAATGAAACACAAAATTCTGTTCCTCAGAGACATGCCAATTCCATCAAAAACTTTTGATGTAAATTAGACCTTGGAACCCATCTCAAGCAGAGCTTGGAAAATGGAACCGCCACCAGTAGCTCTGCAGGAGCTTCTCAAATGGGTTTCAGGCTTTACAACAGCTGTCCTGGTTTGACAATAAATCTGTCGCAGTTCAAAGCCGGGCTGGCTATTAAATGGACAACAACAGCAAAATACAGTGTAGATCTTTCTGTTATCTTATCTTTCTGTTATCTTATTCTTATTATCTTTCTGTTACTTCTTATTCTTGATGATGCAGATGTTTGGGCTGATTTTGGTTTGGTAAGAGGGTAAGACCCAAAACTGCAATATTTGATATTTTGTTTCTGAAAAAATAGGTGAACTAATTATATGAAATAAGCAGCAATTTAAAAAGGATATTGTTCTTACCTATAAAAAGACTATTGTATCTTACCCTTCACCGTAACCTAAACAGTCTTCAAATGTGTATGGTTTAAGATTTAATTCTTATAATACAGCCTTTTCTTGAACCCAGACACACCCCTCTGTGGTGTGAACAGATGACATGATCATACTTCAGAATTTCCAAATCACACATATTCAGATATAGACTCACATTTATCAAAAATAATCCCAACCCTGCGTTGCAACAATAATCATTATCCCTCAGGCATAGCTGGGGTTGTGTGACAATGAACTGTGAATTGATGAGAGTACAAAAGAAATGTGACATTCTCTTGGTGACCTGGATAAGAAACAATGCTTACTGCATTCTCTTCCTCTAGACACAGGTGTGTGACATTCATGAAACTTCAGATTTATTGACAGATTTTTGATACATGCAGACTTCAGTATCTCATTTCTGGTTGCAGCAAAGAGAAAATAAAAGAATCTTCAAGTAGATGACCTATTACAAAAATAATGAGTCATCTGCACTTGACAGTACTCTATAGGTATAAATTGGTGCAGATCCATTATAGCAAATAGAACTGTGTCAATTTATATCAGCAAAAGATATGGCCCTGACTTTGAAAAGTAGTAACAGGAACTGCCTCTGTGTACCATTCCATATTTGCTGAGTTGAAAACTGACTTTTGACCCTGCATTCCACTTACATCTCACAAATCAAATTTAGAGTAAAGCACTCATAATTTCCTAACATAGATCNACATTTCCAGGTGTAAAGTTTTCTTCTGGAAAGTGCTGCTACAATGAAACACAAAATTCTGTTCCTCAGAGACATGCCAATTCCATCAAAAACTTTTGATGTAAATTAGACCTTGGAACCCATCTCAAGCAGAGCTTGGAAAATGGAACCGCCACCAGTAGCTCTGCAGGAGCTTCTCAAATGGGTTTCAGGCTTTACAACAGCTGTCCTGGTTTGACAATAAATCTGTCGCAGTTCAAAGCCGGGCTGGCTATTAAATGGACAACAACAGCAAAATACAGTGTAGATCTTTCTGTTATCTTATCTTTCTGTTACCTTATCTTTCTGTTACTTCTTATTCTTGATGATGCAGATGTTTGGGCTGATTTTGGTTTGGTAAGAGGGTAAGACCCAAAACTGCAATATTTGATATTTTGTTTCTGAAAAAATAGGTGAACTAATTATATGAAATAAGCAGCAATTTAAAAAGGATATTGTTCTTACCTATAAAAAGACTATTGTATCTTACCCTTCACCGTAACCTAAACAGTCTTCAAATGTGTATGGTTTAAGATTTAATTCTTATAATACAGCCTTTTCTTGAACCCAGACACACCCCTCTGTGGTGTGAACAGATGACATGATCATACTTCAGAATTTCCAAATCACACATATTCAGATATAGACTCACATTTATCAAAAATAATCCCAACCCTGCGTTGCAACAATAATCATTATCCCTCAGGCATAGCTGGGGTTGTGTGACAATGAACTGTGAATTGATGAGAGTACAAAAGAAATGTGACATTCTCTTGGTGACCTGGATAAGAAACAATGCTTACTGCATTCTCTTCCTCTAGACACAGGTGTGTGACATTCATGAAACTTCAGATTTATTGACAGATTTTTGATACATGCAGACTTCAGTATCTCATTTCTGGTTGCAGCAAAGAGAAAATAAAAGAATCTTCAAGTAGATGACCTATTACAAAAATAATGAGTCATCTGCACTTGACAGTACTCTATAGGTATAAATTGGTGCAGATCCATTATAGCAAATAGAACTGTGTCAATTTATATCAGCAAAAGATATGGCCCTGACTTTGAAAAGTAGTAACAGGAACTGCCTCTGTGTACCATTCCATATTTGCTGAGTTGAAAACTGACTTTTGACCCTGCATTCCACTTACATCTCACAAATCAAATTTAGAGTAAAGCACTCATAATTTCCTAACATAGATCACTTCATACAATCTAAAAATGAAAGTTTTGATTCTTGGCTTCACTTTCTCTTAACTTTCCCAGAACGAATGTTGTTTTAGATCTTGCAGCAAAGACCAGAACAATCTTCACTCTTTGCAGAAAGTTCATTGCTCAGAGACAGCGCTAGAAGTTTCATGTTCATACGCAGAAAAAAAGTTTTGTTTTCTTTGGCCATAGAAGAGTTTAATTTTCTGAAGATCAAGCACTTCACTGGAAATCTATTAATTTGATATCATTACAGAGTTACACATATCAGCAATAGTACATATTTGTTCTTGAAATCACAACAAAATAGCGTATCAGTTGTGAGGTAAGGTATTCTATAAAAGACAACTCCTTCCAAGAATTTTTTTCAAATAATTGCCATGTATTTAAAAAAAAGATACAAAACCATGCCAATATACATGCAAAATTGATGTTACAGTGGCAGACCAGCTACTTTGCTTGTGCTAGAGAAGATGGGCATCAGCCACTCCATCCCAAACAGTCCATCCTGACTTTGTATGTGCACAGCCAAATTATTGCCCCTCACTGAGGGCCATGAGGAGTCACAGCACACGTTTGTGTGAGATGGCTCTACCTTGCAATTTCAGCTTACATGTCTACCTCTTGTAATAGGAGTGGAAGCTGTGTTCTCCACATCACTGTGGAGAAATCAGCTGTCGGTTTTAGCCCTACCCATTCCTTCCCGTGTAGTAGGATTGCACAAAGCACAAGATTTTAGCCTATCCTAGCAGTCTGAATGGTACAGGCTGATAAACAGAATGGCAACAGGCAGCTGCACAGGGTGTGCTAGTGCAAGACAGACAAGTGCTATACAGTAGGGAGGAACCTGCGGGGTCTTCAGACTTTCCACTGAAACACGCTGGTCCTTCCAAGGTCACGTCTCTTACCTGACCCTTCCAGCTACATTGACTCCACCTGCCCTTGCTCCCCAGACCCTTTCTTCCACCAGCTTTCAAGTCTTTTCTGTCTCTACCCTCACCTCTTCCTCACAAAATCTGCTTTACTGGAAAATTCAACTACAGCTAACACAATCAAGAACCCTTCAGTTTCCTCTGAGAAAACATAGTGAATCATGCCCCTTTGCTTGTATAGATTAGTTGTTTTGGGGATTCATATCAGGAGTAAAAACATTCAGGGAACATGTTCACCCTTAGGTCCCTAGACTTATTACCAGGCCTTAAATCATTCAAATATTTTTAAGTGAAATAAGTTGCCAAAAGCTGTACTGTTTTACATTCAGACATTTTAATAACAGAGTGCATTGCTGCTTTGTATGTGGTAAACAAACAACTATCACAGAAACTTACCTCAGCCCAACAGTGCATGTGGATGACAGTGCAGGCAAGAAAACAGAATACAACACACATTCAACCTTTATTAGACATATCATTCTAAGCAAAGAACACAGGACTGTTATCCTACATGCCCCTTATCGACAGATCATATTAAACACAAAACCCTTAATGAATTTGTAAGCCATCACTCAGTCCCCAAAAGTATAAGTAAGTGTAAATGCAAAAAACCAACAGAAATACTTGGTAAGAACGCTCAGGCTTTTTCCAACTGTTTCTTGTTTCCTCTTGCATAACTGTGGATCATAAAAATGACATGCCTCAAATTCAAACACGCTTTACAGTGTGAGCAAGTACCAGCAATCCATAGTGGACAGCATCCAGCTGCAGAAACTCTTAAAACCTAGCCCTCTACAGTAAAGGTCCAAATTCTCATCTGCATTATAAAACACAGTCCAAAAATACCTTGCAGCAGACACAGAACTAATTCACACTCGCTTTGATTATACCCAAACCAAGAATTGAATTTAATATGGCCTTAGTGAAAATAAAAAATTATTATGATAAATATATTGTGCCATATTCCAAAATCCAAATACATTCCTTTTTTAACAGGTAAATGGAGCTTTAAATCAACAGCCCATTAGAGCCCCACAAAAATATTAATTTTAACTAAAAGAACTCTGCATCACTTCTTTTGGCTTTGGTATTTTCATTTTTGTATTTATCAGACCTTCAGGTAGCGCACACTTTCAGAAGAGTACAAAATTTGATCAGTCTTCCACTTTCTGATATTTATGGAAGATCTGTAAGTAGGAATATACCTTGCTTTGACTTTCTCTGCTTATCAAAACATTTGACATAGATGGAAGCCCATTCTTTAGTCTCAGATATGTTGGAAAATGAGTGGAAACGGAAAAGCAATCCAGAGCGCATATAAAGACCAAGAGTTAGGAACTGCAGAAGTAAATTCTTACCGAAAAAAATGGGAAATTTGTTGCGCTGCTTTGGGGAACTACTGTTCAGAGTGTTGGACTTCTCATTTGAAGCAGTTGGCAACAAATTGACTAAAAGGAAAAAAAGGTGAAGCAGTAAATAATGGATTATCTAGACACAGCAAAGCTCTGAAAATAAGCTGTGATTGGTATACCCAGTTGCCTTGCTCCATGCTGGTATTAATACCACTAAAAGGCAGCATTTCTTTAAGTCCTGAAGGCATAGGAAACTGATGCGGTGAAGCAACTTTGGGATGGATTCCTTTTTCTTCTTTAATATTACTGATGTAAGCTTTCAATCAAACACGGTTTGGTAAGGTTATTTTTATATTACTAGCAGACATTCTAACCTTTGCAATTGGAAGCCTTTTTCAAAACATGTATTACTGACACCAAAATGACTATGAGGCTAGTTTTAATGTTACTGAATTCCCTGCGCTTACGTACTTTAACTAACATAAATACCTTTAAATAAATGGGAAAATAAGTCGACAAGCCAAGGAGCGTCAGCCTTAAAAAAGGATAACTATAAGCAGCAAAAGCAAATTCTTACCAAAAATCCCAGGAAACTGGTTGGGTTCTTCCTCTGGGGAACTACTGTTCTCAGTGTTAGGATGCTTTTCAGCTGGAACAATTGGCAATAAATTTGCTAAAAGAACAAAAGGAAAACAATGAGGAAACCCACAAAAAAGAATTAGTATCAATGATTCAATATCACTAAGGTAAAAACTTTGATCTATTTAAACCATGGCAATGGCCTCTAATCCTCTCTTTCTTCTTGTGTTTTCAAACCAATTGACATGGAGGGATTATTTCAAATTAAAGCCAGGGAAAAAAAAAGCATTCTGCAATTTTTTGAGTCCAGAAGGTAAAAGCTGAATCAGAGCCCAGGAAGAAATGCTTCAGCAAAGGTAGGGGGAAAAGCACATAGCTCTGTATGTATATCTTTAAAAAAAATCATAATAAAAAAACAACCCATAGCGGGTCTTTCCTTTTCTAAACGAGAAGAAACTCAAGTTCCCCTTGCCAAAATGACAGACTATGAAACAGTCCTGGAAAAAGGTCCACTAGAAACATGCAAGACAAAAGGGTCTGGAGGCTCTGGAGTGGAAAAAAGTATTTGCCCTACGAATAAAATGAAGTAATCTGTGAAGAGGAGTTATGAAGGTCACTATATTCTGATATAGAACAACTCATAAGAACTAGTAGGATGAGGAAGTGGATGAGTGACCTATGGTTAGTCTGACCTGCTGTTTTGTATCCTAAGCTGCATGGCCAAATCATTCAGAAGTGAGGAACAGGTTTCCCATGATCTTTGGTGGGAAGATAGCAACGCACAATAAGGAAACAGTAAAACCAGAAAACCCTAATATTGGCACCTCTTTCCATTACAAGAAAATAGTATATTTAGATGTATGAGTTAAAAAAAGATATGTTAACTTTTTATGATATTATAAAGCCAAGCAGCCAGCAGATTTTTAGATTACAGAAAATTACTTCTGTGGCTGTAACCAGAACAGGTCGATTTCTTCATTCCCTGTCATAATGTGTATTACTGTAAAGTCTCAGCCTTCTTCAATGTAGGTACCAATATTTTTACAATATATTTCAAAGCTAATTTCCCCAAACTTCTGTCCTAGAAAATGTGTTTATAACATTTTTACCTTAATTGCAAATTTAATGATGTGATGCTCTAATGTCAAGGTACAGCTAGGAAACAGTACTCATTGCGGACCAGATCCCCTCTTCAGTTGAAATTGATGTTACTTTAATTACTTCATCCGTTGATATTACTTGTAACAATCTGTTTCAGATTATGTATCACGCACTGTTCGTTTCAATTTAGGTATATTAAATGGTATGCAGATTTCTGAGAATTAATATAGTGTTCTTTCTTAGACAGGCAGGTTTAACATATATTTTGCAGGGAGCTGTAGACTTAACAGACGCAGGCAATTAATTATGATCAGAAAAGTAAAAACGTAGGAGTCCTGTAATATTCATTAAAATTAATAGTACCTGCCAGGTTTTTTTAGTTTATATTTTTCATTTTTGTATTTTTATTTAAAAATATATGTAGCTAATGTTAATTTCAGATATAAATTATTGCCACCTCAGGCTACCCTAAGTTGCCCTTTTTTCTATGCAAGATCCCTTCAAAACACAACATTGTTTATACAAGACTAATGAGGGCAACAACTTACAGTTGCCTTGGCAGGTAGTCTGGCATTCTTCCAAATTCTTGAAGTTGTTCTGGTTTCCTAGGCACCCACCATACTTGAATACTTCACATATCTTTGTCTCTCTGTTATAGAAATACCTGGAAAAATAGCCTCTGCAGATTCCAGGGTCTTTCTCATGAAAGCAGAAGTCGGGCTTTTCTACGAACAGTGGCAAATGATGAACAGGAGAGAAGCAAAAAAAAAAAAAAAGAAGAAATCAACACACATTCC
>VZSC01010935.1:88060-112581 GCA_013398225.1 Steatornis caripensis
GGTGAGGAGGCTGGGGGGATCTCCAGAGGGCCCTTCCAACGCCTGCCGTGCTGTGATTCTGTGACATAGCTATACCACAACCCCCAAATGTCAATTTCTCACCATATTATTTTCTTTCCTCAAAATTATAGTCTTAAAATAAAATCATGGGAAAAATATTAAAATATATGTGGAGTTATTCTGAAATTCTTGCTAAGAGATACTTTGAAATGTGATTCTTGACTGAGCTCACTTGCAGAGATAAGTGTATTCAGCCATCACATAAGACAATCATATCAGATGTGACATACAAAGGCCTTTCCTTACCTGTGAAGCGTAACAGAATATTGAGACTAATACAGTGTGCAGAGGGCTGATATTTTAATAAAAATTACTATAGAACAATTACTTTGAAGTCCGTAACATTTTTGGAGTAGGTCAAGGAGTTTTAAAGAAGTTAATCCTATTACATCTATTTTAGCCAAGTATTTATTAAATATCATTGCTAGAACAAAAATATTCTTAAGTTCAACTGATGCACATCACATATTTACATAAAACATTATCATAGCTCATAATTACAGTTTTTCCAAGAATTGCCAATATCTTGTATTTCAATTGTTACAAAGCTTCATGAACAGTAAAACGTCACTTTCAGAGATCACATGTAAAATTAAACCATTAAGATGTTCTTGCATAAAGTCGCAAAATCAACTATTTTGCACTCCTGGATAGCTTAATTCTGATTTTTCATTACAAATCGCATCCTCTGCCAGTAAGTATATGTATTCTACAGTTCAGATATTTCACATTTCTTATTATTCAAACGTAGCACCTAGTGATGTTCACAGATTCACAAAACTAAGTTCACATAGACCAACAAATATGAAAGGTACGGGCAAGGCACATGATATGCTTTCAGCTGAGAATGGAAACAAGACACTTATTTAGACAGGTAGCAGACACGAATCTACCACAGACAACAGGAGCTACAGAAATAATTATTTCATCAAACATTGCATAATGTTGTAAATAAGAGAAAAATATTATTAGATAAATATTAACTCAGAAAGGCAGGCAGATCATAATAAGGGTACGTAAAGTAGACTACAGGATTATGACTGATTCTTAGAAACAGCTGCTCTTCATTTAGAAAATCCTTATATTAAAATAGTCCTTGCAGGAAAAGGAAATTAAGTTCAAATAAGTTGAGCTCACAGCTAACTTTTATAGCCACTTTTGAATAGAGAGGTAATGAATATAATATTGTATATTTTATACATATTATATATATATATATAAAATATGTATAATATATATAACATAATCCTAACTAAATAGACTAGTATTATACTTCTAAATGCCATGTCTTTCTCCAGAGACTCAATATTCAAGGCTATATTAGTGGAAACAACAGTAAACATGTAATTATGTTGATGATAGCCACGAGCTGAATTTAACATGATATGTTCTGTCATTAAAAGCGGGGATCTAGGGTCAGACTTTAAAGGAAGTAGTGCCAAACCTCTACAGCATCTGTGGAAAATCAACTTTAGTAACTTCTATAGCACAGAATCACTTTTTTATTTTTTTAATGCATTAAGAATGGAAAACATAGTAGAATACAGGAAAAGACAACCATAATCTCAGAATGAAAATATTCCGGAATACCATTCTACAAAGATAAAGTATTTAATTAGTCTATTTCAAAATGTATGTGCAAATATTGGTATTTCTATGAGGAGTTCAATGCACCCCTATTCAAGAGGAAGCAACCAGAAGGAGGGGGAAGGGGAGGAGGCTAAGCAGAGGAAGAAGAGCTGACTTGTGAAGTAATTTACTCAAGTCTGTTTTCAGGGAACTCTGGCTGCCACCACTGGGCCCAATCCAGATCAGTCTCTAATGTGGAAATGGGAGGGGTGGAACAAGCTCTATTCTAAGTGTCAAACTTAAGTGTCCTTGTTGGGAACATAGTTACCTCAATAGACGAACAGTGTTTCAGACAAGTGATTCTTAGTGCTTAAGCACTAGCTATATAGGAAGTCTGGGTATCAGGCATTTAAATTTCTGTAAACAGTCTGCCCCTTCAGAAAGTTCAGGACAAATTTGCTCCCTGGCTTAATGAGTAATTAGGGGCTCTGTCCTAATCTATGCTAGCTCCTACAGAGACAATGCTTGAAAAGTTCTGTTTCAGTGATTTTTTTCCCTATTTTTGCTAAGAGTGGAGGAAGCATATAGATCATTCTCAGCATGGCTAGTTATATAATTCTTGAATCTCCGCAGAGTCCTTCTTTCTCTTTATTGAAGAAAGTGAAAAAAAGTGTCATGATGTGCTTATCTTGAGGAGAAAAGATTGCAGTTACTGTCCCCGAAGTCTTTGATGAATACAAGAGAGTAGTGGGAAAAAGAACTTACTTTAGTCTGATGTTCTCGTCTTTATTAGGAGATAGCGTGGAATAATACATAAGGCATTTATACAGCAATAAGGGATTCTTTTGATAAGAGTCTTAGATTACTAAGTAAACATAATTACCTTTCTTAATTTTTGCTAACATCACCTTCCGAGGCAATTCTGCAATATAAATAAAAAGAAAAGTATTTAGCAAAAGCAGACAGACATGGTAAGTCTCACCTGTGATACCAGGAGCTTTGCAGTGACTATGAGCACTGAGGAGCAGGAAGAAGAATACAGCATCTTTTCCCCTTCTTTCTTCTCTTTATTAGAGAAGTAGCACAAAAGCTTGTCCTGGAGAACTGAAGTCTCATTTCCTTTATATGAAAAGACCTGCTATATTGGAAACTTGAGAATCTGCAAAGTACTGGAATCAAACTGTGCCAATATGGAACAGAGAAATTCCCCTTCATGTTACTGGAACCAGAATCCTGTATTATGTAATCTTATTCCTCAAAAGCAGAGTAAGTAGCAGATTTACTTAACCCAACTGCTGTAGCTACTGATACTGCTACTAGCTTTGGAGCTGATCTACTTAGCAGTAAAGACCTTTCTCATGCTACCTAATTCCCTATACTATGCTATGTAGCGTCTGAGTAAAGCGTTCATTATGCTTCATTCAAGCCTATTCAGCCAAGTATCTGCAATTATCTTTAGGGTAGTACAGATGACAAATTTGTTTGCACTGTCATTGCAGTGCATGATCAGCAGTGATGAAGTTGCTAGTCATTTTTAACAGAGGAGCCTGGGTTTTACTGCAGTTGCTCAAGAAGCTGGATACCTGAATTCAACCCCACATTCCTTTTCAGTGACTGAAAACAAACCTTCTTCCCATTCCAGGAGACTGCCAAATCATAAAACTACAAAAGAGTCCAAGGGGAGACCAGATCAGCCAATGAGTAATAAAGGCTGAAAAAATTTCAGTGGCTGAGAGAAAAGTGGCCAAAGATAGCTTATATATTTTCTATTACATAGATATTTTGCAAGGCACATGAAATAGCAGTTTTTGGACTTCACCTAATTCACCTTAATTGCATCGCTTAGCAATTCTTCTTTTGTACTTGTGCTTTTCTTAATGACATTATAAAATGCTAGTTTCTCTAAAACGGTCCTTTGCCTGCTGACCTCTTGCATCTAAGAGAAGGGATAGAGTGTTACAGCTAATGTTTTACTTGAAGTTGCCTACTGAAAAGCAAATTCAATTCTATTTTGCATTTTGCTCTGTCAGGCAATCAAATATACTATAACGAAGCAACACATTCGACTGCCCCTGGTCATCTTACTTAGCTACCACAGCCCCCCTAAGAAGATACCCGTTCCCTGTAGTACATGCCAAGAGTAGCGGTTCAGTAGCAGCACATTACAACTACTTTTACTGCTGATGGCTCTTCTTGCTTCAGTGGATACGTGTCTTCCTAAGCCCTGCTCATAAATCCCCAGTATTATCCATAGTCTAGCCTTCTTTGAAACATGAAAAGAAAGAGAATTAAAAAGGAAGTATAGATTTTAATCGGAATTTAAATCACATGCATGAGTCTCATGCCATGTCTCCCAGAAGGCCTCTAAGACATACACCTAAAGGGCATCACAGGAGTTTTAGCAGTTTGCTCTCCACTCATGTTCCAGAGCAAGTGTTTCTAACCATTCTTTACATAGTGATACACCTGCCATGGCTCCTATTTTAAGAGGTGCTGCTGATGACTAATAAGCTTTTAGCATTAGCTGTACTGCCCTTGTGTGTCATAATCCTACCACGGGTTTTTCTTTTTCTTCTGGAAACATGGTCTGTATTAGTCTCAAAGCAAATCCGTCAGGTAGAAATTCTATCATGATACGTTTTCCTTTCATCTTTGGGACAATGCAGCTGGTATCCTTAAAAAAAAAAATATTTAAAGATGTGACATTCACTTTAGAGTGACGTATCATTTGTTTGAACATATTTCCAGTGCTTCCTATTAGTAGGAGGCTGTGCCTTTAGCATTTCAACCCATGACCTAAACTATGGACACTCACATCAGGCCATTTCATTAATTTCACTCGGCTGTCCCCTTCAGGTCAAAATCAGCAATCGTACTTTGGCATATGATCTCTACTCTTCTGGCACAGAACAGGAAGAATTTATTGTGAGTTTATACAGGCCTAGAACGTTTTAATCTTACTAACATGTCAACAGTGTCTTTTTGCTTCTGGTTTCAGTCAAAAAGCCAAATCCACAGCTGAGTTAATTTCTTCTTTGTAAACAAACTGTACTTCTGAGCAGATCTGCTGTGTAAATAATAGACATTAGAATAGCTGTCACGTCCAGAACCTTTTATCAGCAGGTATTTTCCCATGTTAGAAGCTTAATTAGCCTAAGATATATTTTCACTGCCTTGAAAATTAGGACATTTGAGCTAGTGATGACATTTGTGACTCTACTTATACCCAGTAAACATGGAATATGTATTGGTAAACTTCTAAAAGTAATTTTTCCTTCCTGAAGAGGTGCGTATTGAGCACATGAAACAAAAAATGCAGCTGATTTCTAGGAGATTTGAGTAAGAACTAGGCATTTTGAATCTGAACCCTGTCTTAGAGAGTCTTGGAGTGGCCAACCTTGTACTGACTTCAATCAGTTCTGGGAACTACTCATTTCTGTCTTTGATGGCTTATTCATTCAAAAATTTTTAAAATTTGTTCTGATTTAAGGAGTCTGGCAATTCACTCATGTGGCTTCATTTATTCTTGTATTTGTGCTTTATCTTGGAAAATCAGTCACTTTGATTATTCACATATATATATTATTCACGTATAGAAATTCTTCTGAATTTGTATATATATCTCACAGCTTCCCTTTAGCCTACTTTTAGCAACCCTGATCTTCATATTCTTCACGGTCATAATTGTCTGAGTATCTCTTAGATTTTTTTTCTTTATTTTAAAGCATTTTCCTATTACTGATATCGCTAAATAATGATTTTCCTGCAGTAATAAATACTGGAAACATTAAGATGAATATAATCATATACTACAAGACTGCACAGACAGCTAGCTTTAACAAATAGAACCTACTGAATTATATTTTTTTTTACTGAATTATGTTGGCAAAAGCAGGTTAACTTATTAGTTTCGTTTATTTAATGGCTGATAGTTGACAGCATACCATGTGTGCCACCAAATCATTTAATGTGCTGTTACTCATTCAGAGAATACAGAAATAACGAGCCTTTCTTGTTCCAGTTCCTCATAGCAAATTCACCACTTGCGGAGTCTTGCATCACTGTTATGCATACACCCAGTATTGGGCTGAGCACCAAAACTTTGGACACCTTTCATTCCAAATTCTGCATGTATCAACCCTGCCATTTTCAGATTAGCCCTTTGTCTTAACCTTTAGACGGGAATTAAGGACAAACACTCCAAATTGCCGGGAAGTCGCATGTTTTGGATGAGATACTGGCAGCTGCAGTCCTGCAAACAACCCTGCTCCAAGCATGGCAAAAATGCTGTGGGTCCAGCTGAAACCCAAAACCAGATACCAGAAGTAAAGTACCAAAAACCAGCCTGGTGATAGAAAAAGAAGAGCTATCTTCACACCCTAGATTCCAGGTCTTTCTGACACTGAATGCTAGTCAAGAAAAATAACTTTCAATTTTTATCTTGAAAGATTGTATTCATTAAACTTTGCAGAGCCATAACTAGAAACACTTTAATCACAATTTTCTAAACAAAACACTGTAGAAATGAAGAAAATGCCTTTTAAGGAAGGTTGTTCTCTTACAATGACATTGCAACATTAATTTTTCAAATTCATATGTATGTATTAACCATGGAGTTCAGCTGAAAGTTTCATTAATATATGTGCTGAAAATTTAATAAATATGGAAAGAAACTGTTAAGCCAGTTTTCCATAGGGAAAGAAAAAAAAAACAGTTAAATGCATGATACAAACTTGTGACTCATGGAAGCCATATGTCAAAGGAAGAACTTGAAGTCAAGGAAGGCCATTTGTCAGATAAACAGACAACTGCTATGTAAAATATTAATGCCACAACTTGAATATTTTCTAACTCCTTAAAATTATATTAATCTGTTTTGAATGTTCACAAAAACATCATCATTCAATTCTGATAGAGACACAACTTCTGGATAACCATATAGAATAAGTAATATTAATTAATACTCAAAAATCTGCCTGGGCTGGGTTAAGGAGAGGAAGATCATCAGTTTCTTTAGCCATAAACCTTGACAGGGATGATGATCGCATATCAAACGCTAAATGTAAGTCTTTTACACTTAGCTTGGTGGGTGGCGACCTTCAGCCCAAATTGGAAGCAAGACTAACTTCTGCGTTTTAAGCCTCAAGTGCTACATCCCTACCTTCTCTACTAACAAGCACTAAAACAGGCATATTGTGGTTGGAGACAATGACCCAGATATAGAGATGTCAGAATCATCACTAAGGTCTTGATACAAGAAATCTGAAATCTGTTACTGATTATAAGATGTGCTATAACCAACACAAGGCTATTTCCTCTCCTTAAATATTGTAGGGTTCAGTTCCCAAACAAGACGAACAGTTAGAACTTTTGACAGGACAATTTGTAGAAACGTAAGAATAAAACATCAGAGGTAGAAAAGGAGCAAAATGTCATTTTTGTGTTAGTTTTGTATACTGGTTAAGCACAGCCCTGATCTTCCATTCTTTTGTAATGCATTTCTGCTTGGTTTGATTTTCTGCCAAGAACTGTCATCTGCTCCTATCCAGTAGTTTCTTATGAAGATATAAAAACATATTACTTGAATTCTGTCTTACTTTTGAATCTACTTTTTTTACTCAGGTATGAAGAATCCAAGATACAAACAGTATAGTGTGGAAGAAGAACAATATTCTAACGAGCTTTTATCCTAACTGATTTCTAAAGAAACAAATACAGCTACACGAGCACCATAATAGTAATCTGCACTAGTAGTATCTGAGACTTCAACATGAAAAAAACTGAATCGCTGATGCAAAGGTTCTTTCCCTTCTCAGCACTTCAGTGAGAGTTGGCTTAAGAACCAATTCAGACCCAAGCAGGACAGAGTTTAACTGACTTTACATGTGCTTGCTTTTCAGGCAAGATGTTTGTCCCTGCTCACTGCAGAGGGGTTGGACTAGATGACCTTTAAAGGTCCCTTCCAATCAAAACTATTCTATGGTGATTCTATGTTTATACTCAGGAAGATGCTTTTCTCTATGTCACCTCTTTTTTAACTTTGAATGCTAGATTCCATTATTTAGTAACTAACTATGATTTTCAGACCATTATTCCTCGATGGCACGTAGTTGCAAGATATACCTTATTTTAATATTATTAGCACTATGTTTACCTATCTACGACTCCTGGAAACAGAAATAGACCATGACTGATTGTTGACAGTTCTTCGCTGGAACACATCCGGTCTCTGAGGATCGTGAGCAGATCTTGCCAGAAGCCATCAAAAGATAAGCTTCAAATTAAGCCTTAGAGTGAAATGCACTGAAAAACCGCCATTCACTTAAAGAATGGAGTGATCTGATCTTTTTCACTTTGACAAGTTGCTAGTGAAATTTTGTAGTGTTTTTTCCATCCCGATAGAAATGGTTTTCTAAGCATTCAATTGTTTGAAAGCAAAACGTAATCAGTTACAAAAATAACTGAAATCTGCTTCCATGCTAAAATTTAAGGTTTATATGTGTGGTTTTTTTGTTTGTTGGGGGTTTTGTTTGGGTTTGTTTTTTTGTTTTTTGTTTTTTTTTTTTAAGTGGATTGTCTGCAGTGTCAGGTACAATAACAGAAATGCATGGTGGCGCCAGCAGATCAGAAAATAGGTGTGGGTGGTAAATAATGCCTGGACTTAGTATTTAGTGAGTAAATAAAACACATGCAGTCTCCTCACTAGAAAGATCAAAGGGATCAAGACCAGGGATATCTGTTAGGAAGGATGAATTTTCCTCTGTTAGCTGTTCTTCCAATATTTTCTCACTAGTGAAACTTTGTGCTCGTGTACAACACATCGGGTTAATTTTTGCTATTATTTATACATTCAGTCCCCTTGAGACCTTGTTCCACTGAGCCAAATTATTCTGTCTCACTGTGTAGGTAAGAAAGCAACTCTGCTTTACTCTAAGTCATAACACCATTGGAAATTGCAATACTAGAAACGTGTAAGAAACGTATATACTCAGTCATTCTTTCCCTTGCTGTGGCTGGACTGGATACAGAAGGAGAAAAGTCTGAGACAAAGGACTGAATTACAGACTTGAGAAATTTGCAAAGCCTATGCTGGACAATGACATGTGTTGCTGTTGCATTAGTTTGCATTCAAACAAATTGTTCTATTACATAAACATGTGTGATGTAACATCAGCTACCTGTACATGTAGCTGAAAAGTAGTATAAGGAAACACAGAACCTGCAAAAACTTTTTAGTAATTTTTCCTTTCATTTTAAACATGTGTAACTATTTGAAAAACTTAGTCAACCTTGTGAAAATGTAAATAGGTATTAAGACTATATAATATAGTATCAAGACTATATAGGTCATATAGACAGACGATAAGAGATTATACCTACTGGTCAAGTAAATGCCAGACACCCTGAGCTGTACTCCCTGCTCTGATTGTGACACAGTCTATGGACTTAACTTATTTTTCTGTTACATTAACACTTCTCTTTTTCTATCAGTAAAAGGGAAGATAACAAATTGCTTATTTACAGTACCTGGCTTATTGGCATGATCAGTCAACGTTTGCAGATTCTGAGGATTAGAAGCATTATAACTAACAAATATTATTAAAATATTACTTAGAGTAACGTGCACGTCAGCCGCAGCCATTAACTCTGCCACCAGGATGGGAGACAGACACTTACTTTGATGTCTAGAATAAATTTAGTGGCACAACTCATAGTAACTTTTATCACGACATACGGATGTGTTGTGAAACAGAAAATGTAATGGATTTAAGGCCTGATCCAAATAATACATAGATGCAAATTCTGGAAGGGATGGGAGATGGGCAACATAGACTTTTACATATATTACAGACAAAGCATGATGCTATAAATCAGCTTGTCATATATATAGTCTGCTAGGGTCATTAAAGCCAAAAAAGGAGCTTCTGAAACGAATTTTCTAATGTGAAATTTCTGGAAGTATTTTTTGTAACGTATATAAACTTGCTGTTCTTGGAAGTGACCTACGCTAATCCTTGAAGGTACAAATTTGTATCCTGCAAACCAGCTCAGTGCCTATAGCACATCTGTAGATTTCCAGTTTTACTGAAAGGCCCAGGGCTAGAATAAATTATGAAAACCGGGCAAACAAAGTGACACCTATGGAGATCTGCCCTAGAGTGGTACCAGGGTACATCTCTAATAAGCAGGACAGATTAACAATTTTCATCCGATTATGTTGCTCATCCTCAGAATAACCTGTAAACTGTTCCCTACTGCAGGATTGCCCAGCATCGCTGTCTTGAGCTCAGTAACACTTAACATATTTTGCTGCTGGGCAAGTCGTATGTTCCTGATGAGTACCTTCTATTGAGAATGAACCCTATCTTACCTCAAATTCTAAATGAACATCCAATAAATTAATTCACTTGGGAAGAAAAGCACACAGTTAATATGCCATCTGAGGGTCTGAGGGTTATCACACACCTTTGAGGAACTCTTTATTCTGGATTTTTTTTTTTTTTTTTCTATTTCTGTTGCCCCCCCTCAGTACCTCCCTCATTATCACTTCCTGTTTACACAGCCGGACACATCCCATCTAATTCCCATGAAAGCAAAATCCATATCAGGTATCCAGAGGAAACTCTCAATAAGACTTGAACTCTTTCAGTGTCTAAAAATATGAACTTGTCAGATTTCGAGCTCTACTGGCATCAACTTCCAATTTTAAGAATCTTCTAACTTCCATACACTACTGTGAGGACAGGAGTTGGTTACTTTCACAAGACTGAAAGCCTTAGTTAATTACAAGAATCATTTTTAATAGCAAAAAGAGTATTCACAAGGCACTTTCTGCATATTCTGCCATGTGTCATATTTTGGATCTCATTTTCCTCTTTCTAATGATTAATTGATGAGGCTTCAACAAAACAGATCTTTTACGACAAACAGCTGTAACTGACATTTTCCATGAGAATTATTTACTACTGTAGTTCTAATTATGTTGCATCATAGCAGATGTCCAAGATTTTGGACAGCTTCTATCAGATTCTCAAGTGAAGCAGAAACTTGTGATCAAAAATCAGGTTAGATACTCTAAAAGAACTCTAAATAAAGAACATCTGTGCTGCCCACCAGCTTCACTCAGCCTCAAAATCAATTTCACTTTAAGAACCCGCTAAAACAGGGCTCTAGCTAGACAATAAGCTTTTTTGTATTGGTCTCTCTATTCCACAGGTCCACAAAAAAAAAGTCACACTTATCTTTTCAAATCCTGAATGCTTGCTTGCACAATGTAAAATAATTCAGATGACTACAGCATAGCATAATGCTTGGGAACATACTCAGAGGCATCACATTGCTGTATTAATAGGAACTGAGGAGGGCCTCTACTTTCAAAATTTGTATGGTTTGTGGAAGAGAAATAACAGATGCAAGAGAAGAACTGGTGGGAGGATAAGAGAATGGGTACTGGCCTGTTACCACACACTTCTCCTGACATTCTTCCAGTGTTAGAAAGTTGTTCTCATTGCCATGGCATCCACCATATTCAAATATTTCACATTCACGGCTTTGAATATTGAAGTAATAGCGTATGTGTATTGCTTTGCAGGGACCTTCATCCGCTTTCATGGCACAGACCGAATGCCCGAGTTTCAGTGGTGGCAAAGCAGCACCTGTAATACAGAAAAGTAGAATAACTGTTACTAAGTTAGTTTGCTTTACTGCACAGCATAACTTCAAAATGAGATTGCTGCATCTTCTGCTAGAGAGGCACTGCATAGCATTTGGCTGTAAAGTTCTGAACACAAGAAAATCATCATCCACATTGGAACATAAATTCCGTGTAATCAAACCAAATGCGTGGTTTCAATTTTCAACCAAAACAGGTCATATTATAAACTCTAACTCCTCATCATAAATTTCTAAATAGCTATGGATAGTGGCTTAGCCACAGGAGCCAGGGAGAAATTCTGAACAACAAATACATTGAGAAAATCCTAGCAGCTCCTAAAGACTCCCTGCATAAAAAGGGGAGAAAGAGGTTTCCTTGTGCTCTCTTCCATGCGCTGCTAGTAGTGAACATAACTCATAGAGACATCTCATAGCGGTGTGGGCTGAACTAAGCAAGACAGCCCTGCAGAGGGCACCATGCCCTTATCAGATGACACTTTACTGGTCCAGTAAAATCGAAATGCCATCAAACTCTATTTTCTTTGACCTCACTGTTCTTGCCTTAGAGCTTTCAAGAGCTAAGAAGTACACAACTAGAAAGTTAAGGTGAAAAGAAACCGTACCTTTTCAAATCGTGTAATATCTGTGTCTTTCAGTATCTGTTATTAGGTCAGGGAATGCACTGTAAAAATTGGCATATATATATTGTGAAGAAGAACATCAGCAAAGTTTTACAGTGCCGATGTCTATAAGGAACTTCTGACTGACGACCTAGTTTGTGATACTGTTCCCTTACCAGTATATGGTTTAATATCTTTTCCTGGTTTGCTTTTCTAAGGGACTATCTTACTTTAGAGGATTTTGAAAGCTTTAAAGAGCTTGTGTGCCTGCAATAGCAGCCAGAAGAATAGACCTGAAATTTTTTCATTCATTCTCCCAGAGCTAATCAGAACATTGATGTATTTTAACACGTATGTGCAAAAGTATCTACCCGTGCTCAGGAAACAGGAGAAGCAAAAAGGATGAAGACAAGGGTTTATGTGACCGTCGCCCAGCTTCCTATTACTAACTAGATTAAATTTCCAGTTTTAATTAAAAGAATCCACAAAAATCAGGCTTTATGATATGGTAAAAAGGAAACTGGTATAACTACTACCAACCTGCTCTGTGTTTATCTATTTTTAACATATAAAAGATTATTATATAAACATATATTAACATATAAAGATTATTATATAATCTTTAAATGAAATGCACAGCTGAGATAAATCATAAATACTGAGCTCAATGGAACTTTACTAATTTTACTCCATTTGAGCCACTTATAGGAAAGAAACAATTTTCAGCACTAAAATCTTTAACCTTTAGCATTTAAATCCTTGAAAAATTAACAATATTTATTATACAGTTACCATCAACAAAAAAATGGTAGCACACAATTAGATGTTCTGAAAATGGACAATTTGGTGTTGAAATACAAATTAAGATGACTAAATTCAAAATTCTCACTAAATATTCAGTCCCTAGAATAGTTTGTGACTCCCCATTAGTGAAATTCTATTTACAGATTTTAAAGTTAGAAAAACAGATATGAAAATATTATTGAACATTGTTTAATAGGAAATGTGGATGAATTAAAAGAAACATTTTTAACAGACGTTAGAGTCAGTAAAGTTCCTGTGAAGCTCACGTTGCCAAACAGATTTCTGAATTTAGTTTCGCTTCAGTTTCCTTTTCTGGATCTTCCTGAGTCCATGAAGAACTAGGATTTAGAGGTCACAAGAGTTCCAAGTTGGACCTCAACAGTCTAAAGTTCTCCAATAGGTTTGGGAATCCTTTGAAAGGGACTTAAAACTGCTCAACTTGAAAAATTGAGAGGATACTGCATTGCAAAATGAAACTTTGGAATTCCCCCACTCAGTAACAGGGAAAAATGCTTTCAAAGCATCAAAGTTCAGTAACTTTTGGAATAACTCCTGAAATGCTAAAATCAAACATTCAGAGCTCCGCAGAAACTGATCCAACTCAAATGCGGTTGGCGCGAGGGCCGGCAGCTGGTTTACAAACATGTTATTTTCTTGGCACACAAGAAATGAGATCTCCTACATGACCTGTGTCAGTGACCCAGTTCAGTCTAGAAGAGGTTGTGAAAACTTACTAAGTTTCCTAACTACTGGAATTTCAGACACACGATTATGCCAGCTCATTTTTCTTGCTACATTATGCCACACCAATGTTGTGGGCTATCAAAACAGAAATAGTATGCAAGCACAGTTGCAAAACTACACAAAGATGATGAACAAATGGCTTAGTAGGTTCATCTTGGAGTTTTCTGTCTCAACTCCTAGCCTATTTCCCATCAAACCCACAGAACTAAATCATTGTTTTGCTTACCTCCTAAGGCCTTTCCTCTGTGGTCACAGTGACACCGTTACCACTGTCAGATGCACTGACATCTGCTGCAAACATAATGACTATGTGTGTCATACTTTTTGGCAATCAGATGTTTATTTTCTTAAGAGTGCCAGAAAGTTACCATGCTTTGACTAAAATCTGTACCCTGTGAAACCCCTAGGGGCCAAATCCTCCGACTACAAACAGTAACCAGGCGACTCTCAAGAAAGAAGTCTCAAAGGGATTCATGGGATCTGAATCATTCTTGTGTCCGGGAACAGTGAAAGAGTTCTTCCCCATTATTTTACACCTGGGAACACTTAACTCACACAGATGATACAAAATTAGCTTTCCTTCTCAGATTAGGGCAGCAGATGAGAAGGCAAACATGAGTGTTTGGCCAGTAGATCTGCATGGATACAAATCTGCCTGTACTCATTTCGCACGTGGAAGTAAAGCGAAGTAAAATTCCCAGGAATCTGAAGCAGCCAGTTCCAGGATTTCACTGCCCTTCCTGCAAGACAGGCTGTTTTTGTAATATTAAGCCTAAATATTCTTTATTACATAATTAATAATTATGTTCTTCCTTCAGTGCATAGACAGGATTATTTAAAACCATACATACAGTAAATTTGTTTTGATTTTTCTAAGCCGCCATTCACGTCTTGCAATTCAAGAACGCTGCAGGAGACAAAGTGGCCTCCTGCACTCTCAGCCTCTACTTTGGGCTCTTCAGGTTCAGCTCCTTCCCAGGCTGCTTGAAGCCTTCACGGTGCGGCAGCCCCCTAGCACTTACTGCATCGCTTCGGGAGCCCACACCTGGTCTCATTTTTTTCGGAAGACTTTTCTCTCCTTTTAATTATCTCTATACTAAACTCCTTTCTTTCAATCTTTTTATTGGCCTTGTTTTCTAACCCTCTTACAACTCTCCTTTGGATCTTTTTCTGTTGGTCTGGATTACCGCTGAAGTGTGCTGCCCAGAGCTGAACAAAATCCTCTACCTGAGGCATTACTGGTGCCAAATAGAGTAGAATAATTATCCCTTGATTTTTTTCATAATACAACACAGAATCACTTGCCTTTTTTTTTTTTTTTACAATATTCTATTGTTTTTGTAATGCTCTGCAACTTACTTTCCAGCAAATATAACCTTGCTATACACGTGCTTCAACAGTTATTTTCCACCTTATATTTATGAATGTATTGATTCTCCTGCTTAAGTACAGTACGTGGCATTTGTCATTTTAAAAAGAAAATGAGTTTAAGCCTCCACATTTGATCTGGCCCTGTTGGATATTTATTACATATCCAATTCAGGCATCTGGTCCAAATAATCTTAGAAAATCTATAGAATTACAGGACTGTACTACCCTAGACCAAGAAAATTGAGTTTGTTTTGCTATAAATACATTAAGTAATGGTTACAGTCGATGCTTACTGTCACACAAAAGTTATTACTTGCCATACTAAAACCAAAATAAAGCAAAGCAGAACCTCCTCTCCTTCTTCTCTCCCCTTCTTGAATTTTTAATTTAATGACTTCACTCCGTGAGCTACATAGGTTTTCATAACAGAAGGCACCAAGCGTTCACTGCTTTGTCTTAACAATCATTCCACTCCATAGTTTGTTGTAAGTGCAAAGTAGTGCTGATGAAATGGCTCACAATAAGCACGAGTTTAGTGCAATTATTTTATGCCACCACCTTCTTCCTCCATTCCCTCAGTCTTCCTACTTTTGGCAACTGTCAGAAACAGAATACTGGCCAAGACTGTTCCTACACAGCACAGACATTCTCACATTTATTGCCATTTACATGTCAACTTTTGCAACTCAAGACACGGCTGTTTGACACATGAGCAGCCACTATTAACTAAGATGCAGCAATTTCATTGTGAAAGCTCTAATAATCCGCATGCAGTTAGTCATGCTGTAGCCCTGAGCACAAGGACTTTATACGATCAATGCACAGCACTGTTATCACTTACCAGTAAGCGGCATAATATTACAAAACCAGAAGTGGTGAATAATGTCTCTAATCCTCTTACATTAATACAAGTAAAACTAATACTTTACCCCCTGGTTGCAGGCATAATGAAAGACTCTAACTTGACTTTCAGACGTTTAAGTATAATCTGCAGGGCACATTGTTAAAAATACTTCCTTTTAATCAGAAAGTGAACTGATTTCTGTATTATACCTATGGCACAAGAAATAGGAAGGACAACAGTATTACTGCAGAGTTGCTTTTCAGAACAGAACTATATATAAAACAAATTGGGAAAATAAAACTTGGTCAGGAATATTTGTGACTTTTTATGCAAAATACTTTCTGGTTTTGTTTGCTTAGGTTGTGGGTTCTCAACCTCATATGAGTTTCTGTGGTTATCCTTAATTATAAAGACATGCTGTCATCTTTCCAGGCTTTCTTGTAAATGCCTCTCTTTGATAAGTGGTATCAATACTAAGCACCTTGCCGCTAATGAATAGCTGTTTCTTGTCTCTCCATCTTTGTCAGTTTGACAGCTTCCCACGCGCACACTGTTCAGTGCTCTTCCTACCCATGTGTTTCCTACCCTTTCTTTAAGCAGTCACATTTATTCTTGATAAACTTTCACATACGAATAAAAAGAACATTCAACTCGTGAGTCATTTTCTTCAGGCTTTGGAACACCAAATAAAGTGCTCCCAACCACCTAAAGTATTAGTGGAAAATATACATAAACTAGTTATCTGTATGTCTTTTATTTTTGTTATTACCCTTATTTAATGGTGGAAAAATGACAAGTTTTGCCAGACGAGAAAAAATTGAGAATCTTTTTTTATCCCATCGGACTTGAATTGCAACCTTAATTGTTACTGTAATTTAAATACTAATAGACAAAAAACCCCTCTTACATTCAAAAAGCACTTGTACCCAATGTGATCTAAAAGTATGACATTACAAATAATGGATGCGCACAACTTATTTTATCCTTGAATACCTGAAATTTAGAATTCTAGGGTAAAATATGTCATTTTTATAACCATCTAACTCAGAAAATAAATGCTATCAGTGAAATTGCAGCCTACCAAATTTCTACAGTTAAATTCACTAAGACCAGAATTTCACTCTTAAGAAACCACAAATACAATTTTAATTAGCAACAATAACTATTCTGTAGAAACAGAGTACCACAAATATTGTTTTTGTAAACACTGGAACTGAGTCTTCAGTAGCCACGAAAACAGGGCCCTAGTTTAAATTCTAAGCATTGCATTTGATTGTTTTTTACTTTGGAATACAAGCCCAAAAGTTCAGAACTGTTCCTCATACTAAATCAGTTCCTGATTGTATCATCTTAAATGATTGGTTATAAAATAACCAGTGATAAAATAATGCCCAATAAAAAGATTATTTAATTTCCTTGAGGTTATTTTCTTACTGTCTTCTATAAGCAAAGCAAATAAAGGAAAAAAAAAATTTAATCCAGCAGATTTCTTGTTCTGGTGATGAAGTGTGTTATTTTAATAAGCAAGACAATGTGGCCTTCATGAACAGCAAGCTTAGGCTAAGGATTTTTATAAAACCAAGTGTTGCAGGGCAAAGATAAATGTGACTTTGCCCTCAAACAAGAAGGGCATGCATGTACTTCAGGGTTCAAGAGAAACAAATTTGTTCTGTATGAAACAGTCTTGACTACACAACCATGCTAAGCATACGCTTCACGTGGAACGGCGCATGTCTTAAATTGTAGTGACTACCGTGACACNCTTTCCTTGAGGTTATTTTCTTACTGTCTTCTGTAAGCAAAGCAAATAAAGGAAAAAAAAATTTAATCCAGCAGATTTCTTGTTCTGGTGATGAAGTGTGTAATTTTAATAAGCAAGACAATGTGGCCTTCATGAACAGCAAGCTTAGGCTAAGGATTTTTATAAAACCAAGTGTTGCAGGGCAAAGATAAATGTGACTTTGCCCTCAAACAAGAAGGGCATGCATGTACTTCAGGGTTCAAGAGAAACAAATTTGTTCTGTATGAAACAGTCTTGACTACACAACCATGCTAAGCATACGCTTCACGTGGAACGGCGCATGTCTTAAATTGTAGTGACTACCGTGACACAGTCCTGAAGCACTAGCTTCATTTGTAGTATAGCCGTGGTTGGGCAAAATTAATATTTTTGTCTCAAGGAACACTGCCGCAAAAGTCTGACAGAAATAATCTGGATGGAAATTAGACAAGACATAGGCAGATTAAGTAGAGCGCCAAAATAATAATTAAAAAAAAAAGTTCCTCTTAGCTGCATTCCCAGTTAGGCTTCAAAATCAGACCTGGCAAATAGGAGAAATATCCACTGCATAGTTCTCTGCAGCTTAAGAAAGCGATCACAATTTTAAACCATTTTCTCAAAGGAAAGAAGAATGTTTTAGTATGACACAAAAAGTGTATTTTTCTCTCATTTTCTCTCATTTTCTCTCATTTATCTTTCTCAAAATTGTTTGGGCGGAAATGAAAATGTCTTTCACAATGATATCCAGTATAGAAGTTTGATCCACCTTACTTAATTTCAATGAAGTGAAAGTAAACAATTATCTTAGAATGTTAAGAATTTGAGAACCTCCCCAGTTGGAGAGTCACACTTTGACATTACTTTTCTTAACAAAAATCTCTAACTGGTGAGTTTTTATTTATCCAGCAGTACCAAATCACTTGGGGCTATACAAAGAGCTTCTTTAAGGCCCAGAAAAACAACTAGGGCAGTAACTGCATCACCTTTACACCAAACTTTGAAAATTAAGTGTGACTTAGGAGAGCTGTGCACAGGACAGTAACATCAGTCTACAATGTTATCCATCATGTTTGTACTCCATTTGTGTGGGAAGAGAAAACCTGAGTTTACCAGNAAATTAAGTGTGACTTAGGACAGCTGTGCACAGGACAGTAACATCAGTCTACAATGTTATCCATCATGTTTGTACTCCATTTGTGTGGGAAGAGAAAACCTGAGTTTACCAGTGTATGTTCTTTTCCCTAAACACTAAACTTTTCCATGGGTCCTAAAGCAGAGCTTTAAGGGAATAATCTTCATATCTAACAATGTTTGATTAAGATCAGAAGTTCCAAAAAGTATGGGAAACAGAAACTTTTACAGAAGTCAACTTTGCTAGATCTTAATGCAAAGTTCTGAGCATCTCTCTCTTAGTTAGAAACCAGTGCATTTTTAGCTTCATTCCACTTCCAAAAGTTTCCCAGAAAAATTCTTAAGTACAGAATTACATCTACAGTGCATTTTAACACAGCCAGTTTTGTTGTTTGACATAGTTTTAAGTGTCATTTTTGTAACTTCTTACCCAGAACATCCTCCTCTTCGCCGTCATCAAAGTCAGTAGTTGCATGCCCACCGATAGAGACGAACAGCAAGACAAAAGTTAAAGGTAAGGAACGTCTGTTCTTTCTTCCGTCCATCTTTCCTGTATAACGTATAAATGACAACACACACCTAAATTCCTTGAGTGCTCTGCAAAATTCATCAGCAGGTTACTGCATAGGCATATCGGTAGATATACAAACTGGGAACTTTGGAAATAATGTGACCTACGTTCCCGTAACTATATTGCACAATGAAAAATAAGACGAGATTTATAGTTGTGCTCAGCTGATTCCAAGTCTCCTACCCCATCTCCACTACAGATTAGAGGCACTGCTATTACTTTTATTTTAAGCCACAATCGAAATCACCTCCCAGAATATATAATGGTACAAGATGTAACACATTGTACTTTTAATGTCCTGTATGTACATTTAATGTACATTCTATAGTTGGCTGGCATGTCCAATCCTTCCAAGTAAGTTTTATTCTGTCTGCAGACCCTAGATTCATTGCCACAAACACAGGATTCTATTTTTAACAATTATTTCATCAATTTACAGTTACCAAGTTTCTGGACTTTCATGTAAGTTGCATTTCACAGGAGTCAGTGACCCTTCTGCAACATGGGCTTCAATGCTTTAAGAAGTATTTTGTATCTTGTAGATCCCTTTAATATTGAATACCTCACTGAAGTGCAGACCTATTATTTTTTCACATGGGATCAGTGCAACCGTATTCATTCACACAAAGAAAACATTTTTATTCCATGGCAGCTGGCATGTTCAAGTTGCCAAAGATGAGGTTATGCATGCACATGTAAGAGTACTTGTGGAAAACTTTTTCCTTTAATTTTTTTAGAAATACATATTTTCCAACGAACGAAAAGCTCCTTAAGGATCTCCAAATTCTAATTAGAGAATAGGCTCAATATCCTTTAGCTACCAACAGAGATTCCCTATAGAGAGCCTCTTTTCTTAAAGTACAATACTAAACTTTGGTGAAGTTAATCATTATTAAACTTACTAGAAATTTAAGATCTAAGGACTAGGAAGTTCCTAGCTTTCAGACACTGTTTTCTTTGGTGTTTTTGTTTACATGCCTGTAAAGATGGTATGTTTGCATCACCTAATACACTCAGGGCAGGAGGGGCTATTGGAGTAGATGAAATTACCTGTCAGGTGTGCTTGGGATACAGCTTTATAGCAGGAAGGCTAAAGAGGTGATGCTGAAGTGGCAGGTTACATTAAGAGAAGTTATCTTTAACAGATTAAACTTTTCTTTGACCAACATATCCTTGTCTGTGAAGCTGGAAGTAAATCATAGCTATGGTATCTAACAAAACTCTAGCAAGAAACTATGTCTCAGAAAGGTGAAATCCACAGAGTGCCACAGCCACTCTGAACAGTGCCAGAGCCAAAAGGTGCAGTTATATCCTCAACCCCAGACCAGAGCCAGTGTTTTAATTTCTTCCCTCACAACTTGCCGTTTTTTCCTTCCTGCACATGCAGTGTTTTCCTAACTTGCAGCATATGTAAGTAAAACAGAAATGCATTTTTAAAAATAAGTCTTGGTGAAATTGCAGACCAGACCATGAGTAGCACTAATTATTTGGATAATTTTTTTTTTAATTGACAATTCCCTTTAGAAGGTTTCAGCATATATTGTAGTGAAAAAACACTGAGAGATGTCTTGATTCTCTTCTTTTTCTCGTAAAGGAACAGAATTTGGGGATCAAAGGAATTTCTATTTTAGCTAGACAGCATTAACTTTTGCATCATAATGCTTTCCTGCCAAAATAAACGAAAGAATGCATTTGTCTTTCAATTCTTCTAAGCCCAATTTTAAGCTTAATTTTTACCTTGACATATAAAATCCTTATAAAGTTTTGTGAAATAATTCAGATCTCATTTTGTGCTATTAATCACGATTTTTAAACAAACTCTTCAAAGACTATTTTTTTCTTTCTATGAATAAATTCAGAAATTGTTGCTTTCTGCTAGAGATGTAATAACTACTCTTGGAATAGAAACCAACTTGTTACAAATTCTGAAACACCGTGTAAACTGAGAAAACACGCAAGAGCTACAATCATTCATTTTAAAGTATTTTTCAAAGAAATAGAAGTGTCCTTAGTCACGTTTCTAACTAGAACTCCAGTTTTACATTCCTATATTATTTTACATATTAAAACTGAATCTAACAAGGTATTATTTTTCCTCCTTTTCCCAGCGACAAATTTCTAGTGATCTGCTTGCTCCATTCAGTGTGAATAATCCATAAATAATTTTTCCCCAACCTCTTTACTGAAGGAATTACTTATGGTTGCTTGGCAGACCACAGGCTATCCCTACAGTATTGCTAAAACACAGAGGAGAATCCATGGCACCGTGCAATGGATTTATCAGTTCACTCTAACAAGCCAGATATTTAGACTTAATCACGTTCATTAATGCTACTGTCTCACATTTACTCGTGCACCCTATCTGCTCTCATTTGCAGTCTGTTTGGAAGTCTCTTGTTCATACTTGATAATTACGTGCTAGTTAATTATTTGAATTTTCTAATGCGCCATCCTCCTCCCAGCTCTTCTCCCAATGTTATCTCACCACTGACTTTTTAAAATATTACACCATTAAAGGAAAACAAGAGTATTTACTGAAATGCTCATTGCTATCCACTGAATGCTTTTGAGTTATAGCACCTGACATTAGCATTAGCATGCTCTGTCTTTGGGATATTCTCAGCATTTCTTGTAATTATTTAGGTAATTGTCAGTTTTCTGGTCAATCAAACAACAGATATTCCCTCTCCATCTCTTTCCGAGTACAGTACATACTATAACTTAAATTGAAAGCAAACTAACTGTTCCAGACCAAGGGCCATGGCCAACCTTGACATTAGTATCACAGCTTCAGGAAGTTTGCCCTGAATTTTATCAGCTTCTGTGAAATTGCATGACGTTTAATGCCAGAGATCCACAGAAATAGATCCCTATACACTACTTTGCAGAAATAGTGTCGTAGACTTCAGACACCAGAAATAAGTCACATATGGAAAAGCAAAGATTTTAACGTATCAAAATAATACTGTGTAAGAGTACAACACAAATCAAAAATAAACCAGGAGAACATCTGAAAAAGTTCTACTGACTATATTTCTGCACAAAGCGAAGGGAGGTAGCAACGTCTCTTTTCAGCTTTCCTAGTCCATTCTACGATTTCCAGAAACAGACTGACTCTTACGATGCATTTGGCCTAATATCAGATTTTCTTTCATGCAAAGCTTTGTGTACATGGCCTTGAAAGAATTTTACTTTTTTATCCAAAGGTTACAGAAACAGTTACAGCAAGTTTTTTTATTTGCCCCAATAAAAAGTCCAGTCAAGCTTCAAAAGAGCAAGAAAATGACTCTGTACAAGGTAACCTGAAGTTGTCTAAGATCGTCTTTATGATTTCAGAGATATTAGATTTATGATGTTAGCTTGACATTAAATAAAACTAAAATAAATCCACAACTGAGAAAAACTGTATGTGGAAAAATATTAAATAAAAAAACTTCAAACTGAAATGACATGGAAATGGGGAATTTTCTAAGCACGTTGTTTTCCTTAGAAGTTTTAATTTGTAATCATTGGCACAGTTGTGACCCTTCATAAAAGAAGTTGCAAATTATCCACAACCTCAGCTGCCCATGGATTAATTCCAAGTTTGCCCCTAGGCTCTCATTTTCTATATTTGAGTTTTTCCAAACATGATGGCAAAACTCTCACTAGTTCAGGAAAACTCCATTTCAATTTGCTTTTGGATCATTCAAGTTGAGGCCTTGGTTCCTTCTTCCAGGAATCTGCAGAGTATAGATTTAGATTGAAAAATTTTGTAATCCATTTTTACTCAGTCATCCAATTTCCTAAAAGCTTGTTCCAAGTAGAAGAAAAATATAGGAAACAATCAGGCAGAAATGGAAATCTGCAATAAGGGGTTTTTTTTAATTGGAATGTATCAGTTTGTGTATCATGAGCTACCACTTGTAACTGTCACTGTGTCATTAAGAGGATAAATTAGTGCATTTGTACAGAGAACAAAAACCTTGCCGGGGCATAGCATTTCTATTCTTCCAGTCAAATCCTCCATTTCATTGGAAGGAGTACCTTGTCAAAAGTAGGGCTTCTTGATGCTTGGGCAATTTCCCAAGAGGGAAAATTTGGGCTGTATAACTGCATATCTGCCTTACTGCAAAGTCTACTGACCAAATACAATTCCCCTTATCTTCTTGCTAACCTTCCCTCAAGGTCACGCATTCCCAAAACATTGTGTCAGGTATGGGTGGAGGTGGGATGAAGGGGGTGGNCTTGGGCAATTTCCCAAGAGGGGAAATTTGGGCTGTATAACTGCATATCTGCCTTACTGCAAAGTCTACTGACCAAATACAATTCCCCTTATCTTCTTGCTAACCTTCCCTCAAGGTCACGCATTCCCAAAACATTGTGTCAGGTATGGGTGGAGGTGGGATGAAGGGGGTGGTTTTAGTACTGAAATGCTTAAATCTTTCTGTAGCTTAATTATTTCTTATAATTCCTAAAAGAAGAGTGAAATCCAATATTAAAGTGAACTTGGCACCGCTTTTTCAACTAAAAAACCCAAACCCTCTAGAAAAGTGCAAGTCTTCTGATTTATTGTTCAGCTGCCCAGTGACAGAACTTTAAAGCGGTAAGCCTCTTATTTCCTTTTCTAATGCATTCTGGGTTTTTTAAATTGTATTTATAGGGAAAGCACAATTCAAAATACTTCATCTATGACATTTGGCTCAGTAAAGTATCAAATGCACACATTTGTGAAGGACTGTCTGTCACGGGAAAGATAGGAAATGTTTTGAGTTTAAATAATTCATGTTAAACATTTAGGGCCAAATTCTGAAAATCTCTGGGATTATATATAGCCCCTTACTCCAGAAGGGTTTTAATTTAGGATAGTCAGGAATCAGTCCAGCATTAATACTGGCTTTTTTCTACATCAAAGTATCATTAATGCAAATTTCAAATTTCATAAATTCCTAAGAAACTGACACTCCACTGCTCCCAAACTAACTGCCTTTTGAAAGAGACGTTTTTATGTCTATAACAGACATCATCTAAGTTACTTGATGAAGGAGATCAAAGGTCTGTGGGTAATAATTGGCACTAATTTATTTACTGGTTTAATAAAATCTTTCATTTGCAAATAATGCCATCAGGTTCCCTCAAGATGGAATGTAGGTAGGCGAAGCAGACCACAAGCAATCAAGTATGTTCCCAGTAACAGATCCTTATTACCCGGTCTTATAACTAGGCTTTTTTTATCCTGTCACCTAAACACAGAAATACAAAAAAGCTCTCAAGATTTTCTTTTTGCTAAAGACAGACAAATATAAAACTCGCTGTGTTCACCATGCAGTTTGCAGCCTCTGGAACCAGATCTTTTATGTGTGTGTGTGTAATTTTTTTTTTTTTTTTTTTTTT
>VZSC01010935.1:112721-143137 GCA_013398225.1 Steatornis caripensis
TTTTTTTTTTTTTTTTTTTTACTTAGCAGTCTCTTCAATACCAATTTCTATAGTTACCAGAATATTTAAAAGCATTCTCTATGCTCATTTCTATGCTCTCATCTATTTGTCTCTCACTAGCTAACTGGAAAAAGCAAAATAAAAGCTAGCATTTCCGTTAGCAGCCAAAACCAGACAGCTTTAGAAAATGGCATAAAGTGACATTGTAATGACTGTAAAAGTGACTCATTCACACTGACAGCCCAGGAAATGGAAGGACACACACAAAAGCAAAGGATATAAAGTAAATAGAGGAATAGACGAATGAATAGCAGGGGATAGGACATGCATAGTCAGAAATTGAATTTAGCACAGCCTAATATCAAAGATAAAAAGGGAATTAGACAGGATTCTGACATCTCTGACATGCATAGTCAGAAACTGAATTTAGCACAGCCTAATATCAAAGATAAAAAGGTAATTAGACAGGATTATGACATCTCTGATATAAAAGCAGATCTTATTGTGTTCATATATACTATACATATATTCTATACTTCAGAGACATTATATTTGCCATATGATATTTTGTACTACCTACTAGAACTTGTATGACAGAGATTTAATTAGACATACCTGTAGCATTGCCTCACAGCTGGCAGAGTCAGGGAGTTCCCTTAAAAAGCATTTTATTACACGTGCTATTTTGCAGCTGTTTGAAGCATCATGTTTTCTCATTTACTCTGGAGTAAGTATGAAGAACGAAGTAAATATGAATCCTTTCACCTCTGCTCTGATGTAAACTGAACAAAGAATGATGATACATGCCCTAGCTTTATAAGTCTCGGAGTCAGTGCTGGTCTGTCATTCAAACCAACTTCCGCCAGAGCAAAGCCTTGCAGTGTCACAGTAACTTAACAAAAGGGAGGCAGTCAACTGTGGATCATCAGCATGCAAACATTACTGATTGAAAGCATGAGCTACAGAAACTCCCCTCCCTCAACTTATGTCCCTCCTGTGCCCTACAGTAGCAGCCCTAATAGCATGTACCAGTCCTCAGACTGGAGACTTCTTCAGATTCCTCCAAGAACTTCAACATTCCTTCTTGTTATGAAAGAGAACTTTCGTTGGTTACCTACCGTTCACCATTTAACATAAATGTTGACTTGCGGCTGCACTATTCCAGCCTTTTAAATCCCAAGTGAAAACTGGGAAGTGAAGTGAAAATTGGGAAGTGAAAATTTAGAAAAACAAATGTTTTCATTACCTTTTATGCTGAGAATTTTTATGATCTGACATCACTGTTTCAGATTTAAACTCCTACTTTGGTTCTGGTTTGATGAAGGTTGTAAATGCTGCTTTGCAAACACAACTGATAGATGAATTGAAAAGAAAATCTTGTTATGTTTTGAAATTAAAAAAAACCAAAAAACAAAATTAATAAGCCTGCCACAAGGACACCCTTCATTTTTCACATGACTGTAGATCTCTCTTGCCTTTTCACTTTCCTTTGTCAATTCCTTTCACTCATGCTTTAAAATTGTTTTCCATTTTTGCAACTTAGATCTGGGACTTATTTATTCCCTTCTCCTAGTCAGCTCACACCTGGCACTGAGTACTTTTGCCATCCTGTCTCCACTCACCTTCTCTTGCGACACAGCTCCAGACCCTAATTTCCTCATCCATTGAGTTCTCCTCCTTACCTGGGTCAGTTGGGGCCTCGCATCCAAGACACCCATCACCCATCCATGATACCCATCACACGCATCTAAGATACCCATCACAGCTGGGAACTGGGTATATTCTGAGAGGCAGAGGGATGGTGAGAGTATCTCTTGGCAATAGTAGCCTGCAAGTAATTTTCCTAACTCCCTGATCATGCAGTGCAGAGCACCTAATAAAACAGTCCAAGTGAATTACAAACTCTGAAATGAAGAGTGATTTCTTAAAATAGCTGCACTTTTCACTGGAACACTGGATTTGCCTACATCAAATCACATAACTACTAGTGACACCTTTATGGAGGACAACTAACTTTGTAGCTACTTCTACTAGGGAAAAAAAAAAACAAAATAAAACACATGGCACAGGATCCAACATTAGGAGCTTATCATAAAGGACGTACTGAGAACATTATTTGAATTTCAATTTCTACCTCATAGAAGACCGATTCAAATAGAAATAAAGAAATAAGCCAGTTATTTATTCAGATATGGCAACTCTAATCTATCCAGAATGCCACATCCCAATCTGATGCAAATCTTGACTGCACGTATACAGCCTGCTTTCATTGTGATGTGGCTTTCAACAGGGAAAGAAAATACTCTTTTGCTCCTACCAAATTATTTTTAAATATCGATAAACCAAATTACTAGTTTACATAATTTCATAAACCTTAAAAAACAGAACACCAAACCCACCACGCTCAAACCTGCACTACTTGGACAGAAATTGTTTGTAGCAAAAATATAGGTCATGTAATCCTATTTTCAAACAGGGAATGACTTCAGCATCCTAGTAACAGCTGCTCTGAGCACAAAAGCCGCTAGCAAAACAGACAAGCAGCAATACTAGTTCCTACAAATTTTAGGAACACAGCATGGCAGTCCTAACATTAGTGTTATAAAGTCTTTAGCCTGATTTTTTTCCTTGCAGTTTGGTCTGGAAAAATATAGTGTGTGTTTTCAAGTCTCAGATTTACTTACTGATAAATAGTCGTGTATTTAGAGGTCAGTTAACTTACCACAACCTTCTTTTCTAACAGAGAGCCATTTCAGCGCTGTGTATTTGTTGTCAGCTCCGCAGTGCCTCAGTTCACACTGTGCACACTACAGAAACACAACTACTCCATTTCACTAAAGGGGAGCTGTCAGTTACGAAAGTACAACAGGCAGGCACTACCTGCCACAACGATGCTTCTGGTGACTAATTCTGACCATATCTGACCTCTTGTAATCTCATCATTACATAGGTCACATTTTGCACACACACCAAAGATCAAAATAGAAGTTTCGTTGCTTTGTCAAGACAGCTTAGCTCACCCTGTCTGACTTCCCAGCTGGAGACACCACATAGATTTTTACTGCAATGGATGTACAAGCTTTGGATCATCATACAGGTTAGAAATGCTGCAATTGTCATCTGTGGGAACGCTCCCACCTTCAGACTGCCTCAGATTATCACCCTGCACATACTCAAAACCCACATAAAATAACACTGCCATAGAAAAGAAAGGGTCCTATTCCCTTCATTTCCCACCATAGTACAGATAGTGCTGCTTATTCTGGTGGTAGTGCTAGCTCTTGTGGACGTAGAGCATTCATCAGATGGGTTTCAGAGCACAGAAAACTTCTGCCTCATCTTTCTACACTACCTTCTCTCTGACTGATGAAACCATAAATCGTTTTCCAGAACGTCATTATTTTAAAGATTGTACTAATATAGAGGCAAAAGATTGCTTCTCAGCCAAAGCAGAAAATGTTTACAGAAAATTCTAGTACACTCCTGCAGACCTTTCTGTGAAGTTCATAAAAACTGTACCAGCTAAGTATTGCCTTCATATAATACTTATATTTCTAATTACTTGCTGCAATCGCTATTTTCAATATAATTGTTTTAAAACCAGTTCCTTTGGAAAGCTCTGTTTTCTGGAAGAAGGTTCAACTTTCTTGTGCCCAGATCATATCCTGGATCAACATGTTCAAAGGCCTAGTCTTATTTTTTCACTAAACAGTAAATCAAATTAACCAGTTAACTACAGAATTATACTCAGTTCTGAACGGCAGAAGTCAGGGAAGATGGCAAGAATACTAAAGATGGAAAATGAACAGCTGTATTAACAGCAGCAGGAAATAAGGAAATCAAACAAAGGAGTTATGAGAGGAAATTAAAAGGACTAAAAATAAGTCTATTTTGCTGTGAAATAACTATGAGAGGAAAGTAATTATACAATTCCGCATATGGTTTTGTTTCATTTTTTCCCCAAGGGCACTCTGTCCCTATTGTAAAGGAAAAAGTTTCATAAGAGAAACACACAGAAGTAGGTAATTTGCCCCTGGTTTCACTGTGAAGAAGATCTTTAGCTATGAAGAACCCATCTTCAATCCTTACCAAAACATCAATCCAGTTTCGGTTTCTTTAGGAACTGTCAGCTTCTCCTGGTTCTTGGGGAGAAAATATGACTGTTCTGAATGCAGTTCAAAGAGCAATACGAGACACACAAGAGTCACATAATTCTTGACATTCCTAAGCTCTACTGATGCTCTTTTTTTGTTTCAAAATTTCTTTTCCTGTACACATGCTCTGATTCCCTCTGGCAGACACTCTCATAACATACTGAATGCACAGCAGCAAAATTATGATAATTTAAGCAGCTACCACTTTATTTTAAAATGCAGAAGAGGGTTTTTGCCAGAATCAGCTCTTTTAAGGAAGTGTAGGTGCTAAAGCAGCTTACCAAAACGTGAAAGATGGCGTCAATGTCTCTTTTTTTCCCAGAGGAGATTTAATATTCACGTTTCCAGAAACGATCCTAATCTCATTGATATATTCATGAGAGCAATCTGTGTTCTCTGCCCTAAAAGTAATTCAAGATCCCCAGAGCCAGAAGAATAGCATAACGCATATCAGGGTCCTTGTATGGGAGAACAATGTGAGTGCTGGTATCTGTTCCTGTTTATGCACTTGGAATGGTTATTGGAAAAGCATATAAACAGTCCTTGAAGCTTGATCTGGAATCCAGTAATTCTTCTCAGACTGTGGGTCTGGTCTAGCTAGAGGTGAGATTTCAAACTCACTAATGGCTCTAGACATGTTCCATGAAAGCCTGTTAGGAAGCTGCTTCTTTTACACCTTTGCTTTTTTCCCTAGACACACTATATCTTGGACCCCTTTTCCCTCAATCTCTCAAAATTTTCTCTGTGACAGAAGCTCTGCCTCTTTTTCGTACACTCTCCCTCATTGCCCTCTAGATCTGATAGTAAACCCTTAAAGAGTTAACAACAGTTTGTAAGTTTTTACCATTAGACTTTCAAAATTAACTCTCTGATGAAATTAAGGATAGATAAATTCAAAGCCATTGATTGTTCTATATACCCTGAGTCAAAAAGATAATAAAACTTTAACTTACAGTTATGCTGCATTTAGAATATTAGCTAGATAAGTTACAACTGAGTTTTTCATTAGTGGTATTAGTAAAAGTAGGCACTGCACTAAAAGGCTAAATGCACTTTAAAGGTCTACTAACTACACCAGACAGCTGAAAAGCTTTAAATGTCCAGATCGCAAACTATGCAATGCACAACGTAAGGATAAACATAAAGATCACCAAAAGTCAATTGAAAGCACACTTGGAGATTCTCCAGCACGAAAGTTATAAAAATTCCAAAGAAAATCATTTATCAAGTAATTGCCCACATGACTACTTTTTAATCAACCCTTTTGTGGGGGACGTATTTGACAAAGCCTTGAGCAGAATGTATTTTAATCCTCTTTACCTCCTCAATATTGCTCTAATTGTGTGCACTACACACAAAGTAAATCTGATTGCAGTGTCCAAATTCAGTTTAAACAATCATCCAATTTAATTTACTGAGAATATAGATGCTGCCTTCACAATCACAAATTCTCTCCTAGTAGAATTACAGAATTAGCAGAAGATTACAAAGGGAAAGGGCTGACAATTTTTCCCAAGTAGGTGCCTAGCAATTCCTACAGCTTGCCTTTGCTGTTCCTATCTATTCTGACAGCTGGACTTCCTGTCTTTGCGTCTGTCCATAAGACATTCAGGAAGGAAGGTTTATATCTTTACATGTTTTCCATAAAGTACTTTGATGACTAATTTCTACAGTGCTGACTCACATTGACCTTTCACATACTCCCCCCATCTAAATTGCTATTGTTCTCCCTATTCCACTTTTCCCATTGCTACGTGCCCTTTCCACATTTGAACTGTATTTAGATTTTCTAAAACATAGTTGTTTAAACTTTAGTTGTTCGGGTTTTGGTTTTTTTGTTTTGTTTTAAATACAGGCTTACAAGCTAGTATCGCTGCTTCTCATTACAATTACTCAAAGTGAAGTTTATGTCAATTGTTCCAACTAAAATACTACAAAAATCACCAATAATATTCTGGGTTTTTGTGGGAGGGAGGAGAAGTTGTGTTTGTTTTTCACATTGACAGGAAGATCTGTAAGCCTCATTCACTGTTCTCCTCATTGTTCAAGTGTTTTTAGTTTCTTGAGAATTTCAATATACATTGTGAGTCAAATTGGCTTATAGTATCATCAGCTTACCTTGATTCTCCTAAAATGTTCCTGTACTTAACAAAATATTAATTGCTTCAAATGTTACATGCCTTAGAAGGATTTGAAATAGCCTGGCAGACCTCTCTGCCTGAATCAAGCATCCGTTGGAACTACTGTAGTGGAGAAATTGTTTTTAAAAACAAGAGCTTTTTTTAAAATCCCAGCTATTGATAAATATTAACATACTCATCTTTAGGGTGTCTTGCCTTCAAAGAACTGTCTTGGGACTAAAAATACCTTAGTCTGACAATCAAAGACTAGTTGTATTAGTAATCATAAAAGTATATCTTGCTGTTTCAAAATTACAGAGAAAATAAGTCTCCTTTTTTGCAGCACTCACTGCTGGACTTTGAATCTAAACATCTGACTGCTGCATCTGCCACATTCTAAAGAAAACGTAACAGTAGATACTCCTTTCTGCAAGCTAAAGCAAAAAAAGATCTCTCCTGTAAAACTGAAAGTCTGTTACAAAGTACTCACCAAACTGCTAGCAACAGTTCGTGAAGAAAGAGAGAATTCCTGAATCAGTGCTGAATGCGTTCCTCCCCTACCAATTCACGGTGAAGGGGTGTGGTGTAAAGCTACAAAGGCAGGATTGCAACCTGATCTTCCTAGAACAGGCTCCCGCCTGTGGATTAATCAGCTAGTTCTTGCTTTTTGCAGAGCACATGTGTTCACTCTGGGTAGGAGTCAGAGATCTGCAGCAGCGGCAGGCATGCTTCCTGTTCGAAGTTTTCAGAGCTGCCTGCAGTTCAGAGCAACTGTTTTCTTAACAGCACTAGCTAAAACGAAATGCACTTTTGCAGCACAAGAGCCAGTCTGTGAGATATTCAGGCTTTGCAATGACTTATGAGGATGCCACATTCACTGCCTATTTAAGAGAGATACGTTACAGTTTACTGTTGTTTCTGTTTGTTTGTTTTTACATAAAGCCACGCTAGTCACTCTAGATCCAGGCTGCGTTCATCACAGTATCTGGAGCTGTGCTACAAAGGCTATTCTGCCTTCAGCTAGAACATACCATCTATTTACAAATCACACTAGTGATTCACGCTAGTGTGTGCTAATACTAAAGTTAAGTATCATTAAGAGTACAACGGCTGAAGACAGGGAAGGGGACTCTAGTTGTAAGACCAAGAGCTTGTAATTTACGGATGTAGAGGCAGACAACCAGAATCCTAGTCCTGGATACACAGGATGAGAATTTCCCAGATAATTAATTAAACAGCAACAGAGACAGAAGTAACAGCTGAAGAACAGTAACTTACATAGTTAGTAGCTGTAACTAATTGCAATTATTTCTGGGCAATGACAAACAGGTAAGTTAAATCCAGCTGTTCATCACCATCCTGAAATAGATTAGAAGTTTCTCACAGTCAGTTAATAGGTTAACTATCTCTGACACAAACAGAAGTGCTCCTGGCAGCTTCTTAGATCTCCTGTCTGTTACTCCTGACTGTAAGAATGTCTGTAATACTTTTCATGGGAAAGCCAGTAGTCACCTGAGTCTACTAAATATTAACTGGGTCAAATAATCAAACGGATTAACTCTTCTGAAATGGACCAGAAACACTCACAAAGTAAAGGGGCAGTTTAAATGCTGGGGGTGGGGGTTCTACCATACAGTTACTAATTACTAACTCCTAGCTCGGATCAGGTGAGGAGCAACCCAGCTCAGGAGAAGTCAGTCAAATGGAAATGGTCAGTCTGTCATTTGTGCAACACAAGCCCCAGAAAAACATATTTTGGAGGCCCGTGTACTAAGTATTAGTGTCTATCAGTGCTGTCCATAAATCTCTTTGAGGGTCACAAGTAAGACAGTCCTAAAAAGATGTACTAAAATGACACCAAATTTTAAAGAAATCTCAGTCTGTACATTTACAACAGAAACAAAACCAACTAGATTTAAAAAAAAAAGACATAATTATTCATTCTGCTTTTCTTACAATGCATCTATCTGCACAAACAGAGGTAGTTTCAAACTTGCTCCACTCTACAAGGCATTTACAAAGAAGCTGCCTGATTTTCAGTCATACCAGATACTGAATGATCTGAATTTACCAGTCCAGGCAAATAAATTCCTAGTCTAGGGACTTGACCTGGTCAAAACTTCAAGCGTTTTGGTTTGCGGGTTTTTTTTGGTTGTTTTAATGAGAAATACTTTTTTTTTTTAATGAACATGCAGAAAAGAGTTTTCAAAGTTTGTATCATAATGTGTTAGCACTCCTTCTCCCACAAAATCTCACTCAAGTCACTCTGATTTGGTGTGCAAATTAATAAAGTAATTTTAGAAAGAAGTGGTGCACACAGACATGAAAAACAAGAAAATGCTACAGTTTTAAAACACATTTGTCTTCTTATGGACAAATAAATTGAATATCACATATAAAGAAAAGTACTTTGCAGAACATAGAAGAGAATGAAAACTCTCATTTTGATTAAAAGTTAGATTAAGAAATCTTTTCTAAATAATAAGACAGGGTGAGAGTAAAAATACCACCATGTGCATGAAGAAAACTTATCCAAAAGTAAAATTCAAAAGAAACAGTATTTAATTTTAAGATTAATATTGTTGCTTTCTAGTCTGTTAATGTCTCTCCAATTCCCACGTGCAGTGCTCCTGATTTAGCTATCAGGACAGTCTCTGGACTCTTTTGCATTGTAACTATAACATAAAAGGCTTCAGTTGAAACTGGAATCAGACCTTAAAGACAGACACAAAACTGTTTTGAACCTTTAGGGGGATCAAAGAATTCTGTCCAGCCACGACCTGGCCTAGGCAGTCACACTAACCTCTGGTTTGCCCTGGAGCCTGCTGATAGCTTCAGACAGTTGTTAAGGTTTGTTAAAGAAACACAGTCTAAAAAGTCCCTGCAATTCTAAAAAACATTTTTTGCTCCTTTTTAGAAGGGGCTTTTGAGATGAGCGAGATTAAACTTGTGAGCTCTAAAACTCGTCACTGGAAAGCACTTTTCTAAGGTCCTATGGGAGTGTAGAAACCTCTCAAAAAGTAAGGAAATCACAAACCTCACTAAGCTAGCTTCTTCTTAAGAGATCATCTAAGCTTTGTTGCTGTTCTGAAGAATGCAAGAATCCTTGCTTAGGGAATTTCTAACCTTATCATTACGTTCTCTCAAAGATTACAGTTCAGAAGATCACCATTTCACATGACTTCTGAGGTCAACCCACAGAGTCAAGCTCTGTCCACTTATGCAATAGTAGGAACTGTAGACATTATTGTATCAGTGTGAGAAAAGACCATTTACAGTACACACATCAACAGGAAAGCTACCAAATTCTGCCTGTTTTTTGCAGATCACGCTGGCATGCAGCAGGAGCAGTACAAGCCTAATATTCCAGCCCCCTTTGCAAGCTGCTTTCTGCTGGCCCGTTTTGAAATTATTCAGGTTCGACAGTCAGAGGAAAGGCCAGAGAGTATTTATATTATTCTTCTTCTATAGCCAGAATAGCTTTACAGGGATTACAACGCTAGAACATCACAGACTGGAGAGGGGCACAAAAGGCCCAGCAGGAAGGTCGGAAGGATAGCAGACAAGACCAGTGCTACTGAATGCATTTCAGATCATTCACATCGCTGAGAACTTCCATAAAGAAATTTGACATGAGCACATTTTATATTGCATTTCTGTAAAACAAAAAATAATTGATTTACAGCTGCATTTTTCATAACCTCTATACCTCATTATTTGTTAATAAATAGATATATGCAGAAGTACAGCTAGAATAGAGATGCCATAAAAAAATGCCTTGTACAAACACTTGAAATACTCAAAGGCAGTTTGGCTCTGGAGAGTTCAAAGTTGAGACAATTAGATTTCAGCTTTCTGACAGTGCACAGAATTCCAATCCACAAATCCGGCTATAAAGGAAGAAAAAAAAAAATTGGAGAAGCTTTATGTGAGTGGTCAGCATCATTACAAACCTGATGAATGAACAGACACTGCTTGAAAAGGCATACTGGCTACTTTCTGACCACAAGAAAAATCCTTCAGCTCCAGGTTCTCAACTGGTAGCTGTCTCTATGGAGCTCTTTCTGGTGCTAGCTCCACTTTTTCCAACAACAAAAAAAGGAGAGAATATGCCATCTCGGAACAGCCCATAGCTTGGAGCTCTGCCTTGACTACTGGTCTGCAGAAGGCAAGCAAGGGTAAGAATCCTAATGGTAAAAGTCTTAGGACTTTAAAAATTAAATACAACCCACAGGTCAAAAATGGCTCACTCTTTCTTGAGTTATACCAATGACTTCGAGTCAGACACTCCACCCTCCTTGCTTCATCATCTGCAATGCTGCCTATGTTCCCACTGCAGTGTGGGGGTTTTTTTTTCTGGTTTTATGCAGCGAGCATTATTAGTTCTGGCAAGACATCAGGAAAATGGAATAAAAGGGCTAATAACTAACCTAATAGCTTCAGAGGACTGGGGCAGTGCCACTGTGTTCTGGAATGTGTCCTCAGTTTGGGTTGATGGTCATGCTGATAGTGAAAGGAATGGAGGGAAAGACAGAACTTCAAATTCTCCTGTACTGTGTGTCTTTATTTGTACAAGTGGACAGGCTTTAGCAGAATATGTTATACTTGACCATAGTGCTAAATATGTAGTGTTCAGAAATGGAAATGATGCACAAATGTCCAATCTTGTTACTGTTTTACTGCACCAGAACAGAGATAAAGCAGCAAAAAACTATATGAAAAGTTTTGTGTGTGCATATACAATACCTTTTTTTTTTTTTTTGAGCACTCATCCCTGAAGCAAGATTTACTACATAACACAGCTGGGAAAAAAAAACACAAAAGCATTTGCTTACACAAGCTGTTCTTCAGCTCATAACACAAATGCCTCTCTCAATAAGGGCGGGACATTGCATGATCTTTAACAAAATAGATGTTTGTGATGATTTGTTGCCCTCTAGTGATGCCACTTCGTTTTTCCACTGCTTAGTTTAAAAATTTTCATGGAGGCAAGAGCTTGCTGTCTCCTGCCTTCAGCAAACCAAATCATAACTTAATACTTCTACTTGGTGCTCGAATTGGATGAAAAAGTATGGATATTTATGAATCGTCATAAGGAACTAGACAGCAAGCTTACAGGGAAAATACCACCAGCGTAGCTGGCTTCCCCAGTGACTTTAAAGTCACACTAAAATGTACCAGCCACTGTCACCATAGAGGACAAAAGCTCCCGAGGGCCTTTTCCTCAGCGCAGACGCTAATCCTCTAGCACAGTGCAAGGTTGTTGCTCCTGCAGAATTTCTGAAAGCACTTAAAGTTGCTGTTTCCCACGTACAATACCATGCCACAGCAAACACTTACAGGAGGGATCAGTCAGCTACCTATCACAGACTCCACATTTGCACGATTAGTAGTCAGTTTTGCGGTCAAGTGTTACATTATCTTCAAATTAGCTGATCTTTTTGAAACCAGTGAAGTATATGCCTGCTTTTCCACCTGAGGTCATCTACATGTTGATGACATACTTCAAAACCACAACCAGGTTCTAAAAGAAGAACTTAAGATAAGTTCCTGTCAATAAGAGTTTTGCAAGTGGCTCTATTACTGTTTCAAATTATATTTGTTGTGTTGTTTTTGTTGCGGTCTTTGTAGCATTTATTATTTAAAACCCACCTAAAAACACATGAAAGGAAGTGAAAGTGAAGGGTCTTCTCCAGTGAAAGGAAGATCAGACCCCAGCAGCTGGCCCTTGAAAACCTGGCTCTGTAACATACTTCTCTTTTACCCCTTATTGTTCTTCTTTGCTGTAACTTCCTGTTCTTATATAAAAACTACGGCTATCTCAAGTGTTTTCTAAATACTGAAATTAGAATGAACAGAGAGGGAGACTGCTGTTTCTGACAGCAGACTACTGAGATAGTACAATGAGGAAACTAAAAACACAGGTTTCTGTCCTCACTTCAAAGGTACCAATACCTTTAAGTAATGCAGTAAAGCACAATATTACTGAAGGTGACACTTTCAAATGCAAGCGAGTCTTAAAGATTTTCTCAGGCTGTGCACCCAAATATATTTTATCACAGATGTCTTGAGGGTTTCTGCTTTGAAAGTCAAACATTCAGGAAGGCTAACAAGGGTAAGTTGGGTAAGGAGATTATCCTAGCTTGGGGCTTTTTTTAGGCATGAGAAAAGGAAAGGAAGCAAGTGATGGATGAGAGGAAACTGATTATCAGATCAATTTCTTACTGGCTGAAAAGTTTTCCCAGCTGAACCACCCGACCAATCTGAGAAGAAGCAAGGAATATATTCAGCATCTGCCTTTCTGATTTTCAAACCCAGTTGTCTTATGTTGAGCAACTGGTTCTCTTGAAATTAAACTTCTGTTTTGCCCAGCAAAAGTACACTGGTTCTGCAGTCATCTGATGCCTCTGGGCTTGCTCCTGGAAAGAGTTTGTGTTCTTAATTTATCCTTCCATCAAATCCAGGACTAAAACAAAGACCTTGTTTTACTTTAAAAGTTATTCTTTTCTTTAAGCTGAACGCTGTTTATCCCACAGAAATGCAGTATTGACATAGTAGCAGAATATAACACTACTTTGTGGATACCAGATTAAGGGGGTTTAAATACACAGTATTTTTAGTAATTTGAGAACTGCTTAAAACAGGCAGGGAGAAGCAATGCAGCTGTGAATAAGACATAAATGTATGTTCTTTTCCTGGTATCACTAGTCAAACCAGTGCCTCTTGCCAAAGGACAAATGTGATAAACTTCCACATTTCTTGTTTTCAGCTGGGTAGTTGTTTCCTTTCCAATTCTTTTAATCAGTGTTTCTGTGAATTTCTTTTTGCTTATGAGCATACATAACTCATGAACTTATTTATTCATTCATCAATCTCTTAACAGTAAAAAAAGTGGGCAACTTGGAGCATGCTTTGAAGTTGAAATACTAAAGAATTCGTTCCTATTAATACCTTTTTGAAAAATCCAGAGATAAGCTACTTCTGTCGTAAGACTGCAGTAATCAGAAAGTACAGAATATTCCATGTAACAATTTGAATAATGTGGAGATTTTAAGACTCAGTTCCAATCAAAAACCTTTTGGATAACTGAGGAAGTAGGGGGTCAAGTCAGTACCAGATGCCACTCATTTTTAAAGCCAAAGCTATATGAGTTTTGAATTTCATTGTAAAACCCACGCTGACTTCGACCGAAATAGAATAAGGGACTTCTTACGTAAAAGGGTGGTAGGCATTTTATCACCTTTCCTACACAAGGAAGGTTTTAAAATTCTTTTTTATTTCATTAATTTGAAAAGAAAAAATTAGCGAACTTTCCATCATATGGCTGCATTTAGATGTGTAGTAGAACATATCTGAAGCAAAACATAATAGAAGTTTTACCTACTGAATTCTGTTGTTATTCTTAAATAATAAAAAAAGATAGTATGAAATGCTGTGAAGTCCTCTTAAATTGCCTCACTGGACAAAGCACTTGTTTTAAAGTACTTTATTCCTCACTTGGCTCAGCAAATATCTACTTCCTAAACAGATACACATTCATTAAACATTTATATAATTTTTCTTGTTTAGCCATTAACTATGTTTTGCATTCTCACACTATGTCTGTTTATCCTCTCACTGAGTCCAGTGCTTCACTAGGGATCTTAGTAAATAAGCCTCCTTTTCCATCCGTGTCTTTTAGCATTCGTTCCAAATGCAGCTCAAGTCTAGAACTAACTGGCTTAGTCACTGGATGTCACTGTTGCAGCACTAAGAGCTCAGGTATTTCATCTGGAAATAGAAGGCAAGTACACTTGTATGTATTTTATTCCTTTATTATTAATAAAGCTTTACATTCCTGCTCAGGTTGAAGTCAGTGTGAGTTTTATTATAGGCTGAGTATTTAGAATTGTTCAGGCCTGAGGATAATTCATGCTTTCAGGGGAGACTATTCTACCAGTGTCTTTTCATTTAAGTTTTGAAACTCTGCTTCTATTTTAATTTAAAACTGTGTGCCTTTACTTATTTGTTTCTGCTGCTCTGATAACAGTTTTATTTCTGAATATATTTTTATATATACACAGTGTACATAATTCTGGTACTACATATATACATACATATACAACACCAGTACCAGAATTATATACATATTTATGTATATGTACGCACATATAACATCAACGTAAGATTTCTAAAAACATTCCAAAATACTTTTCTTGGTAGGGTCATATACGCAATAAATTTAAAGGATTAATTATTGCAAAAATAAAATGCTTAGCCTTTGCCCTAACAAGCCTGAGAAAAAGCTATACAGTAAAGAGAAACTCCAACCTACATGTTCATAATTTTGAAAAATTAATAACTTGAACATGTGCTTAAGCAGCTTACAAAGTCAGAGTCTTACTTCTTACAGGGACTTTTCCAAAACCCCTTGAAATGTATTAGGTCAGCACCAAAGTTATCAACTAGAAATGTACTGTCACTGTCTTATTTAACTGTTACCAACTCTCATTTAAACAAAACAAAATGAAACTGAATGGAACCTGGTTTTAGATAGACAACAAGGAAACAAGCAGAATTTCCTATTCATTGGACTTTCTACTGATTTCTCAGAAAGCTGCGGAGCATGCCTGTACTTCCTTTGTCCTGACAAATAATGAATAGAAGTGAAAGTTATTTTCTTTATGGTGAATTTGACTTCGAGACACTAGTTATAGATGCTGCTACACACAGAACCCCAGTCACCTTCTGTGTCATTTTGGGTTTTTTTAATATGCCAGAATCTTATGGGTTGAATCGTCCTCTGTGGTATGGCTGGGGAATAAATTAAGAAAGTACCGGAGATGCTGAAACTATGACATAAGGAACAATAAGAGGAGTTTCAAAATATGCTTTCAGAAAAGTATTTTGAGGGTATGAGTAAATGAAGGACATGGCAACTGAGGACACCACCATCTGCTGCCAGTCCTGGGAATTCTGAGCAGCTAGTAATGAAACATTTACCAGCAGACACGCTAAACCTCTATCCATCCCTCAGCCCCTACTGCTGCAGTGTCAGACCTGCTTCCTTGTGTTCACCCCACCTCCACGCTGTGCCATATCCTCTTGCCAAGAGTAGCTCTCAGCATCCTTGCCCCAGTTGGCATTTCTGTTCCATCACCTGCTAACTCCTAATGTCTAAACCAGACTTAAGAAGGTACTGCAAGCACATAAGCAGGAAACCTGTTTCGAAACCTTACTGGGCTGCTAAAACAGAAAACAAAGCATTAACAGCTACTGTGCCAAAGATGGGCACTCCCTGGGGCGGGCTGCTTCCTCACCAACTCACTGCCTTGCAGCCTGCCAGGTGTTTATTTGGAGAGGAAAAGGCTTCTCTAGGAGATACGGAGATGACAAAAGCTGTTTGGGAGATGCTGCATAAGCTTTGGCTGTCTTCAGCTGCTATCCAGTATCGAAGACGACATCTCTAACCTCAACAAGCTCTTAAAGTGTTCTCATGAGAAGTCATCAGACAACTAAAACCAGCCAGTTGTTCCTCTGTGATAGTTATTGCAGTACACATGCTTACTGGAGAATGGAGGACACTTCTGTATGGTGTTCACAACGCCTAGAAGACACAGAACAGTTCTCTGCCCTTTGCCATGTTCCTGGTCTCCAAGAAGCTGGGAACAATTCATGTTTCTTTCCCAGATGACAGAACACTAATCCAGTAAATTTCAGCTGCCTAGCAGTGAGAAAAAAAAATCTTATTCTTCCAGTATTATTGCTATTTTTCCAGTCATAGATAATAAGTAATAAATAATGAGCACATTAGACACAGGTAGGAAGTCTAAACATCAGTCTATACTTCAAGGAAGGGGGCAGTAGTGGATTCAAACTGCAAAAACCAAAGTATGTCCAAAGTCCAGTATCACACTCTTTCAAAGCTAATCAGTCAAGAGAAGACAATGCTGAACATGGAACATTTTGTATGCTGTAATACTGAAACTAATGACAGAATGCTAACAAGTTGCGTGTCACCGTTCCTGTGAGACTGCTTTAGGTGGGAGACCCCTGCCAAACTCATTAGGAAAAAAACTATCTTAGATGACATTGGTATAGATGACATATCATTGGTTCCTTTCTTTAGTAGCAAAATGTCTTCAACTAAGATGCAGGATTCAAAACATCTCTTACCTGCAACAGTTTCATGGTTCACCCACAAAACAACAAAAACCCAAAACAAATGCTTCCCAAGATTGCCTGTCTCAGAAGGCAGGAAATGGAACGTAATGCCTTTCACAAGGGTTTTCTGTTTGGGCTTGATCTTTTCAAAATGAAGAGTAAACATCTGGGATGCTGACCAGCCAAAATCACTTAAGCAAGTGCTGAACTCTAAACATGTAAGTAGTAACACTGGATAAGAAAGTATTTTTAATTTAAAAGGAGAAAAAACATATAACAAGTCGCTACAGAAAATTGTACTTACTGCTGCGTTTTTGTCTCACCTAGCAACTTCATACATGTTGGTCTGGTCAGTAACCGTATGAATGAATCAACTGAAACTGTATCCACAATAGTTCTTTAACAGAAATGGATTAATGACAGTTCACGTGAAAGATTTACTAATAGTACTACCAGAGGACAAGTCAGAAAGGAAACTGAGGGTGGTCTATGGAAGATTGACAACAATGTAATTATCCTGTTTCACTCGCCAGTAAAAACAGTATTTATAGATACTTCATGGGGACCAAGCACATCCTTAATACAGTACAGTTCAACACAATTGTTCAAAATACTCACAAAAGTTGCATTTACATATAGAAATCTGTGTGGCTTCTATGGAAAAATCCAAACTTAATTTCTGTAAAATCCTAGTTTGCTGAGTGGAAAATTTTTAAACAGCAAGAATCTCTCACAGCAATATTCTGATCATATAAACAGCTTCATCATAAGCCCTATGAAAGACAATATAAAACCAAAAACCACCATCACACTTTCAGATGCTTTTCTGAACTAAACCTACAAGAGGTATGTTTTTTTACAGATGGGATTTCCTTCTGATGCTGATCTTGTGAGGCTTTTAAATAATGCATCCTTTTCATTAAATGTAATTTTGAACCTGATCAAGGCTTGAAGTCTCTCTCCACCTTCCCTGAATTAGCCCATTTTAATAAGAAAACATGCAGAGAAGAAGACTTTTCATAAAGCTCGTGTGCTGTTGGTAAAAGAAGATTAAGAATTACTCTGTATTTTCCTTTGATCCTCTGCAATCTCTTTCCAACACCATACAAATCTCCTCTAGGTTCTGGCAGAAGCCTGACAGCTTATTTGATTTCTTTATAGCAGGTGTGATAGCAGGGGTGATATTTTTTGCTTCCTTACACTACAGGGTAACAAAACCTGCTCAGAGCCAAGACACTAATATACACACCCTGCTCTAATACACCAGGTAACTATTCTAATACAAGTATATAAATTTCTTTCACAGAATAACTCATACAAACAAGCTGCAATTGCTTACACCTATGTTTCAGGAAAGCTCTTAAGACAAACTACTTGCAATAATTCAAACACTGAAACAGTTTCCTGTCAATAACTAAATATAAGCTGAACAAAGGTTTCTTACAGTCGCCAGAGTGCTCTGTTGGACCATATTTAATTAAAGATATTTAAATATTCCTCCCAACAGACTTTTTTCCTCCAATACTCTTTTTCAATTTTGTTGCTTGTTGGATAAATAGCTGATCTATAGTTATAAGATACCTGTTTACAGTATCTTTTCATCATATCTAGAAATTCACATAAAATTTGACCAAATTAATTTTTCTTTCAAATACTTTGTGATCATATAAAAATAAAAAACCCCAAGCAAAACCACATGTACAAAAATACTACAATTATTTAAACTGAATATGCAGCTTTCTTACAGGCTATATGCAAAAGAAAGGGTGTTACTATTAGATTAACTGAAAGAGTAACAGTTCAGATCTTTTCGAGGGAAAACCAGGTTTTTATTATATACCTCCCCACACCCCCCCAGAAAAAAAAAAATCTAGAATATACTGGCATGCATAGATTTCAGCCAGGAATGAAAATTAAGAGAAAAGTTATATATTCAGAGAGACAGATTCTGAATACCAACATCCTTTAAGAAGGTTCTGTTCATTCTGTTGTTTCTTCCAGTTTCATTTTACAAAAACTAGTTGTGAAGTAAGATCTTGTCCATTGTGCAGATGGGTCAGAATCTAAACTGGGTTAGTAAAATAACCGGCCAGTCTGTGTGAGCCTCGAAGCAGATTATCTCAAGTTCATCTTCCTTAGCCACCATTTGCACCACAACCAGACTCATGCTGGTAAAGTTAAACTCAATGGGGCACATAGACTGAGTCCGGAAGATTGTCTGAGCAGGTCAGTTCAGCAAAGGGAACGTCAACTAAGGAAGCATAAGGACTAGCTGAGCAAGTCAATCGAGAAAAGCAGCAAAATAAATGAGGCATGAAACTCGAAGCTAACTGGCATTACTTTTTGCTGCAAAATAAAGGTTACCACCTCCAGGAATGAGAGGTTGGTTATATTCTAATATATCTGTCCTTATGAACTGAGATGCAATCTTGATCTGCTATGCAGAAATAGCAGTCAACTAGTACATGTGTTTCATATCATGATTCTCTTTATGCACATAAATGTTTGCATATATGTATGGTTGGGTTAACGTTCTTTCAAAAATAAAAGGGCACATCAGAAAACGTAGGAATTCTTTCAAGTCTGAATAACTTCCGTTGATTATCTTTTCTTGCTAAATGCCCACTTCTGCACATGCAGTTCTGTGCTTCTGGGTTCTCATATAAACTAGAAGTGCCAGGTAAAGTACTGAGAAGAGCACTGTTGCAAGACATTGAATGCAGAGTTCAACACTCCTCTGGGAGACTGCAGTATCATTCTATACTTCGAAAGATGTCACAGGTCTGTAGCACATGAAGCATTGTAAGGATTGAGTTATAACAGTTTGCAGTGTATTTCCTACTTGGTCAGGACAGAAGAGCTTCAAGTTTTGAGGGTGAATCCATGGTTCTCAGAAACTCTTTAGTTTAATTTTGCAGACTAAATTGGCAAAAATGTTTTAGTTATGCTTTAAAGAAATAACTTCTCTCCTTTTGTGTCCTGCAGAAGGGAACAAGGTGATCCCTATTTGCACGTAAGTAGAGAAATCTTGTAACTGCGCTGCCCTACCTTTTCATGCATCAGCTTGACAAAGTATGACTCTGATCATTTATACCAGAAGAGTGACAAATGACAAACGCCTCTCATTTTTGTTTCCTTACTGCTGAACTGACAAAAATAGAAGTGTGGATGCTTTGTAAATAAAAGAGGCTTGAATAGGTTACAGACCCAGAATACGGTCAGAATTGTTTCATACACTGAAATGCAAGAAGAAAATGAAGTTTTTGGGTACTGGTTTCAGAGATTGAAAATCATGCATATACAGGCAAAAGCATTTTTAAAATTCAAGGTTTTCATTTCTGTTAGCATGGTGCAGTGGATAGATGATGAGGTCAAATTTAACAAGAAAACAAATTGGAGTGTTCTTCAGAGTAATCAGTTGTTTAAAATACAAAAATACTTTGTAACGTATGCACAAGCTGATGTAATAATTTAATTAATCATTTTCAATGTAGGGATCTTTGACACTACTATTTTGCTTCTTCTCACAAAGACCATTAGTTCAATCAGTGCTATTAATGAGGATGAGATTTTTTTTTTTTGAGGATATGTCAACATTTTAGAAATAATCAAGAACACAGGCGTTATTAGGACTGTTTTGTTCCATTTTAAAAAGAAAAATCTTACTTGTTTTTGAACTGTGCTTTTTGGATACAAAATGTAAGCAGGTGGACAGGCCAGCTGGAAAGCAGAAGGAAAAAAAAAAACTCGGAAAGAAGTTACAATTGCCCAAAACAAGAGACACATTTATTTAAAGATGAATCCCTAGGGAGGTTTTGTAAGTATTTTTGGAAATAAAAATATTCATGCTAAATTAGGTCGCACCGCAGTAAACAGCATTTTTTCTGAAACTAAATTTCTTTTTGCTGATTCACATCCTCAAAAGAAGGTCCTTGGATTTTTACAAAGAATAGTCACTTTTCTTATCAAAGTCTCATTCTCATCTATCAATCCTTTGCTCACAATAGACAGCAGAAAAATTATTAAACCAAGTATCTCTGTGAATAATGGGCTACCAGTTCTGTCTGCTTATGGAATTAAGGGGGCACTGAATAATCAATTAAGTGATCTGTTGAGTAAATACCTTGCCTGCGCATAAGGCATATCCAAGGGGCATGTGCTTAAAACACTAAACATTACAACAATCTCTCGGTGATTGATTACTGTTCTTTGGTTAAAAGAATGAAACTTCACAATATTTAATTTGATTACTTGCTAATGATTTTGCAGAAGCTTTTATGACTTAGTAGCTTTTACTACTACCATTAAATTAAGGAAACGATGATTCTTCCTTCATTGTTGCATACCAACCTACTCTTTGTGCCTTTGAAATCAAAAGAAAGTAAATGCAGCTCTGCAATAATCAACAAGGCTGTACAGAGAACAACGAGCCTGGAGCTTTCCTCCTAGCTTGCAGATGGACTTTCGTGCTTTACACCAATGCCTGCAAAGTGCCTACAAAGAACCAATTTACCTTGTATTTCAAAATGGACTTGAAAACAGATGGTCTGCTCAGTATAGTTTTATCAAGAATCCTGCTCTACTAGAGTATACACATCTAAGGTTAAACCAGTGGAGTATGTTACTGGATGAAAATAGGATTTGTGATTTGTTTACTCACTATCTGATATATGCAGATTTTCTGTCTACGTACTTAGATTTTCAAAAATACTAAAAAACACCCTAAAACTGTTTTTACAGATTTACTTTAAAGGGTTGTCCACCTACAAGCGACACAGTGAATATTCTGTATATGTGGCACTAAGCAATGGCTCCACCAAGTGTATTTTTGTATGAAAGATCTACAGTAGTACTCTGGTATTCAGCAGCTACTTGTGAGAGCATCTCTCTTCCTCCAAAATAAGCAGAGTATAAATAAAGTGGAATGCTGAATATTTACCACCTCACAGGCATAGAGATACTCCAATCCTCCAGCAAATCTCTGCAGATGTTCGGCTCTGACAGATTTTAAAATGCACTGCACAGAGAAGCAGCTCAATCACTAAAGGGTGGGGAGGGACTTCCGAGGGTTGGGCTGTGCCAGGGCAGTGCACGGACAGTATCTTATGCAAATCATTAGCATCACATTTTTGTAGCATTTGCTCAACACTTCAAAATTTTTCACCTGCATATCCTATACCTTGTTGGAATTAAACATGTTAATCAAATTACAGAGGGTTTCAGTAAACTGACGATATAGAAACCTCAAGGTACAACTTTGTGTAGATATGGAGGTTCCTATTGGTCCCAAAGTCCAAAGTACACAGAATCTCTAACCAGTGTTTACAGCACAATCATTTTTTCTGGCATGACACAAATAATATGACCTGATAAGAAACTATGATTTAATTACTGCCATTGGTATGAACTTTAAGCCTTTGAAAACACAACCAAAACAAAACTAAAATTAAAACTTGATGACTGACTGACTGACTGGCTGACTCACCGGAAGGCTGTGCTGCCATTCAGCGTGACCTGGACAGGCTGGAGAGTTGGGCGGAGAGGAACCTGATGAAGTTCAACAAGGGCAAGTGTAGGGTCTTGTACCTGGGGAGGAACAACCCCATGTGCCAGTACAGGCTGGGGGTTGACTTGCTGGAGAGCAGCTCTGCGGAGAAGGACCTGGGAGTGCTGGTGGACAACAGGCTCACCATGAGCCAGCAGTGTGCCCTTGCGGCCAGGAAGGCCAATGGCATCCTGGGGTGCATTAAGAAGAGTGTGGCCAGCAGGTCGAGGGAGGTGATCCTCCCCCTCTACTCTGCCCTGGTGAGGCCGCATCTGGAGTACTGTGTCCAGTTCTGGGCTCCCCAGTTCAAAAGAGACAGGGAACTACTGGAGAGAGTCCAGCGGAGGGCCACAAAGTTGATTAGGGGAGTGGAGCATCTCTCTTATGAGGAAAGGCTGAGAGAGCTGGGTCTGTTCAGCCTGGAAAAGAGAAGGCTGAGAGGAGATCTGATCAATGCTCACAAATATCTAAAGGGTGGATGTCAAGAGGATGGGGTCAGACTCTTCTCAGTGGTGCCCAGCGACAGGACAAGGGGCAATGGGCACAAACTGGAACACAGGAAGTTCCACCTGAACATGAGGAGGAACTTCTTTACTGTGAGGGTGACAGAGCACTGGAACAGGCTGCCCAGGGAGGTTGTGGAGTCTCCTTCTCTGGAGATATTCAAAACCCGCCTGGATGCATTCCTGTGCAACCTGCTCTAGGCTAACCTGCTTTAGCAGGGGGGTTGGACTAGATGATCTCTAGAGGTCCCTTCCAACCCCTACCATTCTATGATTCTATGATTCTATGACTCAATATTTCAGCAAACCTCAGAGGTAAGTAGCTCACAGATTTGCTCTACCCTCACAGAATGCTCTACATAGAATTCTGGAACACTCAGAAATATATTGACTGTTTTAAAAAGTTTTCTCAAGGAAGTTTGTATCTCTTTAGAAATAAAGCAGTTACTCATTTGGTCACTATCACCAGTAAATTATACAAAATTCATCTCCTTTACTCCTAAATTTGTCTCTACATTATTATTAAAGTCTTGGCAACATAGTTAATGCTTTCTACACAGAGAGATCTCCTGTCTTAAGAAATGCTTCTGACTGTATGTACTTAATCCTTAGAATCTGGCATAGGAAACATGCATGATATCATGACTGACTTTATTATAAAAGCACCTCTAAACGTAATTCATGGCTCTTAAAAGCACAAACAAAAACGCCACGTATAGAACCACCACCAGTTCCTTCTGACAAAAGGGGCTTTCTGCATGAACATAATTTCCATTCTGCAAAGCACTTTTTGCAGGATCATTTTTCGTGAGCTCTATGTGCAAGTTTATACATGAAAACCCAGTATTTAGTGATTCATGCTAGTGTTGTTCATAATGTTTAAAGGTCATCTTCAGTTAGAATGCTGAGATGATGTTTCCTTATATGAGGTGCCTTCTTTATCCATGGCTGCTCCGGCATAAAAAGCAAAAAAACCTAAGATCTTTGTTTAACATAACCTGTTTTCTTAGGATAAGCAACAGATAAAAGATTTCACTCTATTTGCTACAATAAGAAGGTCAATGGATACCTATGTTTTTATTACTATCAACTCACTTTTTCAAAAGTAAGAAGAGGTGATCAAGGAATAAGTTTCTCTGATTGCTAAGTCCTCTCCCTCCCCCCGCCCAGACACTGTAATTTGCGTGGGGTTTTCTTTGTTTCTTTATTTGTTCAGGTTTTTCAAGTCTGCATTATAACCCTACAAATTCCTTGGTTGGTAGTAAGTCAGGTCTTAATCAGTTACACCGAGTAAAGTTTCACAAAAGACAGGCCTTTCCTGACAATCATAGAAAAAGGAAGAAATAATGTAATTGAAAAAGAAAAGCAGTTATGCAGCAGTATATCCTAAGAAGCAGCAGATTAAGCGTATCATTAGATTAGAATCCATTTTGAATTATTCATGTTGCTTATTTTCAAAATTAACACTTTAAATGTTCAGTGCTTCTAAGGATAATGCAAGGGTTTCTAGAAACTACATATCAATTCAGGACTATTGAATACCCAGATCTAATGAAGATTAACTTCAGCAAGATACAGTTATTCAACAAGTTACAGAACAAGCTATCCTAGCCGGTAATGTGCTATAAAGTTTTATAAGACAAAATAAATTAGAGAAAGAAAATTGGAAAAGAAAATAATCATTGATATCAGGGGAAGTATAAAGCATAACCACTGAGGAATTAAGAACTTAACCCTTCAGCATCATCTGATGCTGTGAAAGTACAGAATAGGCCTGCTTTGCATGGATAGGATTTGAAAATAAGAATTGTACCACAGGCTTTCAATCAGCATGGAATATGCAAATTCAAGTCATTAATAAGCAGTTTGATTCATAGCCAAAATGTGATGTAAATGGAGACAGTCTTAAGCAAAGCAAGTCAACTCTGGCACTATGCAGAGGATGAGCCCGTGCACTGCTTTCTGCATGCTTTATGAGAAGACCAATCTGATGGCCAAGGAATTAAGTAACTTCTGTGCCCCACGGCTCTCGAGTTAAGTAAAAAGGAGGCTCCTAATGACATGGCCCTGGACAACTGCAGTACAGCTTTAGGAAATTTTCTATGTAATTGGAATAACATGTTACTCATTTCCACAAAATCCACAAAGCTCCACAAACACACATCCTATTTCAGCAATGCAGAGCAGAGAATTAGGCCCACATTCCCTAACTGGTTATTTTTACAATGGGTTTTTTAAACCATGTGCTCACATTGCTGGCTGGTTATGAAGAACCTCATTCATGAGACACAACCAAGCTAAAAGGTAATTTTCTTCATCTCTTTGCTGATCCTTGACACAATTTAAGTAGAGGATAGTGTGAACTTCAATAAACATCACGCTTATGAGGCAGTCTCACTGCTTGTTGCTTGTCCCCATTAATGAGAGCTAATTCTTTGAATCAGTGTTGTAGGAGCTTTGTTGGCTGGGAACCAACTTACACACTTTTATGATCAGAGAGAGGTATGTTTTAATTGCTAGGCATTTAATTATAGATAATGAGTCCCAGTGATCATCAAACAATGAATAAAGAAATGCCATAGCTTGTCACGGTCTAGGAAAAGGGACCACTGACAAATCCTGCTGACATGGTATTCAAGCTCCCAGATAGTGTGGTACCTTAAATACTTCTATGGCTCCTAGAAGTCCAAAAGCCATGATGATTTCTACTACACAACTACCATTTTTTAAGCCTCGTTAGTGCTGAGATAACAAACTCGGAGCAGAACAGACTACACCCTGGCCAAGGCTGCAAACATTCCTCTTCCTCTGTCTTGGACTACAGTACAAGGTTTATAACATAGATCTGATCCTGGTCTTCAGTGGGGTCTTTCCTACTCCACCCACAGCAACATCTGTTCTTAACCATGTATTAGAGAGTTTGAGGACAAGGAGTATTTCTGGTTTCAGTTAGAAAAGTGTCATAGATTCTTGCTGGTGAATAACCTTACCTTGGTGCTGGAGGGGCCATTCAACTCCCCATTGCCACTGTGTCCTCAGCCAGCATTTCGGCTATGTCACACATTTGTATCCATCTGTTAAAAAAACCTCACAAGCAAGGGTTGCCAATTCTTTTGAGTTTTTCATGGCATAACTTGACAGCTTACATATTCTTATGTTTCTTCCTTTCTCTACTGTCTCTTCAATACATTTCCAAACCTGCCTTATTCTGACAGAAGATCAAACAGTGACATTTACAGCAGAAACTTTTGTCCGAAGACAAAATAAAGCACAATACAGTAACAGTAGCACAAAAAATATCTGTATAAATAAATTATATCTGTTATATGATGGTGCAGGATCAGCTGTTATAACCAAATACCGCTTATTACAAAACATGAAGTTCTGCAGTGATGTTTCCTCATATCATCTGGCATCGACCTTGTTCATAATACTAAAAGGGGCAATTCCTTCCATAGTTCTGACAATTCCCCTTACTACTGACTACAGCACTTGACTGGCAAGAACAAATCCTTCTTTCCTGTTCTTTGTTCCCATTAAAGATAGAGAGATGGAAAAAGCTGGTTACATTTAGTTTATCCTCCCCACAATTTCTAATAAAATGTGTAACACTCAAACACATCACATGCTTGCATTGGTGCCAGTGGAAATCCAACCCTTGTTGTAGAAGTAATTTCAGAATAGATAACACAGTATGTTTAACTGGTTTAACTACAGCTCAACAGAAAGTAACACAAACACTTCGTAAGATGCAATGAGAATATAGTAGCAACAGTATCATTCAGCTATAGTTTAAAAGTAAAATTTAAGCCAATGTGATAAGAAAACACTTGGACAACAGTAGTTGGACTCTTACAGGTGAGTTTTAGTTTATTTTTACATTTGACCATGATAATTCTAACTATCAAGTCAATAATCTTTTATGAAACTGACAAGGAGTCACCGAAACTAACACACACAAAAGTTTGAGCAAATACGGAGTTTAAGACTTGCAGATAACAACAAGGCTGTAATTAAACCTGGAATATTTCAAACTGGAATAAAGCAGCTCTTACGGAAACACAAAGCATGTCAGAAACAAAGAAAATTTCTTCCAGCTCACATTCATGGAATGAACTTTTTGGGTAGTTTGTCTTTTATCATTATTATTATTTCATAGAGTTCAGGTGAAAAATTGCAGCTTGCAGAGTTTTAACCGGTGTTCCAGTTTGTGTATGGAGTGTAATTTTCTTATTAAAATGCAACCAATGCTGCTAACTTCAGGTTTTACCTACAGTGTCACTGGACTTTGAAATTACCTCCAGAGCAAAACGTGAAGCTTGAATTACTTATAAAAAACCTTGATACATGGAAAAGCAATAAACTATAAGCTAGTTGTGGCCAAATTTTTTTTTAAATGGCCTTTTGTTGTCCACGGATCATTGACCACTTCAAGTACTTTCAACATTTGATTTACCTAAGTTACATTAGAAATTATGTACTAATGCTAATTTATAACAAAAGAAATTACAGGGTCAAGAAAGAACGCTGGAATTTTAAAATAAGACTTAATGCCTGGCCCCATACGCTTCTATATTTCAGTATTTAAGTAGCCAGTATATGTGCTGAAGATAGTGTTAAAGTAAACTGAAAACCAGCAATCAGTTACTTTAATTTCAGTCTCAATCTTAAATGGCATCTCATTGTGGGGGGAAGTCCATTTATTCCAGAAAACAAGCCAATGATTAAAATGCAGATCAAATGTTACAAGCCCATTTTGAAAAGTGTGTTTACACAAGCCTTCTGCTTTCCAACACACAAACACACAAGTAATTATTTATATCATTTCCATATACGATTCATGAATATGTTATAGATAAAATGTTACAGACTATCTCTGAGTTCTGATGTTTATTTGATTTCACTGTTAATGCAATCTTTCACAGGTGGTATTACATACCATCTAAATGATATATAGTTTACTAAATGATATTTATATATATACACACTATTTCTTAAGTTAAAAAAGAATAGAAAAAATCTCTAGAAGTTATTTCTTTAAAAGTTATTTTGGAGTTATTTCTTTCCATTTTTGCTTGGGCAAGGTAGCAGGAAGATTCTACTTTATTCAAATACCTCTCGTAACCTGGCAATGATGTAAAGTGACATAAGCGTCAACAGGAAAGTAAAATTATTTAAATTTTGACAATGAAAGTCATAATTTTAACCCTTGAGACTAGTAGCTCCAGCTGAGATGCTCATTACCCAGAGAAAATGTTTTGTACCTCACCCACTACATACAGCCTGAAAGGAAATGCAGTCCTAATCCCAGAAAGCTATCTGTAAGCACGACATACCAAGAGCACCGAAGGTTTGAAATTAATGCAGATTACTGCATTTCTTTTCTTAGAACTCTACAGTATTGAGCAAAATGCACTAGCATAGAGGCTGAAAGAATAAACCTGGAGGAACAAATTTCCAACCTGAAAAAACAGGAAAAAGGAATACAAATAACGGCACCAGCTTCACACTGACGCTGTTTTCTTCTCTTGTATTATCAACTGTACCACATTTTCGCTTTTGCTTCAAATCATCCTTTTCCACATTAGCAATTCAACAGTATCAGCAGAAAAAGTGAAAGACTCAATATGAAACACACCTGCTATTCAAATATAAAAAGTGCTGCAGAAGCCCAGAAGTTACTTAAAGCAAGTGGATGGCATAAATAGACAGAAAATATCAATACCAACTGTCTTCATTAAAAATGTTGAGGTATTGGGAAAAAAACTGGTATAAATTAATTTCCTCCCTGGTGATTTACTCTTCCTTTTAATGGATAATATTAACAGTGTGATAATCTCATACTTAAAAAACCCAAACTTCTACTGTCACTACTTTCACTAAAACAATGCTGTTATTGATAAGGTCACTTAATGATTTGCTGAAGGCAGATATGTATGTACCCTAGGTATGTAATATTGCTGTACTGTCTGTCTTCATTATCCTGGTATAAGAAAATGACCAAAACATAAAGGTGAAAAAACATTACAGAAGCATAGAGAATAATTTTTGCTGAAAGGCTTGGTCCCTGTACTCACAAGCAGTTAGGTCTATCTAGAGCAACTCAGCTAGTCTTCAATCTCATCAGTTCCTGAGTGACAGGGCTGAAATACCGGCTTTGCGCCAAGGAACCTAGTCAGATTTTACCCACCTACTGAAATGAAAGCAAGATTGAGCTCTAAAACCCCAGTAAAGTATACCTTTCACGGATTAAGCCCTGGTTTGGGGCTTTGAGCCAAGGAGTCTACTATGCCCTCCCACTGTTAAATGGTTTTATGAATTCTTCTGTTCTGCTATAATACTCAAAAAAACCTGGCATGCTTTAAATTCTGAAGTGCGTATTTCCTCCGCTTTGCAATTGAAACGTGCACTACAGCTTTTATTTTCTCTTCCATTCTCCAAAGAGAAACTTGCAGGGTTGCTTTATTGACTAATAGATTATAAAACCAGAAAAAAAAATTAATAATCTAATTGGTCCTTTTAGATAATTTTAACCATAGAATTTTGTTAATTCTTTTATTAAATTCAATTACTGATCATACAATTTTTTGAATTATGCAATTAATCTTGATTTAAAGGCTTAAGATCATGAAACGAGTCCAGCGTACTTTCACAAACACATCCGATGGCTGACTATCCTCACCACATGCATCTTATTTCTAAAAAGAATATGCTTCTTTTGGCTCCCGAAAAGGCAGCCTTGCTATGAAATCAGCTATTAGAAATTTCTTGCCAAGATATTATAGGTGGACAAAGACAACATATTTTGGTTGTTATTAGAATACAAATTATTTCATTTCTCATCTTTATTTGCTCATTTCCTCCCCAACCAATGACCAGCTAATAATAAAGGTTACCAGGAGTATTGTTAGTGGCACTACTAGAGCTAAGAAGCTTAATCATTTTTCAAATCAATTTACCAAAAATACAACAGTCAGACAAATGTGCTAGTTACAAATTAATGTTGTAACTAAGTCATTTTTCTGCATTTTCTGTACATGCTAAAGTAAAAATCCCTTAGAAGTCAATCGCTCAAATAGCAGTACAGCTTGAACTAGGGATTTTGGATCAATTTAATTCAGTACAGTCCCAAATACTGTCCACTGAATGGCTGCTCTGTAACAGCATGAATTTTCCCCTGCTATTAATTGGCAAGATGCAGCTGACAACCCGCACAATCAAACAGACTCACTAACTTATTCACAGGCTCTTTACCTGGATTGGAATACAACATTAAAGAGACAATTGTGGAAAGGGAAGACAGAAATACATTACTGCCTTTTGCAACTTTCACTTGGGTGCAGATTCCATAGAATTACAGAAAAAGAAAGCTATAATAATGAAAACTCCACAGTGATTATAGATTTCCCAATACAAATCTGGAGTTATAAGACTGCTATATTATATATGGATTTTTATATTATACATATATTCATACTATATATTTTTATATTCTATATGTTTTTTAAACATCCTTACTTTGATTTCAGCTATTGCAGTATGCCTTAACACAAATACTGTTAAAGGGCTTATCACAAAAAGGAAATAAAGCCCTTAAAAGAACTTAGAAGAAGAAATGTTAAAGAGAAAATTTCACATTCTTTGTGCATCAAGATGAAAGCTTTGCATGGCTGCTCTGCACTGTAATCTTACTAACATTGTTCTTTTTAAAAAAAGAATCTCTCTCTAACCTAAACTTCTCTCTGCAAGGATAATAAATCATGTCTAGATACCAATTAATAAATACCTAAAATGTCATATGGATTTGGGAAGGAAAACATCCTTTAAATGCAGATATGCTGTACAAATAGAGATGATTTACCAAGAAACCACTTTCAATCAGAAAATGACAGCTTGTTAAAACTTACCCTTTTCTTGGGAATATACCAATAGAATGCTACAACCAAATCTA